>JBCEWE010002365.1:4200000-4285000 GCA_039877035.1 Silurus lanzhouensis
TAGTCTCCCTGGTAGCAGAGAAACTCAGTCGTAACTCAGTTTTTGTGTCGAGCCGGTTTTCTTTTGACCCCACTTATATTAAGCATAGTGGACGATACCCAAGTCACCTCTGAAATTTCTCTCCATATTTTATACTTTTCTGAAGCTGTGACTCCATTAAACTCCCTGATCTTTTTTCTTTCATAATTAAGAATTTTACAGCTGATTGGTGTTAATCAACACATTCAGGCGAAAATAAAGAAAAGCTCTGTTAACACAAACAGCTTTAGCTTGTATAAACATTTGCACACAAATATACTTATAGATTGATAAAAGATGTTCATTGTGTGTATTTGACTGATTATGCCCTGAGGAACTACTAGTATAAGTTTATTCAGGATAGATTATGTGTATATTTTGGAATTATCCTTTCACTGGAGTTTCACATAAAACATGGTGAATGGAGAAAACGCAGGTTTGATTGCAAAGTCAGTAGCTTTGGGTTACTTTCATTATCCTGAATCGAATTAAACCCACTCTTGGATTTCATTGGTTTGTCATTTTAATTCCTCTTTATTAGACAGTTGAACGAGCCTTTGAAACATAGTACGCTCTACTACACAGATTACTGTATTTTGCTAATAATTTGTGCATGTCTGAGTTCAAAGAAAGGTTCAGCTGTACATTTACACACTGTAAACACACACACACACACACACACACACACACACACACACACACACACACACACACACACACACACAAAGTTATTCAGTAATAGCCCACAGACTTGCTGCTGTGCTTTAGTACACAGTAGGTTATTGTAATCTATAAACGTGGAAAAAAAACACTTCTGTGTAGCCAAATGCTATAACTGGAAACACTTTTTTCCATTACCACTTTGCACAAGATGGAAACCAACAAGGCTGTGCTCCAACACACGTGCACTTTAGGCTAACAAACGATAGTTCACAGGCTAGGAGACTGTAACATTATTTAGAAAATCATAAGCATGGACTTATATTTTGTGTGTCATAGACCTTCATTACTTGCTAACTATATTATCACTGCGATTACAGCACATAACTGAAGAAGCAAACACAAGGCACCAAATACTTGGCTGGACTGACTACATTTTGTGCAAATTGAGTGAAATCATTAATGTAAAATGTCTTAAATATTTTTTTAATTGGCTGAATCTATCCTATTGTTATAATTGTACTTAAACTACTATAGTTTGTATCATAGCCTTTAATACTGTTTTTATGACTGTTCAGCTTTGATTGTAATTCCAGCTGTAGCATAAAGGAATTATATTCATTTACAGGGCATTTTCTGGGATTAATTTGTTTCCACTAAGAAAATCTTATAATAAATAGTTAAAAACTTTAAGAAAAATGAAAGTATACATTTATGTATACAGTGAAAATTCTGTAAGGACATATATGTCGACACTTGGGTAAGGAGTCTTCAGCAACATGACAAGAAGCATGTTTGCATTTTTAGTATTAAATTATATATGCTACAGAAAAACTGGTGCGGAAAAGTGATTTTATTTTTTATACCAATTTTTTTAATTTTTAACTAGCTTGGTTTTTCAAATATACAGATATCAAACTCTGCTAAATCTCATTTCAGGAAAGTAACTAATCTAAGATAATACAAATAATACCTCTTAGACTCAGCTCAGAATGTTTTTTAATTTATCCCACCACTGGCCACCGAAAATTAGCTGTTAGAAATAGTACAGTGAGCAAAAGTATCTTCGTTTTCGATATCTAATATGCAGGTACACTTTGGTGTGATCTGAGGTGAAGTGCATTTTGTTTTATCATTTTTGGACACTTTGCCACGGCACTGCAGGGCATTACTGATCTACAGTGGCATAAGAAATGATGGTTGAGCTGAACAAACACAGCGAAAACCCGCCCACATTGAAAACGGAAAGATCTAGTAAGCAGAAAGAGAAACCAATTAGGATACACTATGTCGCTTTATGTCTTGTCTCTCCCTTTGTCAAGACTCTACTATTCTACTAGTCTACTATACTATACTACTAGTCTACTATTAGAAATTCTATGGTGTCTCTCTCTTGCTCTAAAAAATAAAACCAAACAAACAATTTTTAAGTGGGAGAGTTAAGGAACTTCCAGGAAAGGGTGGGGAAAGGGTGTGGTGTCTGAATGTAACAATATGTGCTTAAAAAGAGCAAATAGTTTTTTTAATAAGTAAAAAAAATTGAAATGAAACTGTTGTAGGATAAGTGAAATAGTGAAAGCCTTCAAGATGTGCTTCTTTTACAAAATCATCCACTCTGAGGTGGAAACATGATCGCGTTAGCCCACTGTGGAGTATTTTATTATAAAAGCACGTCCTGTTGTGTTTTATTCCGTTATTAAAACCTTACCCTTTAAGACTGTGGACTGTAACAGTGATGAAATCACCAAGGTGACATCAGAGAGATGGCGACAGCAGCCCTGCACTGAAACGTTGCTAATAATTAATGAGAGCTATTAACAGCTCGCTGGTATCTTTAATTAAAATCATACATAACTCACCTGCTGTCCGAGATAATGGCTTTGTCTGGCTTACCTAAGGTCTTCCTCAATGTCCATCTTCTTTTCCTCACTGTTAATCCTCTTGTCCTTATTCAGTCATAACTTCACATGTCTAAAATTGTATATATAGATTGAGCAGGATTTCATATTTTTTGTTGACTGGGACCTCATTTTATTAACGTTTAAGCCACATATACCTATTTATGGGACAAAAGTAGTTAAAAAAAAAAGGTATAAGAATGTAAATGAAAATGTCATTTTCATTACATTTCATTTGCTTGGCCTCAATTGTCATTTGTAAAAATATATATATTTTTTGGTCCATCATTTTTGTTTTTGTGTTCTCTAATATGTTTTACCTTGTTGCAACAAAAGCTAGATGATTATAAAGCCAGTCTTGCTGCTTGGTAATAATAGGTTACCAGCGGTATACAGGCTCGAAGAAATTTAATTTTCTACCGTACCACTTTTAAAGTATAATTTTTTTTCTTATTTGTACCCCACATTTCCAAGCAAAACATCATTCTTTCATGTTTTGCAGCTTGTCAGTCATTACTTATCACTGAATTGGGTAAATTATCTGAATATGACACGCTCTCAATTGTAAACTTTTCAGAGAAACGTCTTTAAATTCCCACTAATTCCTGTGGTTTATTTATTTATTTATTTATTTATTTATTTATTTATTTTTAACAGCACTCATCTGTGAATACCAAGTTGAAACTCATATCTAATTACCCTCTTCCCTCTATGAATCATGTTGCAGCTAATTTAAGCATTTCATCTTTGTATTTTTGGATGAATTCTGTTTTTTCCAAAAAAATTTTAAACAGCTCGTTTGAGTGGAAATCTGTGGCATTGGACACTGATGTAAATTGATCAGATATAAATAAGCGACACAAGTCTGTCAAACTTCTCAAAAAAGTATGTAGCTGAAAATGCTTCAAATCCTTTGAAGCATAGGAGTTACTTGAAAATGATAATTTTTTTCACTTAAATACAGATAAAAGTAGGTATTTGTATTTCAACTCAAAATGTAAAAAGTAGAACCTTTACTTGTGACAAAAGGTTTTTTGCAAATGTATATCGCTTCTTTTACTCAAAGGACTGGTTTACTTTGGCCACCACTGGTTTTTAACATATATGTTTTTTTTAATATTAGGAGTTTGCAGAATAAGTAGAAATAAACATGTTCCTGACAAAGAGTACCACTTCCTTTGCACCCTTTTAAAGTGATATATTTTCTTGTAGTACCTCCAAGTATCCCAGTGAGCATGTGAAATCCCATTCTGTCAAATTGAGATAATTATATATATTAAATTGCCATTTTTAAAACTTGTTTGCAAACCAATTATCAGCCTGGGATCCACAGACATCAAGATGATGGGTTTCTTCCCCGGTGATGTTTCACTATAGCTTGAGTTTTTCAGGTAAAACTGTGATTTAGGAAATGCTTTATTTATTTGCCATGGAAAAAAAAAGAATGTATTGGCTAGCTTTTAAAGTGTGCGATGGTACACATTCATGTACGGATACAGTGTGAAGCATCATGCAGCGATATAATATATTATAGTAATATAATAATATAACCTTCATTCTGGTTGCTTTTGTCTCCAGTCACATCATTAATAAATAAAGAATAAAAGAACCAGTTTTAATGTTAGCCCTACACACTGCATGCCTTTCTGTATTTTCTTGATCTGACTAACTGTTGTGGATAAGCTTTTCTTCACCAGGGCATTTATTTTGTAATTCACCACAGTTGTTTTCCATAGTCTTCTGCACCTTTTCGGTTCTCCGGTGTACGTCAAATAGGATGGATAAAGAGTCACACCTAATGTTTTTTGCGGTCTCTTTGATAGGTTTCTTTGGATTTTTCAGCCAAATAATAGTTTGCTTCACTGGCAGTGACGGCTCTTTTGGACTTTCTACAGTTTCCATATGCAAACGGCACACGTGAAATTCACCGTTAGATCTTTTATCTGCTTACCAGTGGACAGTAATAAAGTAAATGTAATTCATTACTGTACTTACTGAAGTAAAATATCTGTACTTAACTTAAGGATTTTCATTTGGGGAGACTTTTACTACACAACTTCACTACATTTCAAAGTCTAATATCTGTTTTCTCAACTTTACTTCATTTTTTTGCGAAATCTTAAACAACTTAAAACACAGCAATCTGTTTTGAACTTATTTTAATTGGCGTTTAGTGGTATCTTAACCTACACTAACATACAGCGTCAGTTTAACAGCAAGCAATTTTGAGATAAATAAATGATGATGAACTCCTCACTCGAACTTGTTGCAACACCCGGGCCTAATTTGTGGGATTTTTTTTAAGTAGATAAAAACAAGGTTTTGGGCTCATGATCATTTTATTAGATATCAATCAGTATTTAACTCATTAATATCATTCCATTAATAGATCTGCATGCTAAGAGTGACATTATCTTTTTAGATAAACTAAATTGATTAGGCAAAGAGTCTTGTGACAGAAATTATAATAGGTACATTATAGACATAATAAATCCTAGTACTTTGGACATATAAGTACATTTGATGGCAAATACTTTTTTACTTTTACTCAAGTGAAAGTTTAAAGGGAGCACTTTTATTATTTTATTTAATTTTTTACATATTTTACTGAGTGCATCTCTACTTTCAACTCAAGTGCTTGGTTTGTGTTCTTTGTCCACCACTGCTGCTTATGCTGTGAAGTAATGAGGAAAATAACACCCCTGACCTGAAACAGCTGGGCACCTGTTTCAGATGGAAATAGCCTTTTAGCTGATCTTGGTGGCATTACAACATAGTATCAAGAGCATAGAATTATTACTTGTTTTGCTGTCCTTAAATAAACATGGGCCCCTGGCAGCCAATCAGAGGAAACCTGTTCCTTCTGTAATGACTGTTCAAATAATGACATTTGAAATAGAGTGGAGCATAAACTGATATTTCGACACATCTCTGAAAGGTTTCCTTGTAGGTCTCTTGGAGATCCGTCACTCCTCGGTTATAATTATTAGTCATGCCGTGCACGTCCTGTCCCTCTCAAAGGATGGCAGCTTTAGCTGTTTTATTGGTTCCTTTAGTTCTTCTGAGCTGCTCCACCTTTGAAGCACCAGACCCAGAGGCTGTGATGAGGCAGTTTCATCTCAGTGGCATTTGCTTTGTGAGTGATGATTATCGAGCCGGAATGGCGGTGGCGTTTCACCTACGCTCAGTGAGTGATGATCTGTTGTCTCAGGGCCATCGTAGTGGCTGTGATCGCAGTTGCATCTCTTTTAATCTGGACTGCCGAATAAGGTGCTTTATCTGTGTGCTGGCAGATAGAGGCGAAGAAATGGAGGTCATTTTAGAGGACATTCGCCACTGTTGCGTGTGTGTGTGTGTGTGTGTGAGTGTATGCGTTTCTAGCTTGCTTCTTTTTCTAGGAGAAGATTAAATTACCCACTGACCCAACGTCTAGACGTTTCTCCTATTCGCTCTACGTATGTGTGTACACAGACGTGCACTTCTATCTAACATGTCTAATTAGAGTGAGAAATGTTTGAGCGTTTTATTTCAATCAGTTTTCCAATCAGAAGACTTCTGGCACGTTAAAAAACAAAAAACAAAAAAGGAGGCCAAGAACAGCAGGAGGACATGAACGCACTTGTCCGTTTGAGTCCCTGTCACTTGTTTGGTGTTGTGTTAAAAGCGTCGCCTGAGGGCTGCTGCTGTATCTGTACAAGACGCACCTGACAGAGAGCGCCTCTGACACTTTGTATTACTAAACCATTCCCTGTCCACACTCCGTGTAAACATATGGCGTTCTCTCACCAAACCAGGCATGCTGTACAAACACATTCAAATAAACACGATCCCATCATCGTGCAGGAGAGAGAGGTTTTGAATGGTCTTAAAACAAAACACAATTCTAGGAAGACTACACAGAGCAGCAGGATTGTTTGTTTTTCTTTATTTTTTTTTGTAATGCATATACTTTGAATATTCAGTAATACAGAAAAGAAATAAGCAAGGCAATGCATGCACGCAGGAAAGTGTTGGCTCAGGACTTACCAGAAGGTCGTGAGATCAAATCCTAGCACCACCGAGCTACTACTTGAGCAAGACCCTTAACCCTCAACTGCTTAGTTGTATATCTAAGATCAGTGTAAATTGCTGGAGAAGGGTGCCTGCCAAGTGCTGTAAGTGCATGTGTTTTAATCCCAGCGGTGGAATTGAATTTAATTAGTTACTGTACTAAAGTAGATTTTTTTTCACGTATCTGTAGTTTACTGAATTATTTCCGTTTGGGGAGACTTTTACTTTGACTTTACTAAATTTCAAAGTCAAATATCTTTAAAACAGTTGAAAAGAAGGTTTTGAGCTCATAATAATTGTAATAGACTGTTTGTTCCTTTTAATCCTTTTTATTCAGAAACCTTTTTTTTTAGTTTAAAGTTACATTCAATCAGATTCTAATCAAATGGCGCAGTGAAATGCATTTTTAAAAAATAGAAATAGAATGATAAAATTAAATTAAAAATGAATTACAATTTTCAGAATTTACCTACAAACCAGCATTTATTTATATATATATATATATATACATATATATATATATATATATATATATATATATATATATATATATATATACACACACAGTGGAACCCGGTTATGTCGATGTCCTAGGGGGTCGCCAAAAAGCATCGAGGTAACCGATGATCGAGATAAACGAAAATCAAAATGGCGGCAATATATTAACGTGCTTGAAATTTTCTTAATGTACATGATGTGCGTTAATAAATGAGAATGTGCATGCACGTGTTTTTGAAGGGTTATTTTACACAACAGCGCATGCGTATCCTGGTACATGTCTTCCCACCCGCACTCTCTCAACGGCTGCTCTTTTCTTCCCAAAGCGCATCGCGGATTCCCCCCCCGATCCTGCCGGTGTTCATTCTATGATTTTGCTGGTCATCCCACGTTCCTACCAAGCCCGGCTTTCGCCTCCCGTTCATCGCATAACATTTAACAACAAAAGGCATATGTGCACTAACTAACAGCAGAGATTCACCAGTATACAATACAAACACCTGTAGCAGCTGTAAGACTTGATTTTTCCGCCACTTTCGCGAGTTCTTCTGTGGCTGCACCGAGATAACCGACGTTAGATGGCAAATTTTTCCCCCCTTGTGCTCGAGATATTAGGGTTCGGCGACATAAAAAAGTTGACATAACCGATAAAAAATGCTTAAAAAAAGCGAGAATTTGGCGGTTCCACTTCAAAAATGTCGAGGGCGAGATAACCGGGTTCCACTGTATATACATTTTTTTATATATATATATATATATATATATATATATATATATATATATATATATATATATATATTAGGACACATTAAATGGAAACTTGTTCCCTACTGCATATTATTTTTATTTATATTACTTTTTTACTTTCATGAAGTTTTAGTTCAGGCAATCAATGCTTCAAAAAACCTTACACATCCTTAACCAGCATCAAAGCTGTCCTTAATTTCAACTGTCCAAAAAAGTTCTGCTTTTACTAGACACCGTTCTCCGAGATTATATTTATAGCAGTGATGAACACTGTCAGTGAGGGTTCTAAGTTAAATAGGTTTGCTTCTAAAAGGCAATTTGGGTGACATCCTGTTTGATTATATTTATGGTTTAGCTGTAAAATTTTTTGCATCATTGGAATGTGATATTGGAGACACATAAAAAAAAACATACCTAGCTTTTTTTTGGCTAAAGCTGCAGTCAGACCAAACCCAAATAAAGTTTACCTCATGAAAAGGTTGAAAAGGAAGTGAAAGGTGTACATTTGCTTGTGGTTGCACTGACTTTATTTTGTCTAACATTGAACAGTGAATTTAAAAGCCTCAAGACTATGGGCCTTTTTGTTTAGAGGGTTTTTTTGTGGTAAAATTCTTGTTTCTGTCTTTCTGAATTTTGTCGCTTGGAGAAGCGATAAAAACTGTAGAGCTTGGAAATAAAACATGAACATTAAGGCTATTCATGACAATGAATTAAAAATGTATTGATAAAATATTAGGCTAACACTAAATCTTTGAAGACTCTAATGAATTAATTTGTTTCATTGGAGTAAAAGGAGACATTACCTCAAGAACTTTCACTTGAGTAGTCTAGTGCTTAGTCTAGAACTCACACCTAATTTCTTATTGTAAATACTTTTAGCGTTCTTTCAAACTTGTGTGTGTGAAATGTGACCCAGGTGTGTCAAAACAGAAATGCCAGTCAGTAGTTGTGCACAAAGACAGTGATGTTCGAGTTAGAACAGTTCACTCAGGCTATCTGAGTGAGTTCCAGTACAAAGAGAATATTGCAAGCAGAATCCTCCATGTTGTCAATGAAAAGAGCATTACTGCATCACAGGGATTAGCTTTTGCATCAACAGGCTGCAGTGTATTATATGGGGGCTTTTTAAACCAAACCATAGAAAAAACCCCCACACAATCTGAGCGTGATGAGTCATGAGTAGTACACGGCCGCTGGGCGAACGATGCAACTCCTGTTCCAGTCAGCGAGAAGAGGGCACAAGATACAAGAAATAGTATACAACAGGTCAAACAAACAGCAAGCTTATAACCCACACGGGGAGTATCCTACTAATGTATCCCAGCATCAGATATACCATCTGGAGCAGAACCAGCCACTGGGAAGGAGTGAGAATTCTGAGTAATCAGGACTCAGGTTGTACTATGTACCCGATCTATGGAAATGAGTCAATATGAAGGTAAAGATGATACAGCTTGCGGTCGAAAACGACACCGGAGTGTAAAAAAACAAGGAATAAAAAAGGGTCAGAGCCCTGTTGCAGATTTTACAGACTGTACACAGATATTGTGAGTGTGTTTGAAGGCAAACTTTGAAGCTTTACAACCGAATCTCTATACATTGTGTCTGTAGCATACATTATGTGCAGTTACCATGGTGATATTACCTCAAAAGATCACTCGAACTTTTTGAACATCTGAGGGCAGATGTGATATTTTGTCAAAGGTTAAGTGAAACAGATTTTTATTGTATACCTTTATAAACTCTCCCAGTCAAAAGGGAACACTTTCAAATCTGTACAGTTCAGGGCTACTTTATTTAATGAGAGGAATTTGTATTTAAATGTACAGATGAGACAAAATATGCACCTGTGCTGCCAAGTCAGTTATGTCATATACCATCATGATGCACAATATGGACACCTGACTGTAAGAATTGTGCTTTTTGAACATCTCATTCCACAGTCTTTTATAATTTCTTCTACACTTTTGGATAGATATTCCACTAGATATTAGAGTGAGCTTTTGGAGATTTGTGCTCATTCAGCCACAAGGGTGTTTGTAAAGTTAATTTTAGATCAACCCAATGGTGTTTAATTGGGTTAAGGTCAACACATATAAACCATATCTTCGTGGAACTAGCTTTGACAGGTGTCCCAATACTTTTGGAGCAAATGGTCTGCTTTTAATATGGGCAAGCATGCAGCAAATGAGAGTGAGCTAGAGAAAGAGAGAGGGGGTTGCTCATGATATTTTTAAACCATTAATTTTCCTGAAATTCCTAGTGTGCTGTTTTGCATTACTTTATGAGCAGCTCTTATCTCCTAGTAAAATAATATGCAAATGAGAACCCGTTCTCCTGTTGTGCATTTGCAAATGTGTGCCAGTGTGTGTAGACATAGAACAGAAATAGTGAGAATGGTGAAGAGCTAAACACAATGTCGACACTGTTTGTGTAGAGCCGTTGACTTTGTGGTAATCAAGACTCGGGAGCAGATCCGTGGCCATTAGTCAATTTGAAGGCGAGCTGATATGGAGGGTGGTTTGAAAAGAAAGAATGAGACAGAGACAAAAGGCACAAAAAAAAGCAAGTGATTAAGGAAAGACAGGATGATGGTAAGGGACAGATGGGACAATTCTGTGCCTGTTCGCTGTGCTGCAGCTAGTTCTGGAGCATGGCTTTGGGTTGAATGTTTGTGGTATTTTTGTCTACAGCCAAGCGTGAGGGGGATGAGCTCCAAACTAACCAGCATTCCCTCACGACTAAACAGGCATGGCTTTAATTCCCTGACCAAAACCCTCTGCGCTACACTAGCTCTTTCATACCCGTTCCATCTGTTTTTTTTTTTTCCAGTTTTCTCTCAGCTTTCCCACTTGCACACAGCCATTCGCTTAAAACGCAGTTATACAATCATGACCCCTTCTGCTACAGTTTTCAGGTTTGGTTGTATATTAGAAGTACATTATATTGCTATGTTACATGTAGTAGTTTTAAAGTTATTTTTGATAAATATTAAATTCAACTTGCACAGCAATACAGCATTCAACTTGTCGTTTTGAGATCCGGATAAGTTTGAAGAATTATTCTCTACTGTGAAGTTGAGAGATACTAAGCAAGCATGGGAGTGTGTAAGCATGTGTTTGCAGAATAGAGTGCTTTCCTCTTAGTGTGTAAAGCGCTGTGCTGGAGCATGAAGAGCAGTGTCAGGGGTGTTAGTGCTCAGGCTGCCTGTTTCGTACCTAGTGTGTATTAAGGGAGGACAGGTTCTTTTTCTTCCTCTTTCTTATCCTCCCTCTCTCTCTCTCTCTCTCTCTCTCTCTCTCTCTCTCTCTCTATATTATATATATATATATATATATATATATATATATATTATATATATATATATATATATCTATATATATATATATATACTGCTCCCTCGATCACTCATATATATATATATATAGCAGAGATAGACAGAAATTAACGGTGATTAAGTATGAGAACGCGCGCGCGATAGAAACTAAAATAGAGGAGAGAGGGATATATATATATATATATATATATATATCCCTCTCTCCTCTATTTTAGTTTCTATTGCTCTAGCTCTCTCTCTCTCTCTCACGTGTTCTCATACTTAATCACCGTTAATTTCTGTCTATCTCTGCTGCTTCCTCTATTTCTTGTTCTTTATCACCCTCTCTTTCTCTTGCACTCCTTTCTTTCAATCGCTTTCTTTCTCTCTATTGCCCTCTCTGTCTCTATTGCTCTCTCTCTTGCTTGCTATCACTTTATCTCTATTGCTTTCACTTTGTTTCTTGCTCTCTATCATTATACTTCTTTCTCTCTCATATTCTCTCTCTCTCCCTCTCTCTCTGTCTCTCTCTCTCTTTTGCTGTAGAGTTTTTAGTTGATCTTGGTTTGGCTTTTTTGCATCTCCCTGAGCTTCAGTTTGTTCTAGTCTCAATGAATCTATTGCAAAAGGGCAAATGGGGTTTACAAAGAACACAAGGTCACAGTGAAAGACAGGGCATGACTGTACTGAACAGGGGACGTGTCTGTCTGTATGTCTGTCTGTCTGTCTGTCTGTCTGTCTGTCTGTCTGTCTGTCTGCCTGCCTGTCTGTCTTGTGCATGGGTGTGTGCACATGTGGTAAGTCAGGAAACGATAATTTAGAAAGCAGTCTCGGTTTTTAATGCACTCCATCCATTCAGCTTCTCCAATAACAGCTTTATACCGCGATGCAATGTGGTCTTTTAATATTACCACAAACCGCAAGAGTGAGCTGTGTGAGCTAATGACACTCAATCACTTACACACACACACACACACACATACAAACACACACTTCCCAAGCCATCTCCATATCCTCTTAACTTAGCGAGACATGGCGCCAAATCCTTCGCTTTTTTCCACTTTTGCAATTAACAGAGTGCATGTTGTGAATTTTCTTTATTGCCAGGTAAAGTTAAGCCTCTCCCCATGTAAACACATACTAGAAGAGAGTGTGGAGGAGTGTGTGCTGTGCGTCGTGCACCATTAGCTTTTATCGACCGTGAGCCTTGTATCAGCGAGGCTGGGAAATGATGCTGGCCTTCTGCCATAATTTTAGAGAAACCGAATTTTTTTTTTTTTCTTGATTAGTTTGTATGGAGCGATCTAATAATTGGGGTTTGCTATAGGCTGATAATAGATTACGTTCTGTTTATGAGGAGTTGTTTATTTGTTTAGGATTTGGAATAAAGCTAAATTAGTGAATGTTGTGTGTGTGTGTGTGTGTGTGTGTGTGTGTGTGTGTGTGTGTGTGTGTGTGTGTGTGTGTGTGTATGTGTGTGTGTGTGTGTATGTGTGTGTTTTACTTCCAGTACAACAATGATCACACTGGATATGTGCCACTGTAAAGGAAAGAGTTTAAACTAATGATGTAGCTCCAGGGCATTGACTCCCAAATGAGAAATACTGCTGCTGGGAATGTTTTTGCTCATTGACCCAAAAAAAAAAAGTCTCACAAAAAGGGAGGCAGCTGTTCAGATGTTCTTCCTGCTTCTCTTATCTCATGAGTGTTGAGATAGCATTGATGTGATGCTTAAATAATCATATATTGGCTATGGAGGCTATATATATTTTGCCAATAAACAAAATAGTTTTCAAGCAAATAGGTGGGAAATGAATGAAATGCCATGGGACATATTGTTATTGGGGGGACGTGGCTGGTGTAAAGTTATATTTTTCTGTACATACAACAATGTTTAATCTCTCTTATACCACACCAGCTTTCCACCATATTTTAATCAATAAAGAACATCACATTATATGTTTTCATCCATTTGTACACTATGTGGAGAAACGTTTGTGGACACGACCATATGATTGTATGTGTTTTTTGAACATCCTATTTAGTCCCATTTACTGTTTTAATAGCCTCCACTCTTCTGGGAAGATGTTTCACTAGGTTTTAGAGTGTGCTTGTGTAAGGATTTGGGTTCATTCAGCCATCAAGGTGGTAGTAAAGTCAGGTACTGATGTGAGGTAAGGAGTCCTGGAGTGCATTCATCATTCTAATTCTATCCCAAAGGTGTTCAAGAAGCTGTACGTACAAGGTGATATCAAAATGTTTGGAGACTTGTTTTGTAACACACTAAATATGGCAGGAAAAGGCTGCACACACAGTCACAGTGAGCACCAACCTTTATAAGTCAGTGTGCCAAAAGACATTGTCCTGTGTACATCAGAAGCTATTCTGAACCATGTGTGTTACCACATCTGCTATTATAACCACTGTCAACAAGCTCTTCCCACACGTGAGTTTCAAAAACAAGATGATCTCACTTCGGCACACACCCTACTCATACAGATATATACCCATACCCTACAGATCCAGCTTAAAGTTCGCCATTTTTTACACCATTGCAGAGATCCAGCGCGATTAGCAGAAGGTGCTTGACATCCTTCAAAAAAAAAACAGACTTCTAGGACACATTCCAGAAGTGGCAGAAATGCTGGGAGCGGTGTTTTGCTGTGAAAGGGGACTATTTTAATGGTTACAGTGTGTAAACCTAGATAAAATACTTTCTTGTAAACAGTGTCAGTCTCGAAACATTTTGATACCACCTCGTATAACATTGAATTTCTGCGATATAATTTGCAATTATAATAGCCATAAGCAGTTGTTCTGGCACCAACCTCTGTTTTATCCTGCTTTTGAATAGATGAAAACAAAATGCAAAACACCCTCCATCCTGAAGACTTGCCCAATATCTGAAAAGTTCCAGCTTCTCCTTTGCCTCTAGCAAAGCGCTGCTTTTCAGTACTCCTTCCAAAATGATAAATAAACACAGTTACCCAGAAAACTTCCATATCTATCAATGAAAAGACTTTCAAATTAGTTTATGTCCTGTATTTGGTTGTTACTATAAAAAAACTTACTAAAAAGGGCGTGTTAATATAAACCTATAAATTCAACCACAGCTAGCTAAACAGAATACATACTCAAAACAGCTGTACTTTTTCTTCTAATGTTTTTCTTTATCATTTTTTTTCCTCCAGACACACTGTTGTACCAGAGCTGACATGTATATGCAAACATTCAATACTGAAACGTATAACTTAATGCCTTTGGATATCGCCAGGGTAACACTAGATTATGATGAGAGAATCTGCTGACATGTAGACTAGACGGCAATGTACTTTTCTAACAGATATCCGTCGATGTTCCTTTCTGCAGCAAGATAATGTTTTGACCTTTTATCAGTATTGTGTGAAATTTTCTGAATTACACAAATCCTTCTGTTAAAAAGGAAGGAAATGCACTACCACCTTAATATCCGACTATAGTAAAGTTGTTACTTTTTTTGCTGCTTTCAGAAAGAATCTTTATCTCAGATTTGCACAGATTATCCTGACCATATGCAGCTGCGTTTATTTAGCACCACATTGGGTAACGAGCTTCGTTAAATGCGCCACAGTACGTTTACATTTATGGCAGTTGACAGATGCTCCAATTCAAGGCGACTTAGTTGAGGGTTAAGTGCCTTGCCAAAGGGCCCAGTAGTGGCAGATTGATGGTGCTGGGATTTAATCGCATGACCTTCCAATTGAAAGTCTACAGAATTAAATAGTATCAGTGTATGGTTAGTTCAAAGAAGCAAAATGGTTGTGAATACACTATGCAGCCAACGGTTTGTGGACACCTGGCCACCAAAACTTGTATGTATGCCCTATTTCACATATAGTCCTCATTTTGCTGTTACAATAACTTCCACTCTTCTGAGCAGTGGTGGGCAGTAACGAAGTAAATGTAATTTGTTACTGTAGTAAGTACATTTTTTCACACATCTGTATTTTACTGAAGTATTTCCATTTGGGGAGACTTAATATTTTACTTTTTACTCAACTACATTTTGGGTAATCAGTCATTCCTTTTTATTAATGAGCGGATAAAAACGTAACTGGTCAATCATATAATGACCCACCAATCAGTGTAGCGCGCTCTGTTTTAAAACGTGTTTGCTGCTTGGTGGTATTTCCCTAATAAATGATAGGAGAAACTCCCAACTCTAACTTGCTCCAACACCAGTGGCATTATTTGTGCCATTTTCTTAAAAGTAGTTAAATCAGTGTTTGACTCCTAAATATTATGGGGTGCATCCCAAAGCTTTTTAAGTAGGTCTTATGTCAGAACTTTATAGCAGGTTACTCAAGAGCTTCTGTACCAACCCATGCAAACCATATCTTAATGAAGCTTGTCTTGCTCACAGGGACATTATTTATATATCCCAGTTCAAGTGAACAAGTGGGTGCCTCCAATCTATGTGGGAACAGTTTGGGGAAAAAAACAATTATGGCTGGAAAAGTCAGATGCCCCAATACTTTTGTTCATGTAGTGTATATAACCACTGTTATTCAGAGTAAGCGAGCACCATGTATAGGTATTAGATTTAGATTGATTGCATTTGCAGATAATTGTGTGTTTGATTTTATAGCTTTAAAACATGAGTATCGGGGGTTACTGTGAATGCAAAAATTTTTAATCACACCGATATTACAGTGTATGTGAGATGTGGTATTGAACTGGAATATGAATGGCAGGATGTCTAATTATTCTCCCTTCCCAACCAGATCATTTTCATGATTAATCACCCTGCCCAGCTTTGCATGACCCACACATCGAATGATCCTAAATCAGATTTAACGCTGCATTGAATTCCACACATTTTATTGGGTGCAGTTTGGTGGGCTTTTTTTTTCCACTGTGTAGAACACCTCTGTCTTGAAGTATTTCTTGTGCTCGGCTCAGTGTATTGTGCGTCTGTGTTCCGTCACGGTGTATGTGCTTTAATTAAATTCTCTGCCACGGGTATTGAGAGGAGTTTTTAGCTGTAGTAGATATTCTGCTGTTGAGTTCGTGCGAGTTTATAAAGCAGAAGTGCCTGAGAGCAAGGCTTAGTACAGAGTGCGTCTTCCTGCGAAGAGACAAATCGTAACTTATTCACTTGCGACGCATCACCTGCAGCGCATGAAATAATGGACAGTGTATCTTCCCATCTATGTTTTTATATTAGAAGAGAGAATGAACATACTGTTTATTACATTGTGCCATGGTGTGTATTAGGTGAGATCCAGGATATTATTGTTTAATCACATTGCAGAAATTCAGATGAGACAAAAGAAAAACACAATTTTCTCTGTAATTGCTTGAAACAGACAAAAGTAATTGCTGTCTGTCATTGTGTATTCCATATATAATACAAATGCAACTTCAGGTTTAGATTTAGGTTCAGGGTTTTTGGTTCAGTATCTTCTTTTTCTTCTTCTTTCGGCTGCTCCCATTTGGGGTCACCACAGCGGATCATCCGTCTCCATACCCCCCTGTCCTTTCAAACCAACTACCTGCATGTCTTCCCTCACCACATCCATAAACCTTCTCCTTGGCCTTCCTCTTTTCCTTCTTCCTGGTGGCTCCATCCTCAGCATTCTCATACCGATATAACCAATGCTCCTGTCAACAGGTTGTTTGGTCCACTCTTAATGTGCATTCTGCTCTTCAACCTTGAGGTTGAAGATTTTTTAGACTCTAGGTTTCAACTTTCTCCATAAATGTTTGATAGGATTTAGATATGTATATATGGCAGGGGCATGAGCAAAAAGTTGCATACCACATTCACTATATGGACACCTAATCTTAAGGTACATATGTGCTTTTAACCATCATGTTTTACATTTAGTCCCTATTTGCTGTAATAATACCAACGTACATTCTTCTGGAAAGATGTTCCACTAGAATTTGGAGTGGGTTTGCTATAGTAGGCAACTCAGGATCTTCTATTGCAAACCATGTAAAGCATATCTTTATGGAGCTGGCTTTGTACACAGGGGTGTTGTCATGTTGGAACAGGTTTGAGTCCCTAATTCAAGTAAAGGGAAAATCTACTGGGCTACCCCATCCAAAGTATATGTTTCTTTTTCTGTTAATCAAATGTATCTGTATCTCAGCGCATTTTTCAAAATGCCATGTTTACCATATAAATTGATAAGTTAAAATGACATGAAAGAATTTCTCTTGGTAAGTTCATGAGGAAATGTTTACAATAGGCAACTCTGTAGGCAACACTCTGTAGGCAACTGTGAATATATGATACTGATCACTAATACTCATGAAACTCATGAAACAGTGGGTTAAACGTGCCACTTACAATCAGTCAGAATACAGTGTTTGTGTGTTTGTGTGTGTGTGTGTGTGTGTGTGTGTGTGTATAACTTGTTTAGCAATTTGAGCAGTACCTCGTTTGTTGGACCGGAGCACACGGGTCAGCCTTCACTCCCCACTTGCATCAATAAACCTTGGTTCTCCACTGTTTCTACATTGGAGCACTTTTGATAGATACTGACCAACTGCAGACTGGGAACACCCCACAAGAGCTGCGGTTTTGGAGATGCTCTGACCCAGTCTTTTAGCGATCACAATTTGGCCCTTGGCGAACTCGCTCAAATCCTTATGCTTGCCCATTTTTCCTACGGACACCACCCCTAAAAATGCTAGTTTATGTATACAGTACTGTACTGTATTAACATTTTACTTCATTCTATAATGAATAAATCTCTTCATGATTGCTATATATTAATAAACAAATATTGATATTTACAGTTTGCAATGTGAACCTGAAATCGTTCCGATAGAGAATTACATTGATATAGCCGCCAGTTTATTTGTAATAAAGAGTTTGCCTGTTTTAGCTGGTTTTGTTTTACCACAAGTCTGACATCGATTATGTAACACTCAGGCTGAACACTCTGCCTGCCTTAAATACAACAACACTTTGATTGTGTGGCGTTAAAAGTAACACGAACTTTGTGTATTTTTCCCAAGTGTGCACAGATGTGTTTAAACCAGTAACACAGAACGTGTCCTATCACATCTGTTTTGCGAGTGCAGAGAGAAGAACGTTTATTTTGGAATCTCTGATTATCGTTCTCTTCAAGACGCTATTAGAATCAGATCCGGATGAAAAAAAGGTCACGAATTGTATGAGCCTCTCCATGACCTCAGTCTCAGCCGCCCTTTAAATGTTTGAGTAACGAGAATTCAAACCCACTTTCATCCAGAACCTAAACAAACAGTCTCCAGGAAATGGGGCTCACACAAGACGCCTTCGCAGAAAAGCCAGCCAATGATCAACTTTTATTACTGCCCCTCCTCTGCCTCACTCTTCCTTGGTTTTCTAAGCGAGCGAAAGAGCGAAGGTTTCGATTTTCTCATATATGAGGGTACATGTGTTCCTCAAATTAGAGATGATGAGGGAAAAAATTCAGAACATTCCCAGTCTTTGTCCATCTGATTCCTCTTTAATAGCAATCACCTTGATGGTCTGTCATACTTTTTCTCTTTCTTTCTTGTCTACATTCTTTTCAAAAGGTTTTCAAATGATAATTGAACAATGAAGATTTTTTTACTCTCTCTTTTTTTTATTGGCAACACCGGGTATCGAAAGCTTGTGGTTTCTAGAAAGTGCTGCTAGCCTCAAGATGTCTTAAGCTATTAGGAGTGTGTTTTGTGTTGTCTTTGTGTGTGTCTGTGTTGTCCTTTGTGTGTGTGTATGTGTTGTCTTTGTGTGTGCTGTGTTGTCTTTGTGTCTGCCTGTGTTGTCCTCTGTGTGTGCCTGTGTTGTCCTCTGTGTGTGCCTGTGTTGTCCTTTGTGAGTGTCTGTGTTGTCCTTTGTGAGTGTCTGTGTTGTCCTTTTTGTGTGTCTGTGTTGTCTTTGTGTGTGGCTGTGATAACCTTTGTGCATGCATAGGACAACAATCTCGTGTGTGTGTGTGTGTGTGTGTGTGTGTGTGTGTGTGTGTGTGTGTGTGTGTGTGTGTGTGTGCATGTTGGCATGTATTTTGGTGGGGCCCAATATCCCCATAGGCATAGGGATGTCTTCCAGTTTGGAATATGTGAATTTTTTTCTGCACAAAATGCAATCATGCATTATATTGCACATAGGCTTCCTATACTGTAGCTGCTAATGGTTAGAATGAAAGTTTGTTGGGAGAAATAACAAAGCAGATGGAGGGATAAAGAGGGAAATCTTGATGGAAATAATATTTTACCTTACAATGGGAAACACTTGGAGAAACCAACATAAAGAGGCATTCTTTATTTTCTGAATTTCCATTTTCATAGCAACCAGTACGTCTAGTGCAGGTGATTATGGGTCATTAAGAACATATATCCTCAATACATGTTTAGACACACACATGCACAAAGACACACTCTCACTCACTTTCCATGCATGATTTCTTATAAATTCCCTCTCTCAGCATGAGGTGTGGTATGAACATGACCACACCATGTTGTTTCATGTTGTTTTGTTCTGTGTCATGTCCTTTTGGATTCACTTTGCCATGTGGTTTTATTTTTGTTCTCGTCCCGTTGACTTCTTGTCCTATCATTGGTTTATTACCTTAATGTGATCACCTGTTCTATCTGAAGACCTTAATTAGTTTGCATGTATTTTATTTGTGTTTATTTTGTCTATTAGTTTGTTCGCTGTGTTCCCTTTCAGGGACTCAAGCTGCGTCGGAACACTTTGGGAACGCGACTGCGTTGTCCAAGCTCTGAGTAATAAGTCTAATCAGTCAAAATCGAAGACAGGCTGTCACCGGCAGGGTGACATCATGACCAGGGAGTATAAAGCGCACCTGGAGAGAAGACTCAGCTTCTGTTTGTTCATAAAGCGCTCTGTGTGAAATGTAATGTTTGTCTGTCTGTTTGTCAAAGAATGAAGGCATCTAGGAAAGCCAAGCATTTTGGCCATGTGCTTCTCCCTGTCCTTGTTTCATTTCGGGAAGGAATACACACAGTTACATGCCGGTTCCTGGGGTTCGCTTATGGATCTTGCAGAAGGTTTAAAGACGGGTTTGTCCCTTTCTCCTCCCTCCACTGCTTGGTCTGACTCTGGTTTGGCTTCGGAGGCACACAAATTTACTGCAGGCATACCAAGCCGACCTGCTGCGGGAGCTGGATCTGGGAGATCCCTAGGGCGGGCAGTTTTCTGAGATCTGCCATTTGGCGGATCTGGCTACAAAGGAGACCACTAAGGCCATCGGCCGGTCTATGGCCGCCCTGACTAAGAGACATCTCTGGCTTACCCTGTCCGAAATACCGGACAGGGACAAGGTCGTGCTGCTGGACGCCCCACTCTCTCCACGAGGAGATGGCGTCTGTTCACTACATGGTGCTCTCGGCACCAATTGTACCCAGTCCACTGCCCAGTTGGTTCAGTGCTGGAGTTTCTGCAGGAGCAGTTCGCAAAAGGGTTGGCTCCGTCCACCATTAAAGTCTACGCATCTGCTGTTTTGGCGTATCACGCCCCCGTGTTCGGGCATTCACTGGGCAGAGACCCACTCCTGATGAGTTTCTTCGTGCCACCCGGAGGGCTTCGGGGCATCCCAGAGTGCTTGGTTGGGACCTGGCCATAGTGTTGGAGGCTCTATCCGAGTCCCCCTTTGAGCCTTTGGCCGAGACTTCGTGGAGACACTTGTCCATCAAGACCACTTTCTTGCTGACCATCTGCTCTCTGAGGAGAGTGGGTGATTTACAGGCCCTCTCTGTGGCCCCCTCTTTCCTGGAGTTTACTCCAGGCATGACCAGTGCCTTCCTGCACCGTAGAGTGGGTTACATCTCCAAGGTACCCTTGGTTGTCCCATGACCAGTCAGGCTCCAGGCATTCAACCCTCTTCCATTCCTGACCTCAGACCAGGAGAGGTTGAACCGGAGAAAGTTGGAACAATTTTTCATCTGCTATGGCCCTCCAAGGAGAGGCCTTCCTGCTCATAAGCAGATGCTTAGCTGGTGGGTTATTGACGATATTGTGTCTTCTTATGGGTCCTCTAGTCTCCCCGATCCATTCGGGTTCAGAGCTCACTCGACCCGGAGTGTGGCAGCCTCTAAAGCTTGGTCCTGTGGAGTGTCCCTCCAAGACCTCTGTGACGCTGCGGGGTGGTCCACTCCGTTTACCTTTACCAGGTTTTACAACCTTGACCTCTGTGCCACTCCTGGCAAGCCTGTCCTTCGACTCATTTGTGCTCATTCACACTAGTCAGGGACTGGTTGGTGTAGTGTTATTGGACTCTAATTCCCAAAGTGTTCCGATGCAGCTCGAGTTCCTAAAAGGAAACATCTCTAGGTTACGTATGTAACCCTAGTTCCCTGAGGGAACATGACGCTGCGTCTCCAGCCACACCTCCGGCGCCCCTTCCGCGCTTCCTTCAGAACAGAAGCTGAAGCAGTCTTCTCTCCAGGTGTGCTCTTTGTTTTGTTTCACTGTGTACTGCGCAGTGGTGGACGGTAACAAAGTAAATGTAATTTATTTTTGTACTTCAGTAGCTTTTTCGTGTATCTGTACTTTACTTAAATATTTCCGTTTGGGGAGACTTTTATTTTAACTTCACTACATTTGAAAGTCAAATATTTAACTTTTTCTGAAGTAGTATAAAAGATTTTGGTGTTTGGCTCATTAATATCATTTTGTTAATAGATTGCTGTGCTAAATGTTACATTAGAGTATTTTCATATAAACTGAGTTGATTAAGCAAGTCTTGGACAGAAATAATAATAGGAACTTTATAGCCATTATAAATTGTAGTACTTTGGAGAGTTAAGTACTTTTGAAGGCATATACTTTTGTACTTTTACTCAGGTAAAAGTTTAAAGGGAGCAGTTTTACTTTTACTGGAGTCATATGTTACCTACTGTATCTCTACTTTAACTCGAGTACATGGTTTGTGTAGTTTGTCCACTGGTACAGAGTCAGCTATAAATGGATGTAATGAAATAAAAGCTACTTGACTTAATACTGTATATTCTATTGTACACTGTGTACTTAATGCCTTTGAATTGGTTGTATTTTACATCGTGTTTTTGCACTTTTTCCAGTTTGGTGTAAGATTTTGCACCATAGCCTTGAGAAAATTATGTGCCTTTACTGCACATATCATCCTCCCCATCCTCATGTACTAATACGTGTCTTTCCAGTAATGGAACCCCACGGTTCGGGAACATAAAATCCATCCAGGGTGTTTTAAAAAGGGAAAACTTGAAGCTTGTAGCTTTGTGCTGATATGTATCAGCAATTTAGTAGCAAGACCGTCTCCTACGCTTTACATCTCAGCGATCAACTCAGTAATGGATTCAGGTGCCCTTAAAATAAACACTGCAATTAATATTAATGAAGTGTATTTGATTTATCGGTTTGTTGCTTAAGGCCTGGTGGTGTTTTTTTTTGTGTTTTTTTTTTTTTATCCATCTTGTATGTTTGTGTGTGTTTGTGTCTTTGTACATAATTTAAGTCCGCTTGTCTTCTGAAAATCAATACAACCCCCCAAACACACACACACACACACACACACACACACACACACACACACACACACACACACACACACACACACATACACACACACACTCTTTCTACCGACTTACGTGATCATTTGTTCCTGATACTGATCAGGGTGTATTTAAAGTGGGTGTGGTAGACTCCATTTTCCCCCAATCATCATTAGAGTAGGAGTGAGCTCTTATTAAATTTGCAGTGATTTACACACGCTACTACCGTAACTCAATCCAAGACAATCGACTCGATCCAAGTCCATTTCCTCGGTCAGAAATGCTGCGTAATCACAAAGGCACGTGATGCCTCTAAGAGAATAACGGGAGCTAAAGTAATACCGAAAGTGTTTCTGTACACAATATCAAGTAATGTTATCTTGTGGTATAGTGTACACTTGTGTCACCTAATCGTTTCTGCTTGATTTTCCAGCCATATGTGGTTCTTCCCCAAACTGATATCACAAGGCTGGAGGCAAATTGTTGTATAAGATGTATTTGGATGTGGTAGCATTACATTTTCCCTTCACTTGAGCTAGGAGACCCAAATCTGTTCCAATCATGTATCAGTGCACAAAGTCAGATGCTTGAAGATATGGTTTACATTGGTTTGGAAGGAGGGGAAGATCTTGAGTCGCCTGCTATAGAGCTGACCACAACCTTATTGAAAACCTTTGGGATGAATTGGAATGCTGACTGCGCCCCAGGCCTTCCTTACCTCACTTACATCAGTTCCTGACTTTACTAACACCCTTGTGACTGAACGACCACAAATCTCCACAAGCACACTCCAAAATCTAGTGAAACATCTTGTGGAGAATATTATAACAGCAAATTGAGACTAAATGTGGAATGGGATGTGTGTGGGATCAAAAAGCACATAATATGTAGATACAAATTTGTGGACATCAGAAGATACTTCTGATGCAACTTTTTTGGGTTATTTTGCACAAAACCCTGACAAATTTGTTGCTCTTGTGTTGTACAATTATATTACAATCACTTTTTTATACTCCCATCCCTAGTGTAAAAAAAAAAAGGAGTCCAGCTTCGAGACCACCCCTCCCCCAAATTTAATTTGGTTGCTAAATATAACGGCCTACCCGTTCTAAATATAAGCCAATTGAACATATGCTCTCTTAGGATACTTTGAAGGGATTTTGATTGATAGCAGCATGTTCCAGTTCTCCAGAGTGAATTTCTTGTTCAGCCGCAGCATTTATCTCTCACGGGCTACAACACCAGATTAATGACTAGTTGAGATTTAAGATGGTCCCAGTGAAATATGTTCAGAAATACGTTCATTTTGGTCGAGGGTACTGCGACTTGTGAACAAACTGTAGATGTTTAATGACACCGACATTTGCCACAAATTGTTTGGTTTATTCAGTATTTGGAGTGGCGACAAAGACAGAATTAAGAAATAGTTATTTGTATATAATTTCTTTAATATACTATACTTAGTAAAATGTATATATTTGATAATAGTTTGATTTAGGATTTTATATTTTGATTTGATTTTGGGCTGGAATATTGAGAAGTGAGATGGTAGGTCCCTTTAGGATCCCTCATGCTGTCAAAATGACTTCTGTGAGATATGTGGAGTTCCTAACAGATCTTTTTTTTTGCCATGGTATAAAAAGAAGAATTGTGCCATCGAAATAAAATAGTTTTTATGCGGGACAATGCACTATTGTATTATACACTATTTAATTTTTGTTTGCTATTGGCATTAAAAAACCTGTGGAGTATCCTCAAAAGGAAGATCTATGAGGGTGGGTGACAGTATAGCTCCAAACAATAGCTATGGGAGGCAATTCTGTCACCCTCAATAAAATACAGGCATAAACTTTACATGGACTTTAAAGTTCACTGGACGAGAGAGTTGTTAAAGCCATCTCAAAGAAGAGTTTTGGACAGTTGGAAGACCATTTCAGGTGACTACCTCTTGAAGCTCATCAAGACAATGCCAAGAGTGCAAAGCAGTAATCAAAGCAAAAGGTAGCTACTTGAAGAACCTAGAATATGACATTTTTCAGTTGTTTCACACTTTTTTGTTATGTATATAATTCCATATATAATTCCACATGTGTTAATTCATAGTTTTGATGCCTTCAGTGTGAAATCTACAATTTTCATAGTCATGAAAATAAAGAAAACTCTTTAATTGAGAAGGTGTGTTCAAACTTTTGGTCTGTACTATATATATATATATATATATATATATATATATATATATATATATATATATATATATATATATATATATATATAGTTCATTTGTGAATAATGATGTAAAGAAAGAAGTGAACAATTTTTAGGTATGAGAGTTAAGGGCAAATCAGCTACATTGCTATTCGAGCTATAAATCAATTTGTATTGATATATTAAAAGTATGACTGATGCTTTTAACACCAAATTGTTACGTAATGGGAGGATACGTGCATTTGGTGCAAAACATGAAGTAACAAGGAAACTATACGTTTAGCATGAACACATGGGACGCCAAACATGGAGGATAACTGAGAAAGACCACAGCGAGTCCGTATACATGTGCTAATTATTGTGAAATTGAAACAGGTGTGAAAATCATGACAGTGCAATGGCTTTTGTGAAACATAGTCTGAGCCTATAATCCTCACACAGTTGTTTTTTTTCCTATAAGAACATATTAATGATCTTTTTTGACCAGGAATGTATGAGTTATGTTTGTTGCATTTATCCATTTGAATCATTGTCTTTTAAATTAATTTGTCGTTTTGAATGGTATGATTGGTCATTGTTTACTAGCCTGTATTGCCATAAAAATTTAGGAAGGCTTTTCAAATGTGTGTGTGTGCGTGCGTGTGTGTGTGTGTGCGTGTGTGTGTGTATTAGACCTACAAACGAGCAGCCAGCTCTCATGTGTTTCTTTCATCTTCCAAAATGACAGCAAGAGATATTCACAAAGGATGCCGTACCCAAACCTGTTCTCTCTCACGCTTTCATCTTTTTTTTTAACCATCTCGCATGCTCACTTGAGAAATTTAAAAACACTCCCAAACTCTTTCTTCCATCCATCCTTCTTTCCTTCCTTCCTTTCTCATCATTTCCTTTTGATTATGAAACTCAGCCATGCTTGCTCATCACACTGTCTTCTTTTCTTCTTGCATATTTTTGACTACTCTAGTAGTGTTCTCTCACTTGCTATCTCACACACATATGCACAGAGCTCCCTGAATCAGCTGCTGACTCAGCACCCGTTTTCTTTTTGCACCGCCACTTTTCCCCAAGCTGTCAACATTTGAGGTGAGAAAAGGACGACACTGACCCTCCCCATTAGTCTGTGAATGGGGAGTATAGTGGATATACTCGATGTATATATTTGTATATTGTTTGTGTGGTTGTGTGTATGTCCCTGCATGCTCCATCAGTATAATCAAATTTCTCCCCAGAGGGGGAAAAAGTGGCTCCATCAGACACTAAATGTCTCGGTTCAGACATTATAAGGAGCAAATATACATTATAGTGAGGGCTTCTCGGTCCTCTGAATCCCACTACCCAACCCCCCATGCCTTGCCAGAGATGGTGTGGGTCTGGGGTCATGAAGATCACGCTGCTGTAATGATGACTGGATCAGCTCTGGCTGTAATTGGTGGTCTTGAGCTGCACTGATCATGTTGTAGATTACATTTGTCTGTAATTACGAGTTTAGCAGGGGCTGTGTAATTATACGAATCAGATATGGCGGGAAATGAAGGTGTAGCACGAGGTATTAAAAGATTGATGCATATTTAATAGTAGGTTATGGAATTGTCGATTCAGTAGAATTACTTTTTCTTTATTTAAACGAGTTATGCTGTGTTGTAGGCTAGTAATGATACTGGCGCTAAATACATTCAAATCTGTATGAATAGACACAAAGCATAATGAATTCATACAGGCCACATGGTCTACTCACGAGGCAGATTTGGGGCAAACTGATTCTGCTTTGTTAATTATACAGATTAGATTTAGCTGAAGGTTCAAGTCTGGGGTCAATGTATTGCTGTTGTGGTGATTATCAAGATTGGATTTAATCGAATGCAGGATTTCTTTCTCTGATTCCCTTTTTAAATTCTGTATGATGTTGAATATAGAATATGAGGTTTCGCGCTGTCAAAAGCATTTCCTGCTCAGAGGAAGTTGTACACACACTAAGACTCATAAGTCAGACAGCAAAGTTTCTCCCTCTCCAAAGTTTATTCAGGGAGCAGCGAATATAAAGCAAAATGTATGGCATTTGGTTTGAAAATGAATCCTGAGACAGCTTGCTGTATATGGAAAGCTATAATGGGCAGCAAGACCAACTGGAAATTAAAAAAAAGAATAAAGTGGAATGTAAAGAAAGGACAGGAAGAGTGGACCAATGGGGTATAACCTCTGGGGTCAGTCTGATTCTACAGAAGTGATTACATAGATTAGATTTGTCTTCAGGTTCAGGTCTGGGTTAAATCTTTTTTTTTTTTTTTTTTAGCAATTTTAGATATTATTCACACACACACACACACACAAACACACACCACACACACACACACACACACACACACACACACACACACACACACACACAAAGTCTCATCTCGTTTCTGTGGCCAAAGTAGCATCATGGCTATTAGTAATAAACCTGTGTGTGTTTGTCTGTGTATGTGTGTGTATATATGTGTGTGTGTGTGTGCGATGGCATTTTGGAACCATTTTCAGGAGTATTGCTGTGTTGTTTTTTATTGCATTCCCATGGCAACCAATTTAAAGCTATTCTCCATGGCAACTTGCGGATGAAAAGATTTTGGGGACAGTTTCTCTTTTTCTCTCTCGCTCTCTTTTTCTCTCTCTCTCTCTCTCTCTCTCTCTCTCTCTCTCTCTCTCTCTCTCTCTCTCTCTCTGTCATACACACACACACACACACGCACACACACACAGTGCTTGTCTGCTAGCAGGGCTTCTCTAAATGAGATGTGTTATAGTAAGTAGCTATTGATTGTGCAGTGATGTTAATGGTATCCTAATGACATTTTATTATTCTATAAAAGCTCATGCTACGTCCTGTGTGAGCCACACGCTTCTGATGGATCTGCGTGTGTCTAGGTGACAGAGTGAGTGTGTGTTGAGCAGTTCAGATTTGCGAGTATGTTTTGATCGCTGCTCTTTAACTGTTTACTAAGCAAGGATTAATGCTGATGGCTTTTATAGCTCTGTACCGGTGTGTGTGTGTGTGTGTGTGTGTGTGTGTGTGTGTGTGTGTGTGTGTGTGTGTGTGTGTGTGTGTGTGTGCATATGCCTGTGTTAGTCAGCTGAATTAGTGTGTGTAGTACATTAGGCAGGCTTGTGTTCCATCTGCATCGTCTTTTTTTTTTCTTCTTCTTGAGATTAAATTCGGCAGAAGGAGATGATGGTGTGCTTCATTTGCGAATTAAATAATAGGAATTAAGGATTATTAGTTTAGTGGTTTTAGTCCTGAGTGTTACAGTAATGCTGTTGATGGTGGGGATGGTGATAATGATGATGGCGATGCTGAGGGGACTGGGTCTACATCCACACATTTGTGTGGGTAATTAATGATGAAATTGGTAGTTCAGTGCTTAATGCTTACTGATCGGAAGGTGGGAGGTTCAAGCCCGGTATTGCTGAACTGCAACGCTCCGGGCTTTCTTTCTTTCTTTCTTTCTTTCTTTCTTTCTTTCTTTCTTTCTTTCTTTCTTTCTTTCTTTCTTTCTTTCTTTCTTCCAATATTGAAAGTATCCATAAATAATCCAGTTGAATTAGGATTAGTGGTGGACAATGGTGGTGTTCTTGGGAAATCAAGTGCACAGAAGAACGTTCTAAAATAATCTATTGTTCAGGGAGTGTAAGTTTAAATCCCAACCAAGCAAATAAAGCAAAATTGCCTGTGCTCTTTGGGTTGTAGAGCATATACCTTCTCTCACCTGTCCATCACAGTGGCACTAGTCAGGTTTTGGGCTTTATATGCAGAAGAATGCAGACAGGGCTTTCCCCTGTGATGCAGCATGAACAGCAGTTTGTAGATGTTGCATAATACTGTGGAGAAAGGTGACTAATAGATGTATAAATTGACAGCTGACCAAAGTTCTGACAAAAAAAAACAACATTATTTCGGATTACCTACCACAATATCGATCGATTGACGTCCTTCAAAATCAACTGTCCATATTCCATAGTCGACGGTAGAGCAGAAAAATAACAATAGATGATACTAGGCTTGTTGTCGTCAGTGATGATGAGTATGTGTGTAACCCATGTGTCAATATCATGATGACTCTATTGTTTTGCTGCAGGCACTTCATTCGGCGGCACCACTCGTTCTGATCGCATCGATGGTAAAATGTATTAAAATAAAGATTATTATGATGGTGGTGGTGATGATTATTTAGATGGTTGTGATAATGACAGTAATATGAGTGCGCTTTTAGGCATGGATTACATAATGAGGTGTATGTGTGTGTGAGAGAGAGAGAGTGCGATAAAGAGAGGTATGTTTGTAAATCATTGTCTCTGCTGGGATTTCTGATGCAGATCCTCTTACCTCTATTGTCCTGAATTCTGGCATTTGAGAACACACACACACACACACACACACACACAAACACACACACACACACACACACACACACACACACACACACACACACACACACACACACACACACATCTATCTGTCTGTCTGTCTGTCTGTCTGTCTGTCTGTCTGTCTGTCTATCTATCTATCTGTCTGTCTGTCTGTCTGTCTGTCTGTCTATCTATCTATCTATCTATCTATCTATCTATCTATCTATCTATCTATCTATCTATCTATCTATCTATCTATCTATATTCACACACTACATATACATAGGAGACTAAACAAACTAGCGGTCTGCAAGTTTGTTTAGTCTTCACGTCTTAAGTGCAGCGTCACTGTTTCTTTTTTATATTATTATAACTAAGCTTCAAAACATACACAACAATGCCGGGGGTATAAAAAGAAACTAAAGTTAGCCCTTTGCCACTGTGCCTACTCACTCAGTACCAGTAATACGATTTGTAGTCCGCCAAAATATGATTCGCAGTAGCGTGAAATTGCTGCCACTTTCTGTCATCGCCATTGTTAGCGATATGGATTCTTTAGCGTTTTAGCCTTTGCTTGAAGAATTTCTCTTCAAAGGACAAAATCCTGGCAATTTCACATATCAAAGTAGTGAATAAATGAAGGAGGGAAGGAATGAAGACATTTGTTAAAATATGCTGAAATAAGTAGAACTGTTGAGTAAAACATATCTTTCGAAAATGAAATATGAAATGTAAAATACACACACACTTAGTATATGCACATCTGTAGCACCCAAATTGGGTCTAACAAATGTAAACAATTGAATAACAATTTTCCATTTATTGTATTGTATTCAATTAATTTTATTTGTGACAGTAAAATATTATAAATTAGAAAATTTTCTGTTTTCTGTTCTGTTTTTTATCTAAAATTGTTTTAACAATGTAAACTGTTGATGTTCACGAATCTTAGTAATAATAAACTGCATTCATAAAAAACTTTAGAAATATATATATATATGTGTGTGCGTATACACATATATATTGTCTCTTTTTCGCGCGCGCACGCACGCACGCACGCACGCACGCACGCACGCACGCACACACACACACACACACAGATATACACACACTGCTGGCCTGTCTGCTCCCTCAAATGGAGACAAGAGACATCAATAAGGTTTCATGTTTTATTCATTCAAACACGCACATCTGCTTCTAACTAATCTCAGGTCAAAGCTCAGCAATCTCTCTTTCTCTCTCTTTCCATCTCTCCCTACTTCCCTCTCTCTTTCCAAATCTCTATCTCTCTCTTTTGCTCTCTCTCATTCTCTTTCAGTTACACTTTACAGTTGACCCGTCAGTCAGCTCGATAAAATTCATCAAAAGAAACATCAAGCGGAAATGCTCAGTGAGTTTTGACATCTGATGCTTGATCTTGTCAGCTTTACAGCAGTCAACAAACAAGACACTCTTAAAGAGGAGCAAGAAAAAAGCTCTTTATTATGGAATATGGCATTGAACTTGATGGATACATATGCTATGAAAATATGAATACATACTCTTATACAAGATCTCTTAGAGTGCTTTATTCTGATTGGCTGGTTGGTGTTAAGTAGGTTCAATGGAGGTGTTGGACTTCTGATCGGAAGGTCATGAGATCAAATCCCAGCACCACCAAGCTGAAATTGTTGGGCCTTTAAGCAAGGCTCTCTACTTTCAACTGCTCCATTGTCTAGAAAATAAGATAAAGCTAAGTTACTCTGGAGAACGGCAACTTCCAATTACCAGAAATGGAAATACTTTTAATTAAATGTTCTTCCTTATGAACACCTGTAATCTAGAACACCTAGTCTTTTATGGTTTTTCCAGTTCATCCCAGAGCGGTTTAATGAGATTTATGGATTTTAATAGGAACTATGGAATGGTAGCCATGTTGGTTCAGTATTCCATTCACCTGAAATGTCTCCAACCCTCCCTGATCAAAAACAATCCCAAACCATTAAGCTTCCACCTCCATGTTTGACACTGGGGCTGAGAGAATCTGGTAACATCTTATAGGTCCTTTATTAGAGCCACAAATGTCAAATTTGGACTAATTTGTGTACAGAACCTTCTTCCAGTCATTCATTGTCCAATTCTTTGTCCAAGTTTGCCTTTTACCTAACTGTTTTCAAAATTTGGACAGGCACTGTACATACAGTATGAACGTTGCATGTGTATAATACCATGCCCTAAAATGTCATGAAAACATACTTTGGTGTGTTTAATAAAAAGGTTATAGGTTCAGAAAGCATTGACTGTAGCTCTTTATTGACTTTTACATCCATTCATTTGAAAGCCTTTCTCAAAAATCTTTTTATAGTATTTCATTTCTCATTGCAAAAAGAACTAGAATTTCTGTAGGCTGAAAAGGCCCTGAGGCCAAAAAGTCAAGGATGACCAAGAACTCATTTCAGTATGAGACTGCAAAATATTTTACATTTCTTTTAATGGACGAATAAATACACAGACAAAAAATATTGGGACACCTGATTTTTCCTGCCATATGCGGTTCAGCAGTCAGTTTGTATTAAGGAGTCATTATTAGGTTAGTAACCTTAGTATCAATGTAACTACCTGATAAGACATATTTAATTAAGATGAGTCCATGACTTCTTTTTTGTAATATTTTTTGTCTTAGGTGTCTATGGTAAGCCATTGAACAGTTTAGTAAATAGTTAATTAGTAACACTGATTGGGAAAGACTAAGGAACATTCTGGACATATTTTAGACAAGTCCTGTTTTAGTGGATCAAATTAGCATGACTATTTTGAAAGTATGTTCATAATAATTTATCCATGAGTCTAAACAATAAAAGCCATGCATCCCTGGATTTCCAGCATTGAGACGAGTTCATTAATCCTACTGTATGATGGAATTCTGCCTAATTACATTTTCTGCCATATTAAATCTTTTGCTAAATCTGTTTTTTCACTACTTCAATCATCACCAAGCTTGGCTTGCTTTGTAATGGTCCAGTAAATCTGACAGCGGATCTGAAAAACAGGATGTTAAGCTGTATCTGAGCAATGACATTGTACACTGACCCAAAACTTGGTAGGCATCTTCAGGACCATGACTAGAGGCTATGCAACAAATTCTCCAGCATATTTCTTGCTACGGGTCAAAATCATGAAACGTTGCTGAAAATGTTTACATGTAAACTGCAATGTTTGTTCAGTCATTACCAAATTTGGATTCCATCATCCAGACACCCAGTCAGCTCATTTGTCATCAAGGCTTTTACTCCTACAGTGAAAGAATTTCATTACTGTCCATCATCAAAACATAGACATCACATAGGTGAGACTACAAATCACTCTTGACTCGGTTTGCACAAGTTTATGGCTCTGATTTTTAGTTATTACCACATCTGTGCATGTGTGGCTTACTGATTCTGGTGGATGGCCCCCCTCTCAAAATTACATCTTGCAGCTTTCATTTTGTAAGTATTTTTAAGGTTTGTCTTGAAGGATTATGGGAATATTTTAGTCATTACGCAAATGAATAGATATTTTTAAGAACATTTGATGTCCTGAAGTTAATTAACCAGTGACTTCACCAGACTAGATAATGAGATCCTTTTAATTAGAGGCCAGTATAATGAACGAGACTGGCTCTTCCCATCACATGTTTTTTTTTACTGTTATGCTCTTGTGGGAGTAACAAACACGAGAAAGAATCTACGTTAAAGATTAATATGGACCTCCTCAGGGTGAAATGAGTGAAAAACATATCCTGTGGTAAATAATTGTGACTTTTCGTTGTACTAACTAAGCAAAGTCACCTTCTTGTCATAGGACACTGACTGAGAAACATTATACAACTTATTTTAAATTGAGGCCAAAATTCCAGTTAGACAAAGTTAATTTCAACAATATTAATGGGTAAATAATAAAAGATTGAAATGTAATAGAAATATGTCCATGAGTGTATTTTTATTGGCACTATATCCGTATGTAAAGGCTACACAATATCCTTTAAATATATTTAATCGTAGAATTTTGTGTAGTATAGAAACTGTGTAGTATCCACTCATCCACTCATCCATCCATCCATTTTTTATACCGCTTATTCAGCACACACTCGTGGGCTGCATAGTATCTTACATTTCAGTAGGATTCCTGGCGAGTTCTGTGGAAGCATGACGTGACAAACAGGTGAGTCATTACAAGACTCTTGAAAGTAAAGTGAGATTAACGTGCACAATCAGGCCTATGCGATACATCTTACTAATTCCTTATTTTCTCTTTCACTTGCTCTGTTTTTCCATTGTTAGCTCCTATGTGTGTGTGTGTGTGTGTGTGTGTGTGAGTGTGAGTGGCAGAGCTAGGCAAGATGTCATGCCTGCCGTAACTCATCACTTTTAATAAGCCCCTAACCTAGTACAGGCTTCCTGACAAGCATAAGAGGGTCTGTGAAACACACACATTCGCAGGATTCCCCTTTTATACTTTCATCTGCTCATACAGTATAGTATGTTTACACTGTGATTGAAAGCTGAATAGTGCTGTTTTTCCTTAAGCATTTATTTATGTCTTTAAATTTTAATTACTTGAAAGCTGAATTTTTTTAGCACATTTGCATATTAATGAGGCTATAATTTTATACTGCCACCAACAGTGACGACCCTGATTTACTAAGAACCCAAATAATGAGCAATAATTAGCATGTGCACTGGGATAAGTTTGTGTGTGTGTGTGTGTGTGTGTGTGCGTGCGTGCGTGCGTGCGTGCGTGCGTGCGTGTGTGTGTGTTGGCGCTAATTATTCTCGATCGCCACAACAAGCTCGCATTTTTAAGACACCCAGAAGAGTAAAACTCAAACTAAAATCTAATTGATTTAATCGTCGCTTGTATAACAGCAGCTTTGTGAAGTAATGTACTCATTTGAATGCAGTGCATTTCTGTAGTAAAATGCTTCACAATAAAGTTAAAAGGTTAAATGTAAAAATGTGTTAGATATGGTGATTATCTATTCAACAATTATGGGAGGAGACTCCACAGTCTGTGCTTGTCTATGAGAGAAAGAAAATAAGGAAGGCTGGTGAGGAAATTAGTTTATTACATGTGATAAAAGGATAAAAGATAAAAATTATCTTTTGAATTAAAATTAAAACCTTTGTGACATGATGTCGTTGGAAATTAATCAACTTTAGGGCGGAAAAGGATAACACCACACCGTCATTTATTATTAAATTATTAGTTTTAGTTTTTACAAATTACATGATGTAATAAAAAGCCAAAAGTTTGGAAACACCTAGTTTTTTATAGTTTTTGACACACACATGCATGTTCCTTTTGTCTATTCGTAATAAACTTGGTGATGTAACAGTATGAAGATTTTTTTGAACAAACAAATCTATGGATGTTCAGATGATAACCAATTATTTTCATACCAGCTTTATACACTCTTGGTATCTGAATAGTTCTTTTTTTTGCAAACAACTCTACTGTAAATGATGAGATATTCAACTGTTTTGCAAATTTTTTCCAGACTTTTGTTGCTCGTCCTAACTTTATGAGACGTGTTACAGCCATACGATTAGAAATTAACTAATTTTTTCAAATGGTACATTTCCTCAATTTGAACATTTGATATGTTTTCCATGTTCAATTGTAAAGAAAATATAGGTTTGTGAGATTTGCAAATCATTGCATTCTGTTTTTATGAACATTTTACAGTGTTGCTTTTTTTGGATTTGGGATTGTACATTATTTCTACATTATCTGAGATCAATATTAGGCAAATAAATTGAAACCTTCAAGCATTTAAAGCATTTAAGATTTATATTTATTCAAGATTTGGAGCAAAATGATCAAAATTCTATTTATCAATATCTTGAATTCTTGAATTTTTTGCCTATATTAAACATATGAATAAAATTTAAACACAACTTGTACAGAGGATATTCGGAAAAAGCTGAATGTGACACGGATTCAATTTACAACACACAAACACACAGAGGGCAGTGCAGATTGTGGATACGTCATTGCCAGATTATTGAGCTGTACACGGTATTATGTGTCTCTCTGACCCTGAGGCTGATACGCAGCTTGGATTGCATCAGTGTAAAACAGTGTAATTAGAGATTACATTTGGGATTTCAGCCCGAATGAAGCAGAGAGGTGTATCAACTGTGTTCTTATCAGTTTCACAGTTATGGGATTGTGTGCACTGGGTCCCCACCCAAAAAAAAATAAAAAAGTGACTACTCAGGATCAGCCTTAACAACAAAAATCCCTCTCATTTGCTCTGTCTTTTACTGTAGAGCTGAGAGACGTATGTGCTTGGAATTGAAACTAGTGCAGGGGAGGCTTAAAGCATGATAAAGACTGAACGAAAAGGCAAACGAGACCAGAGAGCCGTTGGCAAGCTCTTAGGAGAGATTGCTTTTCCTTGTACGTTTCATTTGTTTACATACAGGTGGAGGTTATGGAGCTGAGATTCACAGTCTAGTTTGGTCTGATTTATTTATTTATTTATTAAATTTTTTGCCAAATCAGGATAAAAATTTTGAGGAATTTGGTGCATTAGAGTCTGATGTGTTGTGTAGGTTCAGGTCACTGCTTCAAAAATACTATAAAACCCACAATATAGCACTTTTCTCAGTCACAATCACAGGGTTATATTAAAATATTAATTCTAATAAATTGCTTTTCTATAGTAGCTATTTTTTTTAGTTGAAGGTTCTGGTGTCAGTGCTTTATAACATTCAGGAACATAAAGTGGTATACAGGAAAGAGGAGTATGTTTTCTGGTCTACATGGCAAGCATTATAATTAAATAAAAAAAGGTATGTAATAATTGATAATGTGATATGTAAGTATGTAATTGATATTTTTTTTCCCTATAACACTTCTTTCTCTTGTGTTATACTTTCCAAGGCTACCATGAATCCTTAAGATAGTTCGGGATTATTACTTAACATTTACAAAAAAAGTCAGAAAGCATCCACCATTGTATTGCTGTATAATATCTACGCTATATGTATAATATATTAAGTGGTGGTTCAGTGGTTTAGATGTTGGACTTCTTATTATAAGGTCTTGAGTTAAAATCCTAGCTCCACCATGCTGCCAGTACTGGGACCCTTGAGCAAGAAACATAACCCTCAAGTGCTCAGTTGTATAAATGAGATAAGTTGCTCAGGATCAAGGCGTCTGCCATATTTCCATAAAAGTAAATGCATATATGCATTACTTCATAAATGGAATATTCTCCGTTTGTTCATTCAGGGTTTCTCGGGATTCTCCAGTTTCCTTCCACCTCTCAAAAACCAGCCAGTAGATTTGTTTTAATGAATCGCCTTTAAGATGTGTGAAAGTGTGCCTGACTTGCCATCCAGGGTATATTCCCAGGATCCACCATGACCACAATAAACAGCTCACTGCAGATGAATTGCTAAATATATGGGCAGTGAATATCCATTTTAGGTGCGTCTGACTTATTCCATCCACTCATGGACCATTTTATTAAATGAGGCTATCGGTTTTGGGATCTGGGCCTGGGAGAGGAGTAGCAGTAGGAATTTTCTGACTGAATACCATTCACGTGGTGGTCCATTGTCAGTGATAGTGGCACTGGTATGAGTAAATTAGATGCAGTAGCAGTGCTGACATTTTTAAAAACCCCTCATATGATTGTGGGGTTGAGAAACAGTCTTCAAATAAAAATGTTCCAGTTAACTACGTGCTACTGTTACGAAACTGATATCTTGATTATCACAAGTAATCTGTGGAAAAATTTCGTCTCTAGCTGTACTAAGATACATGCACTAACATGAGCAACGAGAAAACTGTGCGGAAAACACACACACACACACACACACACACACACACACTACCATGTCAGTGTTATTGCTGTACTGAGACTAGTCCAACACCCAAATCATATTTGATTAGCGCTAGTCCCTTAACACCAACGGACAAGCTGAAGTGGAACTGACAAAGTAAGCAACACTCACTCCTACAGGCAGCTGCAGAATTATTGGCACTCTTGGGAAAGACCGGTCCAATATATTGTTGCAAAATCCGAAAGTTCACTCTGTAAATTTGAGAAACGGACCCATTAATTAAAGTAAATTTACTCGATGAGATTTTTCGGCACCCGTGCGTTCGTACGACATCACTTTGCCAACGTGACGGGCCCTGAATCAGCTTCAATAAAGCTTGATGAGATTGGAGAATACAGACAAAGCAATCGGAGAGCACTTCCAAATATTAAATCTTTCCAGATCCTCCAGGATCATCATGTAGACTCGCCTCTTCAGCTCATTTCGCCAACTCTCAGGGTAAAATGTTTGCACGCAGTGCCTTGAAAATATGTTTTCTCTTGGCCTCAAGACATTTGCGTAAAGATCTAGGTTGACATTTATTTCTAATGCCTGTGTATAATTTTAGTAAGCAATGAAAATGCGTATTTTTGTACTAGCTCGACCTTGCCACCCTGTTAACTCTTTAGTTTGCTCCTTTTCCCGTGAACACTGGGCGCAATCAGGGCCGTTTCAAGACTTTTGGCACCCTTGATAAGATTCCTCTTGTCACCCCCTATCCCAATGGCTCTGCTCTCCCACAACAATGCTCCATCCCTACACCATACAAATCATACCATAGAAAATCAAAACACATTTAGTAATTATTGCAAAAATGCCTGAATGTAAACATATATATGACCAGCAGAAGAACAGGTAAATAATTGAAATGGGCGAGGGTGAGGCAGCTGGTTGCTCCTTAGTTGACAGCCTAGTTTATGCCTAGAAACGGTGCTGGGCGCAATGCTAACTCAAAGGGAGCTAAAAGGGGCATTGGATGGGGCATTCCCACAAATAAAGCAAAACAGATCATCAGAAGATTTACCTGTTTTTGTCAAATAGTACCTTTCCAAAGCGCATGATCTAAAGCCCATTTGTTGAATGGTAATATAAATGGTGGATTTTTGGTGTGTACAGCATTAAACATGCATCAGTCTATTAGGGTTAAATGAAAAAAAAAAATGGATAAACCAAGCTCTCCTTTTTTTTCTTATCGTAGTTATGCAGTAAGTTATGTTTATTGCGAAGCACATGCTTTCGACAGGAAGCCATGATGAATACGGCTTCTTCGACTCTTACACTTACAACTGTTTAAGTGCATAAGTCACGTCCACGGAGGACTGCAGTTCAAGTCCAGCGATTGAAATCGACCAGTGTGTGGGGGGAGACTCATCGACTGGCCTGTTAAGAAGGCCAGTGTGTGTCGGAGAAGCTAAAAAAGGGAGGGCCTATAAATCCCTTTACCGAATACCGAACGGGGAGAGGAGGACGCAATGGAAGGCTGCCTCTGTCTCTCCATCTGCCTTTTCTGGATGAAAACGGCCTCTCTAAATGTAAACGAGAGCAGCCTTTGTGTTTTAAAAGGCCAGACAGTGAGAGAGAGAGAGAGTGTGTGTGAGGGAGAAGGAGAGAGGGGCTGAAAATAGTCTGTTCTTTCCATCGCTCCTCCAAATAATCAGACCTCTGTGAGGCCCTGGTCAAAAGCTTGCTTAATAATTTAGTTGTATTTATTGGTGCATAACGCCAAGGAGTTTGACTTGAATTATTGAGCAGCGATACCATGAATTATGAAGTCTAATAAAAAACTCTCAAAAGGCTTCAGTGTTTTCTTTGCGAATATCTGATTCAAATTAAATGTTCTCTCCTGTGTCTCTGTAGGTAATGTGGTTGATATCTACCAAAGGGAGTTCTTGGCTCTGAGAGATCGCCTCCACTCGGCCGAGCAGGAGAACCTGAAGCGCTCCAAAGAGCTCAACCTGGTGCTGGACGAGATCAAGCGAGCCATCGCCGAGAAGCAAGCACTGCGAGACATTAACCGCACATGGAGCAGCCTCTCCGGTGAGGAAGGGATGGGCTATAGAGAACAGAATATGAAATAAGAGTGTAGACTTTTACATGCAACTGTGTTCATGCAGTAGGACAAATTTAGCTTTGTTCATCTGACTGGTCAAATTGGATTTCAAACTGTTTCGGTTAATTCAATTGTTAATTTGAAATGAATTCATATGATTAATTTATTCTTTTTTGTGTAGCCTAAAGATCATAAGAGAGCATGAACAATTGTGATATAAAAATGTAAATAGACAGATGTAAGAGCTTTGTCTATTTTTTAGGTATGTGCATCTCCATAAATGAGGCCGATGCATAGCCAACGATACGATACTTTAAAGATTCATATGAAGCAGCCACCGATGAGATGTGAAATGATTCACCACTATTACAATGCAGTGCGATTTCATTTCGATTTGATTCAATGCAATACGAGGCAACGGGGAAAAAAAAGATGCTATGCAATTTAATATGGTACAAATATTTTGCTTTCATTTCTTTAGTTCAGACAGACAGCAACTCATCAATTTACTTAAGTGACTTCTGACCGACAGATGCAGCTTTACCTCTGCCATGTTAATTCTATATTCTATGTGACCCTCAAGATATGTCTCGGTCTCCATAGCATTGTGATGTCATTTTCACGTAGCAGCAGTGGTGCTGAGAGAACGGTTTAACAGTTTGGTAGGGAGAAATCAATCTGCATATAGAATATTGGTCATAAATTATTGGTCCCTTTCTAAATAATAAAGGTGTAGCTCATCTACTAATAACTATGAATAAAATGAATGGTTTTTTACCAGAGGCAAATATGTTAAAAACGATGCATCGCCATACAAATGCCAGCTTGTAATTCACTTTTTTAAGTCGATGCGATGCATCACACCGTTACCTTTCCGATGCAAATCGATGAATCTTACAATCCCTACTATTTATTCATCTGATCATCCTTCCATCCATCCATTAATTCATTCATTCATTGGATCCACTGAAAATTGTCTGTCTGAACCCAGTGAGGACAAATGAAAATATTCAAGAACTATTAATTCTAGCAGCTCATAGATCGAGAGTCCTATGAGTCACATCCATTTGATTTGAAGGGTATGAACTGATGCGGCTGATCTGCGTTCGGTTTCTGCCTGTGAATAGGTCGCTTAATGTGTGACTGTGTGTCTGTGACAGATGAAACCAAGCTGAAGCTCTGGAACGTCACCAGCAGTAAGAATGTGCTACAGCTGCCCAGCATCTTCCACCACCTGCCCCATCTGCTGGCCAAGGAGACAAGCCTGCAGCCGGCCGTGCACGTCGGCCAGGGTCGTACTGGAGGTGTGTGTATGTGTGTGTGTGTGTGTGTGTGTGTGTGTGTGTGTGTGTGCTTGTGTGTGTTTTCAGCTCTGTCTTAACTTCCATCATGCTTGTATCAGATAGTGTGGTCCTCGCTGTGCTTTTCTGATCCGCTTCTTGTCTCGTCACATCGCTCTTCCTTTGAGACTATTTCCAGCTCGCTTTTTCCTACTTGTTATCCATTAAAAAAGCTGTTGAGCCTTTTTCATGACCCTGATGTCTCTTCAGGAGGAGAGGACCTGCTGTTCTCAGCTGGCTCTGGCCCAGCTTTGCCTTCAGTTCCAGCTCTTTCAGCTATGCTTGTGCATAAACAGCATGGGGTTGTGGATTGTTGGTCCAATTTCCTACTAAGCCACAGATGCGTCTACATCAGACCACTAAGAATTTGATCTATAGTCATGGTCTGGAGTGTTGGGCAGCTCGGCTTTAAAACCTCAGTAGAGTTCTTTTTGACGCTGCGCTACTGTTATGAATATGCATCATGTAGCAACTGATACAATCTGGAGTTTTAATGCAAATATATGTGAATATATATAAAAAAATATATAGAAATGGATTTAGGCCATTTCTTTTCATTTATGTAAGCTGGGTTTGTTTGTACAATAAAAAAAAAAGCCTGGACACTTTCCCTCTACTGACTGCATGGATGTGCTTTGTCTTTCACTTTCAATTAGTCTCGCTTTCACATTTTCTCCCTCTCTGTCTTGTTTGTCCAGCATTTGTCCATCTGTGTTCTCACTTTCACCACACATTCGTTAGACAACTGAAGGATAACATGCAGCATGTCATGAAGTATTCGAGTAAGAAAAAACCTCGTCTCTTGGGTTACGTGACATGCTCATGTTTGACGTATGTCTGTCCCCTATTGGCTCAATGCTCTGTCTGCCTTGCAGTGTCGATAGTGATGGGTGTGCCCAGTGTGAAGAGGGAGGTGCACTCCTATTTGACAGACACTCTGAGCTCTTTGATGTCAGAGCTAAGTCAGGCTGAAAAAGACGACTGCGTCATCGTGGTCTTCATTGCCGAGGTAGGAATACAACTCACATGATGCACTGCTCTTGGATTTTGTGCCTTCTTTTCTTCCATGAAGCTCATATTTTCTTTTTTTTCCATGCTGAATTTTCATCTTAAATTATTCTCAAATAGACTTTCTCCAATTTCCAAAGTTATACATTTCACACTAATCAGCTATACGTTTGTAAAATGGTCATGTGACTCATTTGGGCCTGTCAGATATGTTTTTAGTTATTGCACTTTAATTTGTAAAAGTGTTACTTCAACTAGTTTGAGATTTATATAAAATGAGCTCCTTTTTACTTTTAATTGTGTAGATTTGTATACCCGTAAATTTTTTTGTACTGTAAAGGCAAATGTATTTGTAGTAAGAGTACTTTTACTTAAGTAGAATATTTGAATACTCTTTCCACCCCTGCACAAAATACAGTGACAAAAAGTTTTTTGTTTTTTTTCAGAAAAAGAGGATTTATTCCTTTTCCAATCATAGTGTCCTTCAGTGTTGCTCATCTTAAAAATGTAGAAAAAATAAAAATAATAATAATTATATATATATATATATATAATTTTTTTTAATTATCATTTATTTATTTATTAATTTATTTGTTTGTTTGTTTGTTTGTTTGTTTGTTTGTTTGTTTGTTTGTTTATTTATTTTTTCTTCCAAAAATTTTGGTTTGGTCAAAATGTATTTTTTTACTAAGTAATGGATATGATTTAAAATTTAGTTCAGTACAATACCGCAAACAAAACATACTTGAGTAATAGTAAAATTACAGATTTTAAAAAGTAGAAATTCACAAAAAACTACTCAGTTATTAAAATACGAGTAACTGTAATTTGGTACTTTCCACCTCTGAGTTTGTGTTTATTTTTTAAAAATTGTTCCAACATAGAGAAATCATCACCTGGTTAGCTAGCTAACTAGCACAAACGTTGGTTTTTCCTGCACCAAGCAGCATGCAGTGTGACTACAGTACAAACAAACAAATAAATTAACTAGTTTTTCCTATTTGTTGTATGAGCTAAGTGTATGATTAAAAATTCTTCTGATATAATTAGTCACTCAAAAAAAGTTTGTTAAGGACACTCAGTTCATGCGCTTGTATGGATAGCCTTGTGGCTAAGCTGACATAATTGATTCTGAAACTGAGAATGCATAGCAGCGACGCTCAGGTTCATCAGTACAGTGTACTCAACACGCAGCTTTCCTTTAGAGGAAGACGTTACATCTACGGCAGCATGCGAGACACTTTTGGATGCTAATAATGTGACTATGCTGAACTGCTGCCTCAGTGGCCTTTGGTAATATAATATAAGTCTGGTTTGAGCTGAAATAGCTAAGTGTGATTGCACTGCACAGTTCAGAACAAAATGATACTCTTGATTGAAAAATCCCTGCAGTTATTTTTCCTTGTGAGTGGGAGTGGAATAAAAAATATTAATCCTGAGTATACCTCAGTACTTCATGCAAATTGATATGAAAGTGATAATGTTTCATTAAAGTATTTTTCTCTTAGTGTAGTCTTATACAATTTAAAGTTGAGTGTGGAATTAGCTTCTAATTGGAATATTTTATCAAATTATATATAGCCTGCTTTATTATTGTTTGTTTTACTGGTTTTGTTGTTTTTTTGTGCCTTTTTTTTTTTACGCTACTCTAACTAGTCAGCATCCTTACAGTGGAGAATATTGAATACTGACAAATTACATGCTGCCTTTATGCGAATAGACTTTTGTGTCTGTAAATATTGGACATCAAATTGCAGAACTTCGGCAAATTATCTTTGTCGTAGCCAAAACATTGTATTTGTGTGTGTGTGTGTGTATGTGTGAGAGAGAGGGAAAGAGGGAGAGAGAGTTTGTGCATTAGCGGGTCAATGATCTCTCCTGTCCTTGAAGAGGAGGTCAGTGCACTTGCAAAGTGAACAAGAAAACTTGTTTCCATGGCGATCCCACCAGGTCTTCATAAACCATCCTGTGATATAAAACTAATGGGGTTGCCCGCTACGGCTAACCGCTTACTGCCCTGACCTGTAATAACAAGTCCTCTTCTGCTGAACCTGCACCAGAGCTCACCCATTAACTTATTAAAATCTTCGCTTAGACCAATTAGCACACACACACATACTAATAGACACGGTGTGTGTGTGTGTGTGTGTGTGTGTGTGTGTGTGTGTGTGTGTGTGTGTGTGTGTGTGTGTTTGTGTGTGTGTGTTTGTGTGTGTTGTAATTCCGAGTATTACTCAAGAGGAGGACGTGAACATGCCCATGGACGAATACATAATGTAGAACAGATTGTGTAAATGAGTAAGCATATAGGTCAGTGACTGGTGAACATAAGCGGGTGTGATGGAGGACAGTGAGTATGGTGTCTGTGTGTGTGTGTGTGTGTGTGTGTGTGTGTGTGTGTGTGTGTGTGTGTGTGTGTGTGAGTGCGCTCTTCCACTCGTAATTAAGAAAACCTCTCCATACATCACATCATTACAGCCATAATGGACTGCTTAAGATGCAGCCACCCACAAAGCTCCAAGTGCATTCTGGGAAAGGAACACACCCACAGCCATCTGTTAGTTTATGCCTATTTTTTTGTACAGTGTATTGAAGATGAACAAGGTCTATCTGTGTGCGTGTGTATGTGTATATATATATATATATATATATATATATATATATATATATATATATATATATATATATATATATATATATTTCTTAAACTTTAAATATAGAGTCGTATGAAGTCTGGATGTGGTGCAGGAGATAATATATTATATAATTTATACATATACTGTATATATAGATAGTATTTAAATAACAATTTGACTTGTCAGATTATTATTCTAATAATATTAATCATCATTTTCATCTTCATGATTGAAATTTAATTACCCTTATCTTGGAGGTTCAGGATGGCACCATGGATATATATTTCTGTACAAATCAAAATTTTGGGCTTTAAAAAGTTTAAATTTACTGTTCTAGATATTTAAAAATTAAAAATTTTCCAATGTTCTTGTAACACTACCTTTAATGCTCATTGAAATGCTCTCCTTAGCACTTTAGAATGTTTTTTTTGTTAGATTTTGTGGTGTTGTAGTCTTTTCTTCCTTTTGCTAGTCCAAATATAATTCGCTGAATTACAGCTACAAATTAGACCAACATGCAAAAGCTAATCAGCTTTTTCTTATTGGTGCAAAAAAATCGCTCTTGGATTGTACCACAGACGTAAAACAAATTTTATTTTTCAGCTATGGCGAAGTTTAGAGATACTCGGCTTGAAAAAAAAAAAAAAAAGTTATTTAGGGTTAGGCTAAAGCTAGTGGCTAACAATGTATTTGTGTGTGTTTTTGGATGTTTTGATATAGGTTTTAGTTTTCATTCTTAATAGTCTTTAGAAGGTTTTTAAAAAGTCATACATTTGACTTGGTGAAACCTGCAGAAACCCTAAAAAAAAAAAATATGAAAATACAATGGAAAATATTAATTTCGTTAACATTGAATGCTATTCATTTTTACAACACATGGACCACCAAGCTGCCTTTCCTCATTTACAAGTATACAGCTGCTTTGGATATGGGTGTCTAACAAATGTCATAAAAACAATTCACCTGGCCTTTTTGCCAGTTTTTTCCCTCTACAGTTTAGGTGTGCTTGTAATCACTGTAGCCTCAGATTCCTATTCTTGTTTGCCCAAATGTGGAACCCAGTGTGGTCTTCTACTTTTAGAACTCATCTTCAAGAGACTTTTTTTTATGTTGTTGTAAAGCATGCTTATTTAAGTTTCTGCACACTTCCTATCAGCTTGGAAAGACTTAATCATTGTCCTTTAAGCTCCTTGATCACCATGGAGTTTTAGCTGTCAGATATCAGATTCCAATATCAAAGGTATTATTTTTCCACCATTCTGATGTGTTGGATGTAAATGAAGCTCCTGACCCGTATCTGCATGATGTTATACATTTCACTGTTCATGCATGAAGTGTGAAGAATTGCATGAATGAGCAGATGTACAGCTGTTCCTATTAAAGTGATAAGCAGCATGGTTAGAATATTTACACACATGTGCATGGTATATTTGTATTTTTTGGGCAGTTGTGAGACGGCTGACCCGAAGAAAGACTGAGAACACATCTGCTTTGAAAGATTTTTTTGAAGGCTTTATAAAAAGGGGCAAACCTGTCTGGGATACATCAGAGAAAAGAGAGAAGATCCTTCTTCTGCCTGACATAGTGCTGAAGCAAGAAAATCCTCAGCAGGAGTCTTTTAAAACGTGACATCAAATTATAGCAAGCAGCAGGATCTTTCCCATTTTGCTGAATTGAAGAATGTTATATTCACACACGCTTTAGAGATATTGTCATAATCAAACATGAACAACTTCACTTCATAAAATAAATAAACAGATACATGGGGGGAAAATAACTGTTTTCAGACCTGAAATATAATTTGATCCTTTCAGATTATTCAAATGATCTGTGTGTGTATTTTCCAGGTATTTATTGTGCAGTCCTTTTTAGATTTTTTTTTTCCTTTTTTTTGTTTTGCGGCTAGCTCATTCCATTTTCAAACAAGCACTGGCCCACAAGCTGAAAGAAAATTGAACAATAGAACCTGAAGCAATAAACCAAATCGCATTTCGTGCATTAAATCAGCCATCAGATGCAATACAAGGCAACTGCTAACTTAAAATAGAGGCATATCAAGTACCATATAAAAATACAAATACTAAATGAATATATGAAGGATTAGACTACTGAAACAATATATTATAAATTTTAATATACACTTATAATTGTTATAATGATCTCCACTTTTCCGGAAAGATGTTCCACTAGATTTTGGGGTGTGCCTCGGAAGATTTGTGCTCATTTGGCAACAAGGGTGTTAGTTAAGTGTGCTTCCAATTTTAAGTCCTAAGTTTATGTCAGGAGTCCCAATACTTTTGTCCATATAGTTTTTATAGCTAGGACCCAATCCAATCCAACTAACCATCCAAAATCAAGTGCAAAATAGATGCAGGAATAATGGATCGGACCACACGGGCCAGCCTTCACTCCCCACATGCATCAGTGAGCGTTGGCCACCCATGACCCTGTTGCCGGTTCACCACTGTTCTTTCCGTGGACCACCTTTGATAGATACTGACCACTGCAGATCGGGAACATTCCACGGGAGCTGCATTTTTGGAGATGCTCTGACCCAGACGTCTAGGCATCACAATTTGGCCCTTGTCAAACTCGCTCAAATTCTTATGCTCACCCATTTTTTTCTGCTTCTAACACCTCAACTTGTTCACTTTCTGCCTATTATACCTCACCCACTAACAGGTGTCATGATGAGGAGATAATAGTTTTGTTATCTTTTTATTCACTTCACCTGTCGGTGGTCAGAAAGTTATGCCTGAGGAACAAGAGATTTTGTGAAGTGGTTAAAGGATTCGGAATGAGGAAACTGAAGGCAGCCTTTGGAAAAACTCTTTTTAAAAAAGATCTTTTTATTTTGTAAGTTTTCACTTTGCTTTTACTTTTTTTAGGCTGTATGCGTTCTGCTCGCTTTCACTCTCTCCAAGGATCTTGTCTCTCCCCTTTTATCCCCACCGCTGCTTACTGAAACAGAGAACACTCATAATTTAAATTCAGCACAGGTGTACACTTCTTACCATTCACTTCCCACTGCTCCACCCTCAATTCACAAACGCTTCCAAAGCCCTACGCCTATAAGCTTCTTTTCTCAAATATCATTGTTCAGTGAAATAAAAATGAAGCAGTTCACATTCATGGATTAAGTACAAATTTTATTTCTTGTTTCACAATGTTCTGATATACTGTAGGGTGCATGGTCAGCTACTTCCTCTGCTCCACGAGTTATCAGGTATGATGGAAGCCGGTGGTCTGAGAAGGAAAACTGAACTGCACAGAAAAGTGAGGTTGAGAGCCTGAATCGCTAAAGTGTTGCTGCATTGCTGGGAAATCCATTTAAGTTTAATAGTGTTTAACCTCCAACAAAAAAATAACTTGGAATACTTATGTAAGAACTCAAGAGGGTCTTCTTAACCCTGAGCTCAGCAAATAGGGTCAAATCAACATAGCATCAGAAATAAACAAATATAAATGTTGTTTTTTTTCCCCCTGTGAAATATGCAGAGGCCAAAACAGGATATTCTTCCGAGTTCAAGATAAGTTGATTGCAGAATAAATCCTGTTGTTTTCCAGCAGTGTGGATAAACCGACATTATATAATATGGACCAAATATTCTGCATTTTTTCTAATTGCGCACAAATGACTAATTATAAATGTTAATATTGTAAAATAAAACTATGCGAATATCAACACTTACACAAAAACACAACCAAAGTAAATACATTTTATATATTATCATTTTATATACTAATACATTTTATATATAATAATACATAATATATAATATATTTTTATATTACTAATATATAAATATATATATTAGGGGCGACCTCGAATAGTCAGATCTTTGCAGAGGTGATATGAAACAAGGATTGTGCCAGTTTCTCCAAACAAGTTTATATATAGCCGATTACAATAATGTTGTACAACAATGGCGCTGTATTGCTGTGCAAGGGGACTATTTTAAAGGTGATGGTGTGTAAACGTAGATAAATAAAGTACTTTCTTGTAAACAGAGCTCGTCTTGAAACTTTTTGATTCCACCTCATATAAACCTGCAAACTTGTTTGTGCGAGTAAAAATCAAAGTTAGTCAGCGTTATACAGGTCTGGTGCCAGGTATGTGATGTAAGTTAATAATCCATGGTGCTCAGCCCTTGCTGCGGGCAACAGCACATAACCGCGAGAAAGAAGGCCATATCGAGCAGTTCAAAAGAAAAATTGTAGCTCGAGGCTAACAGTTGCACCAGCGATGTCTTTAGATTTTCAGCTATTTGTGGGCATTTGCTCAGGAATGATACACGCTATCCCTCCCCAAAGGTCCTAACACTCTGAGGACAGCTCGCATCATCCTGTTAACATCGAACCGATTTATTTACAGTGCTGCATGCGTGCTCATGCGAACAAGTTCACATTAATTAACACACTGGGAGGAGTTAATGGATAATTGAAGCTGTGATCTATCAGGACTTGCTATGTGTGTGTGTGTGTGTGTGTGTGTGTGTGTGTGTGTGTGTGTGTGTGTGTGTGTGTGTGAGGTCCCCAGACTCCACTTTCAGCTCTAAGTGTAGTTTAAGCACATGCCATCTCTCATTTTTATTGCATCCCAACTTTAAAAGGGCACACAAAGTGCAATGGCAAGGCACTGCCATTACACACCATTACTCTCTCTCTCTCTCTCTCTCTCTCTCTCTCTCTCTCTCTCTCTCTCTCTCTTTCTCTTTCTTTCTTTTTTCGTTCCCATGTGCACTCGCTCTCATCTCTTCCTCTCACTCGTTCTTCAGATCCATGCTCTTCTTCCGCCATGCTGATTCAATCTTTAAATTCAGCCAAATTATTTGCGTATGATAGATAAGTAAGAAATACACCAATATACTTCCTTGGTGAGTGTGTGAGTGTGTGTGTGTGTGTGTGTGTGTGTGTGTGTGTGTGTGTGTGTGTGTGTGTGTGTGTGTGTGTGTGTGTGAGAGAAAGAGAGAGATAAAGAAGCAATCATACATGAATGTGTGAGAGATAAAAACAGTGTTAGAAGGCACAGCTCTGAGTTTGTACTGTGCTTTTAGATCAGACTCGCGTCTCGTCTGATTAATAACCGGACACTTCGTACCATCTATCACCATCACCCTAGCCATAATAAAAAGCACGTTTTAAACCGAACGCCATTTTGGCCCCCGTCTCTTGCAAAAGTGTGACCGTGTGACCCAGTAATTGCTTGATGATTTATTCATCCGTTAATGTCTCAGTTAAACCCGACGCTTTTGTTGAGCGAGAAGGATTTATTGGCCGGTCCTTGGAGCGGCTCTGTGCGTCCTGCAGCGCCTGGAACAAAGCGGCGGATTTTTTTTATCTCAGCATGCCGCTCTCAGGGCTCCGCTGGACCTCCGCTTGTCTAGATATGTCAAAATATCTAAAGTCATCACCCTGTCCTCAGAACATGATATAGACTTTGATACTTCATGTTGCCATGGAAGTATTTATAAAACAGCAGGGATATGTGAAAATCCAATCTAAAATATATGAAATATAAAATATTTAATAAAGAAAAGGCACAAACAATGAGGATTTTTACATCACTACTTTTGTCATATTTGTTTATTGATTCCGTTGCAGCAGATTGACGTTCACACATTTATGTAGTATAACTGTATGTGACTTAATACTGTAGTGTTCATACACTCAAAAGAGTCTAATAGTGATTAAGCATTTAGTAGGTTGTTTAATGTGCTGAATAAGAATAAAATCTAAATTTAGACTCTGCCTGTATGTCTGTCTTCTTGTCTGTCTTCCTGTCTGTCTGTCTGTCTATCTATCTATCTATCTATCTATCTATCTATCTATCTATCTATCTGTCTGTCTGTCTGTCTGTCTGTCTGTCTGTCTGTCTGTCTGTGCTGCCATTCTATAGCAGTATATACAAACAAAATTCTCTCAATTAAAAGCTAAATAAAGCAGACACATTATGCCAAATGATCAATAAAGCAAGTCTTTTCATGAAATTATAATACAGGTTTCCTGTTCTGAATTGATCATGTACAATAAAATAGTTTTCTTTTTAAGCTGAATACACATGGTATTTAATTTTTATATTTAGCCAAATCTGTATTTCCTAGAAAAGTGTGACATTTGGATTCAGGTTGTGTAATAGAAGCACAGATGATGCCCCCAGTAATCTGAAAAGAGCATTTATTTAGGGCCTGTACTTTTTGTTATGATGCCATATTGCATCATCCTGGTTAGCAACAATACTCACTAAATTCTTCATGCGCTCATCATCAGTCGAGTCACATACAGTCTGGACAGACACAGGTTCTAACCTTATCACCTTGAGATTCATGACAGAGTAATTGTGTAGTAAATCAGTAAGTGCAATCGTCAGAACGTACGTTAAAGGACATTTATTTTGTTTTTTATTCTATTATGTTCCTATTATCGTAATGCTGTTTTTTCTCTTTGTCCTCTGCTGCCTGCTCTTAGTCGGGGAAAGATAGAAGAGTTTGTGCTGTTAGACCTCGGGTTTATGGCCGAGCTCTTTTACAGCCGTGTGATCGATGACTCTGTCCTCTTTAACCAAGAACTCAAAGGGTTTTCTTTCTCACAAAGCTGTATAAGGGGAAATACTATCATTTCAGTCTTGTGACAGAAATGGGGAATTGTTGTTTCAAAGATAGGATGTTTTTATTCCTTCGTACAGCTGGGCAATATGACAGTATCAATAGCGTGATATATTTACCACCTTTAATCTACCTCTTCCTGGGGTTTATGGGTATGGTCAGATGTCAGAGCCTTTATAACTCCATTGTAACACATTTTAAACACATTTTTTCTCTGAGGTTTTTTTGGAAAGAAAATCTATACGTATAAAACACTGTTTAGTTGTCACTTTATTGGTAAAACTTTTGCAAAACTACATCATTATTGAGTACTGTGTATTGTTAATATCTTAATATTAAGGAGGGGTTGATTTAATGACAGCTACATTTTTTTTGATAAGGACTTCCCTGCTACATTTATACACCTATCCCAGGGTTTAACTAATTTCTGGAAAGATTCGGCATAGCAAGATTTGTCAGTATACCTGAACCATCCTTGGACAGCCTGCTTCACTTTGTCATCAGGGAACCACCATGACCGGGATCGTCACTGACGGATGTATGGCCACCTTTCAAACATTTACACCATTCAAAGATCTTAATACGGCTGAGTGCTTTATTACCATACTGTGCTTGAAGTCTTCTGAAGGGTTTTATCGCTTCATCACCACATGCTGTTCCATGCACGCACTAACATTGTTGTCTGGCATCTTGATTAACGTTCTCTGGACCGTCCCGCAACATGTGCGCCACCTCAGTAATCAGTAATATCAGTAATATGACACACCAGCCACACTAGCATCCATTTTTATACCTGTAAATATAAAATTCCCAGGTTGATTTGAATACCCCTTGTATATGGACAAAAGAACTGGAACACCTGCCTTTTCCAGCCATTTGTTGTTCTTCCCCAAACTGTTAGCACAAAGTTCGAGGCACACACGAAGTATTTGAGTCTTTGGGTGCTGTAGAATTAAATTTTCCCTTCACATTAACTTGTTTCAGCATGACAATGCCCCGGTGCACAAACCAACTTGATGGATTGGCGTGGAATAGCTTAAATGGCCTGTTATAGAGCTCAAACCTCAGCCCTACTATAGACCTTTGGGATGAGTTGGAATGCTGACTGCACCCCAGTCATCCTCACCCTACTTCAGTACCTGATTTTATTAATTCCCTTGTGATGACTGAGAAGAAATCTCCAAAAATGCACTCCAAAATCTAGTGAAACATCTTCCCAGGAGGTTGGAGGTTGTTCTAACTTGATTCATGCAGAGTCCATAATATTAAATTACATTTTAAATGTAATTTGACTGGTTATTTTTCATTTATCTTTTGTTGTTATATACTTTAATAATCTATAATCTAATACTCCCTATACTTCTGTCAAATCTCTCTCTTTCTCTCACACACTCTCTCTCTGTGTGTGTGTGTGTGTGTGTGTGTGTGTGTGTGTGTGTGTGTGTGTGTGTGTGTGTGTGTGTGTGTGTGTGTGTGTGTGTCCCAATATTTGGTTTTATAAGAGTCTGCAGTTGTTTCGGGCTCTATTTTCCCCTTTGTCTGTGAGTGTGTGTGTGTGTGTGTGGGTACGTGTGTGCGTGCGTGTGTGAATATGTCACCTCAGACATGTCTGGTTTTCAGATTTATTGTGTGTGTATATGTGTGTCAATATTTCCCCTCTGACACCTCAGGTTTGCTGGTTAACTTGTCTGTGTGTGTTTGCTTGTGTACACCTGTGTACGTCCACGACTGTGTGTTTGTTTTTGAGTATTTCACCTCAGACACCTTAGGCTTGCTGTTTCATTTGTGTGTGATTGTATGTGTGATTGAATGTGTGTGTGTGTGTGTGTGTGTGTGTGTGTGTGTGTGTGTGTGTGTGTGTGTGTGTGTGTGTGTGTGTGTGTGTGAGTGTGTGTTTGTGTATTGGTTCATATGTGTATGTGTGTTTGCGTGTGTGCGTATGGGTTTGTGTATGCATGTATGTATATGTCTTTGCGTGTGCACCTGTATGTGTGATATGTGTGTGTAAATATTTTACCTCAGACATCTCAGGTTTGCTGGTTCATGTCAGTGGGTTTGTGTGTGATTGTATGTGTGTGTACATGTGTGCATACATGTGTGTATGTGTGTGTGCATACATGTGTGTACATGTGTGTGTGTGTGTGTGTGTGTGTGTGGGGGGGGGGGGGGGGTCATCAATATTTTACCTCAGTTTTGATTCGTATGTTTGTTTGTGTATGGGTGTGAGTTAATGTGTGTATGTGTGTGCGTACATGAGAGAACGTGTCTATACGCGTGTGTGTGTGTGTGTGTGTGTGTGTGTGTGTGTGTGTGTGTGTGTGTGTGTGTGTGTTTGTGTGTCTCAATATTTTACCTAAGACACCTAAGGTTTTCTGGTTCATATGTGTTTAAAAGTATGTGTGTACATGTGCGTGTGTGTGTTTGTGTGTATGTTTGTGTGTGTGTGAAAATGGCGTGTCACCTCAGTAATTCTCATGCATTCATCATTATTACACGGTGCCGGTTATCCATCAGCAGAGCAGTTAAACAGTGACACCAGTCCCTAATTTATGTCATTGCTAATATTTGTTCTTGTGCTTTAAACGTGAACACGTGAAGGCTGCGCTTTGATTGCACTTCGTTTGTTTTGCAGACGGACCAGCAGTACGCCAACAGCGTCGCTGACAACCTTAAGCGCCTGTAAGTACACTCCTTTCTTTCCCTCCTCCATTTTTTATTATTGCTTGTTATTGGTGTGTGTATATCTGTCTGTGTGTCTGTAGTTTCCCTTTTGGAGCCTCAGGAGAAGTTTGTAGAGACACACACACACACACACACACACACACACACACACACACACACACACACATACACACAACACACACACACACACACACACAACAAGTACCATGTGACTTCAGTCTCCTCTTTTGGGCCTTTGTAAAAATGAGTGCAGGGAGCAAAGCAGGATAACAAGAAAAAGAAGGAACAAGTGCTGAGAGGCCATCGCTCCCAAACCAATTTCTCTCTCTGTTAGGAAACTGCTTATTCCTGGCATAATAGCACAAAGCACAGTAGGGTGTGTGTGTGTGTATGGGGCTGTAGTTTGTGTATGTGTGTGTTATTTTCTCACACCGTGCATGGCATATTTGTAGGATTATGTGTTTTGAATTTTCCAGATGTGAGTACATCTGCTATGAACAGAAAACCCAATACGACAAATTCACATCAACACACAAACCCACACACATTCACACACACAGATTACTGCATTTTTAATGTGGAAGAAAAAAAGTTACATATATTTCTTTGCTATCTCATTCGTGTAGCAGTTGTTTTTTTATTGTGTGTAATTTCTGCATTATAGTATTATAGACGCTATAGTAGTTTAGTACAGCACTGAATTATTGATTTTGATTGGTCAGGTTTTGAATCCTTTTTTATAACAGCAGTTGACTATTGTGATGGTTTATAATAATGTGTCTTCTTCCAATACGTTATTGTTTTAATAGTCACACCCATAACTTATTGATTTATTATGGGTTAGATAGATAGATAGATAGATAGATAGATAGATAGATAGATAGATAGATAGATAGATAGATAGATAGATAGACAGATAGACAGACAGACAGATTGGCAGATATATATATATATATATATATCCAGATTGAAAATACAGCAATAAAATTCACTTATATAGACGTTGTATGCAGTTGTATAGGAGAAGCTTCACATAAATTTATAAAAAAGCATTGTTTATACTGAACAGTTTCTGTGAGGAAATGTTTATTTAACATCTATTGACAGAGGCTCCAGCTGGCAGTGCCTTGTAACAAGCTGTATTTTAAAGTTTTTAAGGGAAAGTCAAGAAAAAGAAGAGACTTGTGTGGGGAACAGCTGTTTCCAGCTGCTTGAACATCCTTTAGAGCAGGAACGATCATGTTTTTGTTGTTAACAATCCAAAATGAAAGAAAAAAACACTTGGAGATGTTTTGTGATGGGCTGTACGACATGTAATACATACTCATAGACTCTTTACTACTTATGTGTGGAATGAACTCCACACTGTGCTGAGAACGTTCGCTAGATATTACGGATGACTGTGTTATTTAACTGCTGCTTGTTTGTCATGCTGCATATCTTATGTTCGACCACATCCCAAAGGTGCTCAAATGGATTCAGATCTGGAGGCCGCTGAACAACACACATCTCATTCTACTTATGCAGCCTTTATGTAGCAAAAAAACCTTCCCCACACCATTACGCCACCTCCACCAGTCTAAAACTTTGATGCAACAAGGAAGATCAGGTTCATGGATTTATGCTGTTAACACCTGGTTTCACCTCTACCAGACCAAATGACATTTTCTAGTCATCAAACGTCCAGTTCGGATGAGTTTGTGCTCACTGTAGCCTCCAGTTTATGTTTATGCCTAACAGGAGTGGAGCTTGATGTGGTATTCTACAGATGTAGCCTATCTGCCCCAGGGTTCAATGTTTTGTGCATTCTGAGATCCTTTTCTACTCAACACTGTTGCAGAGTGCTTCTCTGAGTTGTTGTAGAACAGCTTGACCATGTCTGGCCTTTCTCATCAGCAAGGCTTTTTATCTGCAGAACGTCTGCTCCCTGGATGTTTTTTTGTTGTTTTCAGCTGTTTACAGCATTCAGGGTGAGCTTTAAAAGCTGCTGTATGTGAAAAACCCAGAAGGTTAGCGCTTTCTGAAACATACTGTATATATTATGTGTACTTAAAATTTACATATTAGGTGCAGTACCGAGATGAACAAAATTTCCAAAGACTATATAAAATTTAACTGTCTACAGGAGGGCGAAGTATTGGCAAACTTGGTTTGTTAAATATATTCTATTGCATCATGCCATCAGTGTTTGTCAGTGTGTACAGTAACTCATAAAAGGATGCTCCACAGGTGCTCAATAGGGTTCAGGTCCTGAGACAACTTGGCCACTCCATCATCTTTACCATAAGTAAGACAGTTGACATTTTGGTGGTTTGTTTGGGATCGTTATCATGTTGAAAAACTGGGGGGGGCGGGGGTAGGGGGGGTATTGTCTTCTGCTACAGTATGTCAGAGAGCATGTTGGAATCCATGTTTCCCTCAATGAACCACAGTTCCCCAGTACCAGCAGCACTCATGCAGCCCCAGACCATGATGCTACCACCACCATGCTTAACTGTAGGCAAGAGACAATTTTTTTTTTATTCCTCACCAGGGCATCACCACACATGCTGGACATCATCTGAGCCAAACAAGTTCATCTTAGTCTCATCAGACCACGGAACATGGTTCCAGTAATTCATGCTCTTCAACACGTTGTCTTCAGCAAACTGCTTTGTTCCATTGTGCGGCGTATGGTCTGAGCACTGACAAGCGGACCTCCTACCTCTAAAGCAATGCTGGCAGCACTCATGCGTCTGTTTTTTGAAGCCAGTTTCTGCACCTGACGATAAGCACTAGGACTCAACTCAACCAAAATGTTATTGTCCTTTATACACTCTCTCTCTCTCTCTCTCTCTCTCTCTCTGTCCTTTTCTCTAAATATTTCTGATCTCATTTCTTTTAAGCACTTCATGGGAATGACTATCATTATTCAGCTCTGCCAAAGCAATATCTATTACACAACACCAACTAAAACACAATGAACATAAAATGATTGTAAAAAAAAAAAAAAACCAACAACACTATAACACAGTACAGACTCCTTTTTTCTTTTTCTCAGATTTCCAGCTGAAATTCAGTCAGGCTTGTTGGAGATCATTTCTCCATCTGTCCATTTCTACCCGGACTTCTCCCACCTCAAAGAGTCGTTTGGTGACCCTAAGGAACGAGTCAGGTAATAAAACTAAAGTGTGTATGTGTGTGTGTGTGTGTGTGTGTGTGTGTGTGTGTGTGTGTGTGTGTGTGTGTGTGTGTGTGTGTTTGTGTAAGTGTGTATGTAGGTGGAAGTTTGAGAGACTTGACTGACTGAGTGCATTTTGAGGTCTCAGGGTTTTGTCCTTGTCTGAGTCAGTGACATGAACGTGTGCTACCTGCTTTGCCATTTGATTTAATGCCCCAGTGCACACCGGACCACGTTAGAGTTAATTGATATACACACACACACACACACACACACACACACACACACACACACACACACACACACACACACACACACTCTCATTAACTCTCTTACTCTCTCTCTCTCACACGCGCACACACTCACTTACATGCTCTCCATTCTCTCTCACATACAGACAGACAGCAGATTTACAGAGAGCAGAAAGGCATAGACAATAGCAGGGCTTACTGAACCGTAATAACTATCACTCTCTGGTACTCCACTCTGTGCACGTATATACACACACACACACACACACACAGTAAAAAATGTATAGTCCTATAGAAGATTCAAACGTTATGTTTGACGTATTTTCCGGATTATAAGCCACTACATTTTCTACACTCTTTGAACCCCACGACTTAAACAATGAAGTGGCTAATTTATGGATTTTTCCTGGGTTTTTCCAGGTTTCACAAGCTTCAAGCCAAAAAACTGAGCCCCATAACATTAGACCAATGAAATTGCCGAACGGGTTCAGGTGAACCAATGAAACTCTTTATATTAAATCGCGCTCCCACTGAATCGTCCCGCACCATATCATAAATATGGATGATGTTCCTCTGACGTTTGACCTGCCGCTCACTCAGACTGTGAACAGAAAATGCGAATCATTCGCTGAAAACAACCGGGCATGAAAAAACGCATTTCACCTGTGTTCTGAGCTGCACGGCATCGGGAGAAAAGCTTCACCGATGGTGATTTCACACACACACACACACACACACACACACACACACACACACACACACACACACACACAAAGCCAGCGAATTCCGTCAAGAGAGCACGATGAGCAAATCAATCTGTGATTGGCTAGGCAGCACCAATCAATCAGCCAACAAGCAGACAGATGGATCAATAGCAAATCAGCAAGAAGGGAGAGAATCCATTGTACATAAGCACACGGTGTATTATTTTTTTCTTTTTTTGCTTTGCGCTGCCTAAGGACTATGTGCTACCTGTAAGCTATTGATTTTGATTGCACTTTCTGTATTGATCACATTTGGTTCTTCTTCGTAGCTTCATTTAAAGCAGGTAGGAAAGTAAAAAACACTCGAGTTGTATCTTGGTTTGGACTGAAGTGATTTTGCTTTAGTCTAAATCCAATGAACCTAAACTATCAGGCTAATGAATACAGTATATTTAAGTAATACAATATATAGCTGGAAGTTTGTGGACATTTTCAATTGCTTTATGTATAATTGTGTAGATTTCAGTTAATAAAACTCAGAGATCCACATCTGTTCCAGCATGGCAGTGCGCCTATGCACATGCTCCATTGAGACATGGTTTGCCAAGGACAAACTCAAGTGTCCTGTACAGAGCCCTGACCTCAACCTAACTGAAAACCTTTGGGGTGAACTGGAACGTTGACTACGTGCCAGGCTTCCACACCCAACATCAGTACATTTACATTACTGCCATTTGACACATGCCCTTTTCCAGAACAACTTACATTTATCTCAGTCATAGAACTGAGCAGCAATGGGGTTGAGGGCATTGCTTATGGGCGCAGGAGTGGCAGCTGGTGTGGCTGGGATTTGAACTCATGATCTTTAGATCCAAAGTCCAATGCCTTAACTACAAAGCTAAAAACCCAAGGTAGGACCTGTATCTGACCTTACTTGTCTGGAATGAGCAAATCTCCTTAGCGACACTTCACTTCATTCTCAGAAGAATGGAGGTTTTTATAACAGCAAATGGGGACTAAATATAGAAAGGTACTTATGATTGTGATGGACAGGTGTCCACAAACATTTGCTCATATAGTCTATATTTTTTATAGTAATCTGCAGTAATATAACATTTTATTTATGTATTTATTTTTTGTTTGCTAGAAGGTTTTTCTTTTTTTGTTATTTCAATTTTAAGTTACAAACCTCAAATTCTAGATTGTCTATATTGGCTACAAAGGTTTGGAGTGACAGATCAATTTCCCAGTGAGCAAGAAGTGTAACAGTGACACCAGCACTGGTGTCAGAATTAGAGGAATCATTGTTTATTGTCACAGACTACATGATGTAAAGAGTGTCTGATTTGGGAAGGAAAAAAACAATGTCCAACTAGGTATCTATTTAACATTACACAGAATTTTTTTTTTTTAAATAATGAACCAGGTTTCTGCGGAAAATATCATCAAGGCCGACTTTTAGAAGTATCTTTTTAATGCCCTTGAGGAGCCTGAAAGGCACTTATGAATAAAACGTGATTGTTTTTATTACAGAAGAATTGTCACAAGCTCTTCAGCAACCCACCACAGATTTCCATTAGTAACACCACACTATACTTAAGAGAATTTATGCTATTTTTAATATGAAGACAAATCAAAACAAAGGAGTTCTGTCTTGGAAAAAATAGTTGCTGTTAGTTTTCTGCACAACATGTTTTACTGCTAACATCATAGCAATTTGTCAACTATTCTGTTTTAACGAAAGACAAATTTTGTATTACATCAATTACAGGTGGTCCCAAACCTATGAAGGAGATGTGTTACAATGACCCCATCAAACTTAAAACTATTGTAAGTTGAGACATAGCCTAGCCTACCCAAGAGTCTAAAAAAATGGTGATCAGTATGGGGTAGTACTTAATAATTGAACAATTTACAGTAGATAATTTGGCAAAACCAAGCAATTTAAAGTACTGTAATGTATAAACTATACCAGCGTTCCCCAGCCTAGTGGAGTGGTAGCTCCAGCAGTTAAGGCGCTGGGTTACTGATCAGAAGGTCGGGGGTTCAAGCCCCGGTATTGCCAAGCTGCCACTCTTGGGCCCTTGAGCAAGGCCCTTAACCCTCTATGCTCCAGGGGCGCCGTATCATGGCCGACCCTGCGCTCTGACCCCAGCTTCTAAGCAAGCTGGGATATGCGAAGAACAAAATTTCACTGTGCTGTAATGTATATGTGACAAATAAAGGCTATTCTATTCTATTCTAACCTGGCGCCACGGACCAGATTAATGTCAGACAATATTTTTACGGACTGGTCTTTAAGATATGATGGATAAATACAACAAAATAAAATGATACGACCGTAATAAACACTAGTATTTTCTAAATATAATAATAAACGTGAATCCACTGTGTTGTTTTTTGTTCATTTTGCTTGCTTGGGGGTTTGAATTTAGCAGTAATGTATTATGTGTTAACGGCCGGAGCAGCACCTTTAAGAAGGTAGTGGATGGAGGTAAGACATGTGACCGAGGCATCTTGACATGCATCAAGAATGAGTCATAGACAGATGTGGTGGAGAGAATCCGGTAATTTTCCAAAATAAAACATCGTTTAGAATCAGATAATAAATAAAACAGAAATATAGTCAGTTATGTATTCTTTCTGTGCGGCCTGGTACCAATTGACCCATGGACCAGCGCCGGTCCACGGCCTGGGGGTTGGGGCCACTGAAGTATACAGTATATATGTATGTGACAGCAGCCCCCTGTTCGTGAGTGGAGGGCAGAGCCTGATGAAACGAGCGGTAAGAAGCACACCTGAAAGCTGATGAGACTAATCAGTGTGCTCTGTTTCAGTGTCTGGTGAGGCTAATAAAATGGAGCACGACTAAGGCTCAAATGGGGCTTTAAAACACCAAAAACACAACTGAGATGTATCGACCACTGCCGAGAGTAAGGCACCTCACAAGGCGAGAGATGTGTACATCCTGGCAGCGTCCCAGGATGCAAAATTTTATCATTCGAAAATCGAATCATTGTAACTTGGGGACAACCAGTAGGTTCACTGATACGGAACAATCGTGGACATGGCAAAAATTACAGACAGACGTTCTCACTAGCTTCTCTCTTGAAATTAATAAAACAAAATGCATCATGCACCAAGTTCCCCAAGAAGCCACAACGTACAATCCTCAGACCTGAACACTTTCCTGTGGCGGAAAACAGACTGACTATTCCAGATCACTGAACACTGAGAAATTGCTTTCGTAAATTTCGTTATTATATTGAATGTATCAATTATCATCACTATTAAATTATTTTGAACACTTTTAACTACATAGTTTAGATTATTCAGACTGTCCACCTCTCACACTTCTGCAAATTATAGCCAGCACTACTCTCTGCCTGAGCTGCTGTTCCCAAACCCAACCAGATATAAGAATTTTTTCATGGCATAATTTCCTTTGTAAAATGACACCATGATGTTTCCCAGACAGACCAGACAGCTCATGCAATACTACTTCCTGAAAAAGGAGTTCTCCAAACCATACTAGTTTACAGTTATCCCTGAAAAGAAAAAAAAAAACACCCACATGAGAGCTCGAGTCAGAATCCGAACGTCTCCAGCAGCATAAACAAAAACCTGTCATAGTCAAGTAAGAATCTGTGACTTTATTATTATACTGGTGTCTCTCTATCGCTCTGTGTGTATTGAAAAAAATATTATAATATAAAGTTCACTATATTTGGTCACTTACAATTTTTAAGTACATTTGTTATTGATTTAATTGTTATAATGGACTTTTAAAACTTGTGACACTAATCTGATATTCCATTGGCTTTATGCAGTAGTTCAATACATAGGCTATGCAATGCTATAATGCCATTTCCTCTGTAGTCATAGTGAGCAGGGACTCATTTGGGATTCTCCTTAACTGTGTTTTGGAGGGGTTTAAATAAAGAAATGCAAATTATGTTTTGAAGTAAAGTATGCAGTTCATGAACTATTCTAGTGCTACTGCTAATGCGCTGCATTTATCAAGAAATATATAAAGAGTTTCATATATAAATCGTTTTTTATGAGCATCTACACCAGAAGTTTCATAAAAAATTGACAAAAAAGGTAGTATCCTACTGTCAGGTAGCAGTTACCTAGGGACTCAGCAGCCAGCAACCCCCACAGCCTCTTAGTATGGTCGATACACACTTCCTCGGTCTGAACCGCCAATTTGAGTTCAGATGTTCTCAGTTACTCACACAAACACCCACACACTATAAAGGAGACTTCCTCTAACCATCTCATCGCAAAGTAAGTAAGACTGTCAGTCACTTGTTCCTAGACTTACGTTTTGGATTTCCAGTTTCCAAAATGTTTCTAGTTTTTGTATTTTTAGTTTTTGCCCCTCTTCTATATTGACTACAGTTTTTGCCTAATTTGGATTTATGATTCTTTTTGATTTACGACTTTAATTGCATTTGTATCCACTTCCACAAGTTTCAATTTATGACACTTACTTGTGCACTTGAGCGTGTATAAATTACTTGTTGTATAAAGAAAGAAAAATTGGAATGAAATTCCTCTACTTTTAGTGATTTTTTGTAATAATCAGTAAGTTTTTTAACAACAGGAAAGTTTTCAGGGCTGATGATTGTGTGGTGTGGTTTCATGTGTCAAGATACATTTTTTTTTGTTGTTTTATAGGCTGTTGAAGGAATGTTTGCATGTAGCTGTGATCATTTTCGACATTTTTTTAAATAATAAATAATGTCTAATAGTTACTATAAAACTTAACTAACTTTGGTTTTCTTTAGATCATATTCATTGTGAATAGCAACTAATTTCATATGAAGCATTTCTTGCTTTATATAGCATGTAAAAAAACACACACCGCACAAATTTAATGAAACTTTATTATAATATTATATATATTATATATAATGCATATTCTTCTATATCTTTTTGCTTGGCTGCTAAAACACAAAAATTTCCCTTTGGTAGTATCTATTTATCTGTCTTTCTGTCTATTGCATTAAATAAAGAAATATTCAGTAAGAAAAAAGAAACGACTCAAGCCGATATGCAGAAAAATCCAGACTTTTCATATTTAATTTAGATTGGCGTTGTATAAATGGGAGGATGGCTTGCGTACTCTCTAGGGTGCTTCAAATAATTAGCTTCCTATGGACACATGCCCTTCCGCTTTTCTAACATGGTATTAAAAATGGAGTGAGCGATTTCGCCCGATAGTCTCATATACAGTTAACTTGAGAGTTTCAACCTGTATGTGCTTCATGTATTATGGAATTTTGTGAGTATTGCCAAATGAAAATTACTTTGGGGTATGCTGGAACAGGTTCAATTAAATGGAAAATTTTATACCAGAGCCTCATATACAATTGTGTGCCCCCAAGTTTGTGGTAGCAGTTCGAGGAAGAACCACATATAGCTGGAAAAGTCAAGTGTCTCAATACTTTAATCCATATAATGTATTGTATATATTCAGGCCTCAAGCATAGCTACATACAGACTCAATCACTATTCAGAAGTTGTTCAGGAGGCGTGTCTCGGTTCAGTCGTGCACAATTCTGACCTCGGACTTTTCCGCTCATTTGTCTTGTGTGCTAATGTCTCGAGGCAAGAAATCAGTATTAGGTTCAGTGCCCCTGTCTGAGAAGTTAATGTAACTCTAATACATCACACTAAAATAAAGTATTCAGTATTAATGCATTAATAGTAAAGAAGAAGAATGGCAGAGAAAACTTACCCAGAAATCCTGAGGATATATATGTACTGTACAATAATATTAAGGATAGTCTTTTTTTAACTCATCAAACACAAAATACTAAATCACAAAGTCATAAAGTGTTCAGATTTGCTGTGCATGTTTTCTGTTTAAAAGGGTATGAGAGCTCAACAAGCTTAATAAAAACATCTGAATTATTTATTACCTCAACAAATCTGAACACTTTATGACTTTGTGATTTAGTATTTTGTGTTTGATGAGTTAAAAAAAGACTATCCTTAATATTTTTCAGGCCTAATGGTAGCTGTTGTGTTTGATAGCTGTGATGCTAATGCTATTGGAATATACCCATCTTAGTCCCAAAAAACCCTAAATGGTACACCAGGAAATCTGACTTTAGATAAGTCGTGCTTTTGAAAATGTCATTTTGTGTCACTTACAGACAAACAAATTCGACTGGTAATATTTAAAATTACATTAGAGGAAAATAAGCAGAATTGGCGAGTGTACATTTTCTAATGTGTCCATGTGCATAGGTTTAGCCATCTGTTAGATTCAGATTTGTAGGTACTATATTGGTGTGTGTTTGTATGTGTGTGTGGTTTGGTTGGATGTGTTTTTGAATCAATGCCCAGCTTTGCACAGTATGCTGACTGATTGATACCCTCCCCGGAGAGCTTGTCTTGCTATAAATGCGTGATTGCTGGTGAATGTGTGCAGATGTGAACGCTTGTCGCCCAATCAACTCTCACATTTGATTTAACTTCATGTGTCTTCGCTTGACTCAACTGTGGCCCGTTACCTCACCGCTCAATTCAGTGCACCTGTCTTACTGACTGCTTCCCGGGAACTGACAATACAAACGAGTGTTTCTTCTCAGAAATGTGATTTCACATGTAATTACTTTATTATTATTATATTTTTCCACTAATAATAATAGTTTCTACTACATTTATAAGGAATATTTTTTTATTTTCGGTTTCTTCTCATTTCCTGTGTTATATGACTCTTTCTTCAGTGCATTCGTTTACAATTCCTAGACATACATAATATTGACAAAAGTATTTAATTTTTCTATCCATGTATGGTCCTTCAGCAAACTTGTTCCACAATGCTCTTGTGCACAAAACAACTATCTGACTATAAGATTCATGTGCTTTTTGAACTCTTCATTCAACATTTATTTTTGTTGTTATAAAAACATTTATTCACTCCGAACTAGATTTCAGCGTGTGCTTGTGTAGATATATTATCATTCAGTCACAATGGCTTTAGTAAAATCAGGTACTGTTAAAACGAATCCCAAAGGTGATTAGTAGGGTTGATGTCATTGGTCTATAGCAGGCCATTCAAGATCTTTCTCTCCAAGCCATGTAAGCCATATATACTGTACATGTAAACAGGCTTGTGCACAGGGGCTTTTTCATATCTGGATTAGGTTTGGGTCTTGTAGTTCAAGTAAAGGGAAAATCTAATGCCTCTGCATCCAGAGGCTCATATACAAGTGTGTGGGAAGAACGTTTGGGAAAGAACCACATATGGCTGGAAAGGTGAAGAGTCACAATACTGTATATCTACAGTAAAGTGCAAGTAGTCATTTTTACAAAAACATTTTAAGGAAATGGATGCCCTAAAAAGTGTGTGAAACATCTATCTATCTATCTATCTATCTATCTATCTATCTATCTATCTATCTATCTATCTATCTATCTATCTATCTATCTATCTATCTATCTATCTATCTATCTGTCTGTCTGTCTGTCTGTCTGTCTGTCTGTCTGTCTGTCTGTCTGTCTGTCTGTCTGTCTGTCTGTCTGTGTATTGCATGCTTGTGTAAACTTTTAGAAAGAATCCTGAATGTGTTTAATTTATTTGAATCTTGGCTCAATTCATAGCAGAATATTTTATTACTAACTCTAAACAAAAAATAAATATATAGTAGTCAACTACTCAGTTGTTCGTTCTGCTCATCCATGAGCTGCATGTGTCTGTTTTCAATCTTGGGCTCACACTTTTTTTTTTCAAAGCCTGGTCTATGTTGCTCTTCCAGATGGCGAACCAAGCAGAACTTGGATTACTGCTTCTTGATGATGTATGCCCAATCCAAAGGCACTTACTATGTGCAGGTAAGCCTTTTTCCATACACTCCGATCCTATTACACACCTCGGTTCCTTTATATGTGTTCTTGCTTGTACTTGTGTGCACATGTGTGTGAATTACTTTAAAAGACCCAGGTTTGGTTCTAAAGCTTAACAAAAAGGTAGAAAAGATACAAAAAGGGAAATGGCTGTGATTTCGAAATATAAACGATGTAAAGCGGGCCATCAAAGCGTCAGCAGAGAGCTTGGTCATGCTGAATGCAGTTGAACTGCAGTGTTATTATATGAAGCGGAACAGATGGATGTGTTGAATGTGCTGTGCCGCACATGTGCTGAACAAAATAGGCACTGAAGAGCTAACTCCCTCTCCTCTTCATCGAAAGGAAGGTAGCAGCTGGTGTGTACGTGTGTATGTGTGTGTGTGTTTGTGTGTGCATGCACAAGTTGTCCAGGAAGCTTGTTTATTAATGCAGTTTTATTTTGTGTCACACAGCAGACTTTTCTCTCAGTCCCTAGAGAAATATAGTTCTATTAGTCCTGTTTTGGGCGTGTGTCCCATGTCCAGGGTTGGACAATGCTTGAGTAATTGTACTTCATTAATACTCTTAAGTATTAATTTAGAGTCAGAAGCACAATGGGTTTAATTGCCAAGTGGACTCAGACACGCAAGGAGTTTGGAATCCTGTCTTGGTAACAGGATGATAACAGTAATAATAATAATAATAATAATAATAATAATAATAATAATCAAAGGTAGATACAAAAGGAAACTATCAGGATGCCATGAACAGAGTTTATAATATGTATAAATATATAGTGCAATATATATGGTAATTTAAGTACAAAAATGCATCGAGGCATTGTCTGTTTCATTTAACTACACATGGAGCGCTGTGTTTCCTTACAGACCATTATTACTGACACACCACCTGCTAAACTCTGAAACACTCTGGACAGGTAAACACTTTGGAAGCCCTTTCCTGTCACAGGACGTTTACGACTTTTTTTCTCGCAATTCTTAATTTTTTCTTGGAATTTCGAATTTATTTCTCGCAATTACAACTTTATTTCTCGCAATTACGAGTTTTTTTAGCCAATCAGCCAGTGTCACCCCCTCTGTAGTTCCAAAAATTTTAACACATTAAAAATTAAATAGCTACAATCAATAGAATCGGCTGGTATCAAACTAAGCCTCTGATCCCTGGAGAGAACTCTAACAATCTAACAGTCTAACAATCAGCTCTAAAGGAGACGATACAAGACAGATGAAGAAGAAGAGCCTCATTCATACACCAACAGCTTTAAACTTAAGGCCGACAACATGGTTACCGGTAAATGCAAAAGAAAATGTTGGATGTTTACGAGAAATAAAGTTGCATTTGCAAGAAATAAAGTTGCAATTGCAAGAAATAACGTTGCAATTGGGGGAAATAAAGTTAGAATTGCGTGAAATACAGTCAGAATTGCAAGAAAAAAATGTGGCAGAAAACGGGTTACCATACATCACAGAAGGAGAAAACAGGGATGGGCGAGGAGAAGATTCAGGCCAAAGATAAAAAACTGAAAGTTTGGGATCATTTCAAACTAAAACATAAAGAAAACACTGTACAGTGCATTTACCCTTTTTTAAAGTCATTTGAAATCGATTTTTATATTTTCATTTATAATAAATTTTTTATTTATATATTTGTATTTACCTTTAAATAGAATATGGCAATTGAACAGGTTTTAGTTTTCACAGATATTCTTGTATGCAATTTTAGCAATAGAAATGTGCATTTTCCTAAAAAGGAAACAAATTACTTGTTTGTTTTTTATGAGACCCATCTTATTTTCTCTTGCTTATTTAGTACTTATGTATAATAAAGAAAAAGTACTTTTTATCCCATTACACTATTAATTGGTGGAAAAATCAGTAGAACACTCGATTACTAAAATAATCTATAGCTGTAATCCTAATATATTATTTGCATATATTGTGTTTAATTTTGCTGTATTTATGCAGTGCACCTTCTCATGCTACACAACATAGCTAACACTGTAGCTACCTGTGTGTCTCTGAATATGGATAAGTGACTTGAAGCACTTCAATACGCAAAGACTCGTATAAACCGAGACATCTCTCATCACCTCTACTGAGGCATGAAGTATTTTGAAACTGCCTGCTGTAATAAGGTTGCTTTGCTAATGTGAGGATAGGCTAACCCTGAAAACTGTAGTTAAAGTTAGCGGCTAAGCAGCAAGTCAAAATTCAGCAAATGCTAGTCATTGACATGGGGTTTTACTGTTGTATCATTGATTTGCAGGCCAGAGACCATGTGATGGGTTTCAGTTTTTAAACTTACTTAAAGACATTTTAAAGTAGCAGTTTATTTACTCAACTCAGCTTAGTTTCCTTCTCCTTTTCTTTGAGGAAATATTAGTGACAATCCTTTAAATGATCTTTGCTATCCTGGCTGCATGGCACACAACTGATTTTGACATTGGGGAAAGTAAAAGTTCTTACAATAGTTCCTAGGTCACATAGAGTAGACTATTTTGATTATTTTAGGGTGTTTTAGTTAGAGACTTAATTAATAACTAGCTATCATTTTTGTATTATTATTTAACTACTTAATTGTCTAGGAGGCTAGCTAGCATGCTAAGGTACATAAAAAAAGTTTTTTTTTGTAAATTGTTAGCTAATTAAAATCTTCTTAGGTAGTGCTAAGTAACATCTTTTTGTTTACCTACGCTATATGGACAAACGTATACACAAATTTCTAGCCATACGTGGTTATTCGTAAAACCATTAAAACTTGGATGGATTGTGTTGGATGTCTTTGGATGTGGGAGCATTAAATTTTCCATTCGCTTAAGTCAGAATATCCAAACCTGTCCCTGTACACTGTCTGCTCCATGAAGATTTGGCTTACATGAATTGAAATGGAAGATCTTGAGTGTCCTGCTATAGAGCTCTGACCTCAACCCTATTGAACACCTTTGGGATTAATTAAACACTGACTAGACCCCAGGCCTCCTCCCCCTACATCAGTGCCTGACTTTATTAATGCCCTTGTGGGTAAATGAGCACAAATCCCCACAAGCGCACTCTAAGATCTGGTGGAACATCTTCCCTGAAGAGTAGTGGTTATTCTAACAGCAAATGGGGACTAAATGTGAAATGGGATTTTCAAAAAGTAGCATATTTTAGTGGTACTCATTTTCACAGTATGTAAATGAAATCGTATTCAGCCTCGTGAGTCCGTTCCATCCCATTTTTGCTCTGTGTACTTTTTTCCTGGCCCTCGAACAAACTCCTCCTCCTCATTTTGTACAAATCTGCTCATCTCTGCTCTTTTTTAGAAGGTGCAACATATGAGGCACATGTCGTTTTAACAGTGGGCTGGGGCTGTTTAGACAGCGTTAATCTTTTCTTATCAAACGTAGTTTGCCTCAGAGGCAGTTGTGAGCTTTAAAAATGACAAACAGCTCTTTTAAATTCTAACTGTGGATACAAGGATCTGTTTTTGATCTGTGATTGATTCAGACTCGGGTGTGTTGATATTAATAAAATGATGGATGATATTTATAGTATGCAGATGATTTGGCTGGCAAACACACACACACACACACACACACACACACACACACACACACACACACACACACACACACACACACACACACAAAGGGATTTGGAGCATTTTTGAAACCCAGGGTAATTATTTCCTGTCCACAGGAAGTCGGGTATCTGGAGATTCAGATGTTACACTGAGCAGATGTTAACACACCCCATTCTGATCCTTGTGTGAACCTGCTGTGAAGCTACCGTATCTTTACCCAGTGATTTGTTTTTAGGACTCGCCTACTTTTACTAAAAAATATTTATAAAGTGAATTCCGATGAAGCAAGAGAGGAGACATGAACAGTAATGATATATAATATAGTGATATATAATGTCATATATAAATATAATATTATCAGTAAACTTGAGAGGGAAAAAGAAAGAGAATACATGAAACATGATGTAATCATATAAAATGGAGTTTATGGAGGAAAATCTGGGGAGAAAAACAAGCATGAGAATATGTATATGTATATGAAGAATATGTATATGATGTATAATATGATGGAAAGGAGCTTGTAAAAGTAAAACAAAGAAAAACAACTTTTTATGAAATTGTACATTCATGAGAGTAAAAAAAAAAAAAAGACATATATACATAATGCAAATATATACCAAACATCAAGTAAGCTGTTTATAATGATTCCTAATATATTTCTATATTTGACAAAGATCTCTGAATAACTCGTGCATATTCATGAAATGTTTGTATTAATAACATATGGATTGTGTAGTTACTGCAGTGGCACAGGTGCTGTTTTTTAAAGTTGTAGAAAAAAAGAGTAAAGAAAAATAAGAATAGAAATATGAGTCAACGTATTATATCTATATAGCTATCAAATGGGTAAATAGAAATAGGAAAACAAGTTAATATGAGGAAATAAAAACAGAGGAAATCATGTACAGTAGAGTTTTTGAAAGAATAATACTTGGAATATATACTGTTAGAGCTGTATGTACTATATATTTCAGGTCATTAAATCAGAAGACAGCTTTATGTGTTCCTGTCGATGGCACTGAGGCTGCAGTGCTTGATTTTGATGAATATTAAGGAAAATATAAGGAAAAACAATCCCTAAAATTATACAAAGTAAAGATAAATGCCAGTACTACCTAAAAGACACCGAGCCCATATAACACTGCTTTGTGTAATACGGTCTCTTTTGTGGTTCCCTGAGCTGAAACCTGGGAAACACTGCATCACAGGGCTACCTGTAAACTCCTGGTGTCAGTCCGAGACAAAACACGGATCTCAAACATTAATTAACACTATGATGTCACACTGTTGAGGATGCACATGCATAATGACACAGACTAAACTAGATTCCCCTGGTTGCCATCTGGCATTTATTGCATACAGAGTGTTAATTGCTCCATAAGCTGGTGCTTACGACTGCAGTAAACATATGGCTTGTGTTCAAAGATGGCAGCAAATCGGGGTAACATCCTGTTTTTGTCCTTTTATTCATCCCTCTACTGCCTCATTCATCTCTCCTGTGAGACACTCAGAGCCCTTTATGACTATTATTGTTTCTCACAGGCCTTGTGTTTCAACAGCTTTATTATTGGGCAGAAAGGTCTGACTTCCAATTATCATTCGTCATGCGTTTAGGAATCAAAAGGCAGGCGTGAACATGAGTATTTCATGAGATATTTTGAATAATGAGTTTGTTCTGTTTTCTTTCTTTCTGTTTCTCAGCTAGAGGACGACATTGTGGCCCGGCCAAATTACTTCACCACTATGAAGAACTTTGCTCTCCAGCAGCCTTCAGAGGATTGGATGATCCTCGAATTCTCCCAGCTGGGCTTCATCGGTGAGTCAGAGCCAAGCTCAGTGGAGCTAAAGTTTAAGAGGGCGTATGTTGTGAAAATGGGCTTCGCTTGCAATGTATTTTCTGATTGTTACACTCTGATTGTTTGAGGTTCAGCAGCGATGAAAATTCTATGAATATCTATATATTTATAGCTCTCTTCATCCTGGACTAGTTTGCGTAAATGTAATTATTACCAGAGTACCTCTGGGGATTTTAGGTATTTATACACACTGTATGTGCACGCATCTGGAAAGAGTCTGCTGTATTTCACGTTATATTTCTATCAAATGCCTGGTAGAAATAACTCTGGATAATTTTATATATATCCTGTCTGAATCTGCATAGTGGTATAGACCCTGTTCTGATTTTATCCTGAGGGGACAGAGTTTGTGCAAAGTATTGAAAACGCAAAACAATAAAATATTGCCAAGGTTTAAAGAGAATGGGGCTTTAAGGCATTGAGTCCTCAGTACACGTAAAGTCTATGCGCATTTTATGTTTAACTGTAACTTTTCCACAGTGTGTCAGGCAAGAACAATATTCTGGCAGAGCAGAGTTAGATTCTACACAAATAGAATTGGAAAAATGTAATAAAAATATGCAAAAAAGATGGTAGCTAGTAGATGAATATTAGGGCAGATGTGTGCAGCTGTTTGTTCAGTACATTCTGTTTATCATAATGCTGAAATAGTGGGTGTTGTTCAAATGAGTCCAAGCTCAAATCCTAGAGGTGTTGTCCTGGTTGAGGGCTCAATTGGCCTGTGGGAAGAAGCTCCTCCTTATTCTCTCAGTGTTGGCCTTCAGGGAGTAGACACGCTTCTCTTCTCTGTCCTCAATAAAGAGAAAAGTCCTTTGTTCAGATGGCTGATGTCCAAACACTATGTTCATGGCCTTGGTCCAGCATCGCATTCTGTAGATAGATTGCAGGTCAGGGAGCTCAGCCTGGACGATCCTCTCAGCTCAGCTCATCAGAAAACTCTCAGGAGATCCATCTATCCTGCTCAGTGCTGCTCCCAAACCAGATTGTGATGGTTCCTGTCAGCATGCTCTCTGTAATGCAGGTGTAAAAGTTCCACAGCACATTCGAGAGCAGTTTAAAGTCCTTTAAGGTGGTAAAGCTGCTGACGGGCTTTCTTTACCATGGGCGATAAAGTGACAGGACCATGACAGGTTCTGCGTGATGTGAACACCAAGGTACCAGAAACTATTTATCGTTATAAATAACGTATTTGTTCTTTGCAAACTGCCATCTCTGTGTGGGATAAACAGCGACGATAATGCGCTAGGGTTCTCAACTCAGAAAGCTCGTCTCCATAATAAGCATCCATGGACAGATGAAAATATCTGAAGAAGGAAATAAGGGATAATATTTTTAACAGTCACTTCCCCTAACTGGCTGTATGCCAACTCACTCGCATTTTTATCAGCTCTCATTGAATATGAATGCACTCCAGCTCTATCTTGTCTCTGTCAGTGTGAATAGGCATTGGAGAAAATAAAATCATAAGTGAAATGGATACTGTGTGCGACACCAGTGGTGTTATAATGCTGTAGATATAGTGTTTAAGGTATTTAAGGTGTTTAAAGTGCATGATACCAATACCTCTCTCCATTTAGCATGCAGTGTCTCATGTAAAAAGATACAGCACATGGTGTCAGTGTTTTGCCTCTAGAGGCCGCTCTTGTGATGACAGTGAACCTTCTCAGCCACTCCAGCAATAGACACAACCCGGAAAAACTATCGGTATGAATGCCGATAGAATAGAAGAATAAAAGAAGAATAGTTCTAGCAATCAACTATTGGTGCTGATTAATCACCAAAAGAAGAATCGGTCAATCCCTACTGTTGTGTGTGTATCTTTTTAGGTGCTGTGTGTCATTGTGTGTAGGTTTGTGTTTGCTTATCCTTTGTGGTGTTGTGTGTCCATGTGTATATGTTTGTGCTTTGTGTGCTTGTAGGTTTGTCAGCTTGTACGTGGTTGTGTGTCATTGTGTGTAGGTTTGTGTTATGTGTGGATGTGTGTGTTTGTAAGTTTGTTGGGTTGTGTGTATCTTTGTGGTGTTGTGTGTCATTGTATGTAGTTTTGTGCTGTGTGTATCATTTGTAGTGTTACATGTGGATGTGTGTGTGTTTTTGTGCTGTGTGTGCTTGTAGGTTTATCAGGTTGTGCGTTGTTGTGTGTATATTTGTGGTGTTGTGTGTGTGAAGGTGTGTAGGGTTGTCATCTTGTTAGCAGTTGTGTAAATGTTTGCAGTGCTTTGTGTATTGTGTATATCCGTGGTGATGTGTGTATGTTTATGGTGTTGTGTGTGTGGTTATGTGTATATTTGTGGTGATGTGTGTGGTTTTCGTGTGTTTGTGTGTACAATTTGTAGTAGGATGGAAGCAGTATTCTGATAAAGATTTAATCATTGTGTTTGATAAATGGCAGTAAGCTGCAGGTATCAATTAGAATATTAATAATAATCATGCTTCCAATCATGCTCCATTTTTACACTTATTGCTCTTGGCTTGTTAATAGTAATAATATTAATAATAACAAAAACTGTTAAACATTTCAAATAAATTCACAGATTTGCAAAAATGCATGTGTTAAAAAACATCAGAAACAGAAGTACAGAAGTTTTCAGTCAGAAATCTCAGGAGATCAGGAGCTAACATGCTAATCTTGTGTTTCATATCGTTACTAATGAACATAGCACTGCAGCTTCGGCCAGTCCTTCTGTACCGAATCATTCTAGCATCTCTGCCTCTCACAGGAATTTGATAAAAACTGATCAAACTCGCATTCCCAGGGCTTTTCTGACTGAACCCACTAAAGTGCGTCCTTCATTAACGAATCGACTGTCGGACTGATTGATCCATTGCGTGTTCTGTTTGATATGATGGCTAATTATCGTAATGAGATGGATCAATGCTGGATCTCCCGGCGCTGTAAACCGTTTGGATGGCATCGATTGAGAGCCCACATGGTGTGCTGTGTGTGTGTATGGTGAAAAGCAAAAAAAAATGTATTAACCTAGCATTTGTGAGTTTTCTGTTGCGGCTGCATTATTCGGAGCTGTCTTTGCTGAACGCTTCGAGAGGTGAACGCTAGCTAAAATAATTCGGCTTACGTCGGGAAAGAGAATAAACGGTACTTCGACAGGCCCATAAAATAGACCGTGAGCCTTATGTGCTTTTCTCCTGAACTGCTGATTCCACTTAAACTGGCAGAGCACTTACCAAATCTCTCGCTATTCCAAAAAGTGCCTAGAAGCATTTAACAGTACTCGCAGCTCTTCATGCTGGGTGGGAAAAGGATCCCAGGGCGTTTCATCCTGAGGAGAAAAACTTGATTAATTAAAGGGAGTGTAGCTCAATGTCTAACTAAGCTGTGTTAATGTTAAAAGTACTTGATGCAGGATTAGCTTTAACTACCCTATTTTTCGGACTATAAGCGGCTACTTTTTTCCCACGTTTTGAACCCCGCGGCTTAAACAACGAAGCGGCTTATTTATGAATTTTTCCTGGGTTTTTCCCGGTTTCACAAACTTCAAGCCAAAATACTGACGGAAAAACGAAAAACGGACCTTACCTGTGTTCTGAGCTGCACGGCATCGGGAGAAAAAAATATTTTTTTAAACGCACGACGATGCCAAAATATAAACTCCCGAGAGAAATAGTTGTGAAAGGAAGGAAGAAGACAGTAAACAATGACTTTCTTGGTAGGCTACTGTTTAGATACAAGCCGCTGTAACGCGTTGAGTCTGGGTGAAGGGAGGGCTCGCTAACTCCAGTTGCAACAGAAATCATATAAGCACAGACAGGTTTCCAAAACTCGTGCTTTTTTATTTTTCTTGGCAACAGCGTTACGGGTTAGTCAAAGAAACTTAGAAATGAGCATCAGAAAATAATAAAGACATATTCCTCGGTCTTGCACACATGCAGTAATACCGGAAAAATGCGGCGGCAGCCTTTTCCCAAAATGCCGCTCTGCTCTGAAAGGAACCACAACATATTTCACCCGTGTAACAGACACTGTTTTTTGTTAAAGCCTGTGTAAAGTTTATTAGTTTCAGTGTAGACACTTATACATAGGTGCAGCTTATTTATGTTCAAAATAAAAATCTTTGTCAAATTCAGTGGGCGGCTTATATATGGTGCGCTTTATAGTCCGGAAATTACGGTAGTTAATTAAAGGGAGTGTAGGTCAATGTCTAACTAACCTGTGCTAATGTTAAAAGTACTTGAGGCAGGATTAGCTTAACTAGCTTGCATAACTGATCTGCGGGATGACTGAGAGGATCCGCTGCACTACTGCTAGTTGAAGATGTTTGGAGTTGATAATCAGTAGGAATGGTTGGTCTTAATTTGTCACATTGATGGAGTCGGTTCTGATCAACATAAGGACAGTATTAACATCCACGTTTAATTGACAGCATAACGTCTACAGCACGCCCAGGCATTACTTCTCAGACCTGCTTCCTCTAATGTCTGCGTTCTCGAGTCGACATGGAATAAAACGAATCCAGCATATGGTCAATGTTGATTAAACTCTGATTAAAGTGAAATAAACAGCTCCGACATGACAGCTTTGTCTCGGGAGCCGAGATAAAAAGGGAGGTTTGTATTGGCTCTGATCGCACATGCACAAGCTCCATGGAGGTTTGCCTCCGGTGGATTCCCACAAGTTTTCCATGACTTTTGATGCTCCTCACAGATAGAGTTGGAGTCTTGAGACTGGTAAACAGCACACAGCATTTGCCTAAGGCCTGTAGTCTCATCACAACTTTATTTTAGTTTTAGTTTTTTGGTTTACTGCTCTGATATGATATGATCCAATGCCCATGGATAGGGTTACAGTGTTACACTGTATGGAAAACTATCAGAACACCTGACTTTTCCAACCATATGTGGTTCTTTCCCAAACTGTTACCACAAACATGGATGCACACAATTGTAAACTGATAAGATTTGTGTTTATTTAGCCTTTAGTTTGTCAAGGGCTAAATTGTGATGGCTAGATGACTGGGTAATTTGTCTTCAACAGAGACCTAAAAACCTTAAAAATAACCCTGCAGTTTTGTAACTTTACTGGATAAAGGGATCATTTATGTTACTGTCCATCACATTAACAGAAACAGAGCGAAAGATTGTAGGATAGAGATGCAGATAGGCTAACATTCTTGTCATAATTGTTATGTCAACGTTGTTGAACTCACAACCATCATGGACATTCATCTTCATCAGAATACTGATTGTACTCACCTGGCCCTCAATCACTCACTCAGTATTTAAATACATTCACACTGCAAAATATGCGCTCTGTGTTTACCAAGCTTTAATATTCTGATAGCTATCCTGACCATTCCATTCACCTTCACTCTACCTTCTGGATTATGTTGTTGTTTTGCTTCCTGCTTGACAATAATTAGATTTAGGTTGAATGCTAACTGGTTTTGTACTTCCCGGATTCCTTTTACTCGCTCAATTGGTAATTGGTCCAAGTGCAACAGTTGAACATACACTATATGGAGAAAAGTTATAAACATCCCATTCCACATTAAGTCCTCATTTGCTCTTATAAAACCTTTCACTCTTCTAAAATGATGTTCCACTAGATTTTGGAGTGTGCTTGTGGAGATTTGTGCTCATTCACCACAAGGGATTGAGTAAAATCAGGTATTGATGTAGGTGATATGAGGAAGCCTTGGGTGTTTTTCCACTTACTGCAAAGGTTTTCAGAAGGGTTGAGTCTTGGCTGCTCATGACCATGTCGCCAGCTCACCACTGTTCCTTCGTTGGAGCACTTTTGATAGATACTGACCACCGCAGACCAGGAACAGTCCATAAGAGCTGCGGTTTTGGAGAGGCTCTGACTCATTTTTCTAGCCATCACAATTCTGCCCTTGTCAAACACACAAATCCTTACGCTCGCCCATTTCTCCTGCTTCTAACACTTAAAATGTTCACTTGCTGCCTAATATAACAAATAATATGTATTCAGATATATAATTAGTGTTTTTCACTTACTGGTTATAATGTTATGCCTGGTTGGTGTAAATGTGTGTATTATATACTTTCTTTTTGTTAATAGGTTTTTTAGTTTGTGTTGCTAACAGCAGCTAATACTATATGATCCACTTTCAGTCCACATTTCTTTTGCCATCTGATTTGCTTTTTTTAATAATGGAGACTTAGATGAAGAAAATACCCAGCAACTCCGGTGGTGTGGAGGACATATCAGTAATTCTATTCTCGTTTTCATATAATAATTTGATTGCGAACTCAAAATTATGTTCAGTAGATATTTACACTGCTATAGAAATTACAAGGGTGGGTAGGTAGCAGTGGTAAGGTGTGGTGGGACAGTGCCTGGGGCAATGAGAGTACTTGCTTTGGCATTGCACTCGATATGAATTGATTTTTTTTTTTCCTTCCCCACATGCTCATGTATTGGTATTCACACACTCACACCCAAGCACTTTCTGCGTTCCTGCTTTCAGTTCTAAGCTCCTTTGGTAAGCTTGTCCCAGTGCAGTATTGAAAATGAAACATAAAATTTATTTATTTCCTCCCCAAATACACACACACGCGTGCACACACCAGCTGGCATGTAGCAGCATTCAAATCTCTAATTATATCTTCCTGTCACCTGTCATGAATGCTAAAATCTGTTCTTGAGTCATCTCATTATACTGAAAAGAGTTCTTTAAGAGCAGAAAAGCAAATAAGCCCCGATGGATGATTCCTGCTTCCTGTGCTGTCAGTTAGCATAGTCGCTAGCAAAGCTGCTCACTAACACCACGGCTAGCAGAGCGTCGTCCTGCTGCCAAACAGAATGACGCAGAATCACGTCTCCTCCTGACTGCCTGCCTCGTCTCACTGTTAATTGGAATGGCGATGGGTCGACAGCCATGACTGAACTACACACACTCTTATACAACCATACACACACACACACACACACACACACACACACAAAAACTTCTTCATCACATATTCTGTCTGAGGGACTGGATTTCGTCCCAGCGGATATATTAGCATTACTTATGGAGAGCCCTGCTGCGACCATGCTCCGGTTCTCACAGCAAGTGGGACGTTTTCTTATTCTGTCTGTTCTATACTTAACCCCCAGTGCTGACGCTGTGCCTCTACGGAAGCCAGGGCTGCTTTCTCACGGCCTCCTGTGATCATGCTGTAGGGTTATGCTATAGTTATAGCTACGAGTTGTCTCAAAATAGGTTCTCTAAAAAAAAAGTGCATCACAAATAGACTAAACTAAAGTTGTGGAAAAAGCTAAATTGTTTTGCCAATAATTAGAATACATTGTATGTATTCAAAGGTTTGTGGACACCAAACGATGTGAAAATCTTATTCCACAAAAACCTGCAGTCTTTTAGGAAGATTCTCCACTAGATTTTTGAAGTGTGCTTGTGGAGATTTGTGGTCATTCAGGGACAAGGGTGTTAAATCAAATCAAGTACTGATGTATGGGGAGGAGTTTTGTGGTGTGTTCCAATTCATCCCAAAGTTTTTAATAGGGTTTGAGATCAGAGATCAATCACAGGTCACACAAGATCTTGAAGCGATAATTTCTTGCTGGCTTTGAGCACATGAGCATTGTCATGCTTGAACATGTTTGGGTCTCATAGTTCAAGTGAAGGGACTGTGTAATGCTACTGCATCCAAATACATCTTTTGCAATTGTGTGCCTCCAATTTTGTGATAAAAGTTTGGAGAAGAATCATTTATGGTTGGAAAAGTCAGGTGTTCCAATACTTTTCTCCATATATAGTGCATATCATACATATTGTGATAGTGATGTCACTGTAGGAACTGCATATTAACAAGTATCTTATTTGATGTTTCACGTTTTCATGTTGCTATTAGGTTTAGGGGCAATATGGGCAGTATGCATTCTTTGAGGCAAGTGTTTTGTGCTCAGCCAGTGAATATGACAAAAATAATTAGAATTTGGAGTGTGTATGCCTCCTGACTGGCAAGATTCAAACCAATTTTGAGCTGCTGTTGTAGCTTGTCCACCTTGAGTTTCCATTTGCTTTACATTCAGAGATGCGTTTCTGTTCACCACGGTTGTAAGGAGTGCTTATTTGCGCTATCATAGATTTACATTTACATTTGCGGCATTTAGCAGATGTCAGATCATAGCCCTCCTGTTAGCTCGCACCAGTTTGGCCAATCTTCCCTGAGGCATTTCTTCCTGTTGAACTGTTGCCTATTAGTGACTTTTTTTGTTTTTACACCACGGTATGTAAAGTCTACAGACTGTTGCATGTGAAAATCCCAGGAGATCAGCTGCCTCTGAAAGCCACAGGGCTATGCAGGTTTGCTAGTCAGCTGTCATTTCGCTAGTTGTTTTCGTGTAAAAATGCGAGCCTTTTCAAGTTATGCCAGGGTGTCTGTTTTTGGGGCGAATGTGACATGCTCTTTACCTTAGATTAGCCCCACCTACTTACATTAACATCAGGAGACATTTGGAAGCTTTATGTTGGAGAAAATTAGATTTTATTTCCCTGTATTTGTAAGTGGGTCTGGTTTTACAGCAGGTAACATCATTGTGTAGAGAGAGAGAGAGCAGAGAGAGAGAGAGAGAGAGAGAGAGAGAGAGAGAGAGAGAGAGAGAGAGAGAGAGAGAGAGGGAGACAGAGAGAGATTTAAGTACACATAATCTTATAATCTTTTATCACTCTGGTTACATAACATCAGATGATGTCTCTAATCTTATTACTGAGATCAGCACACTAAAGCAAATAGAACGAGAGCAAAGAGAAGAAACAAATATTAGAAAAGGGGGATTAAAAGTCATTTTCCCAATTCAGAGTTGTGAGATTAACAAGTCTGCGTCAAGCACATGATTATTACTGAGAACAGAGAGCGAGAAAGAGGGGGTGAGAGAGAGAGAGAGAGAGAGAGAGAGAGAGAGAGAGTACCTCAGAGAGAAGGTCAGGGGTATATGTGGTCTTTAATTGTACCTTTCTAAAGATAATATATATTATAATATTATATATATATATATATATATATATATATATATATATATATATATATATATATATATATATATATATATAATATATATAATATTTAACTCTGTGTGTGTGTGTGTGTGTGTGTGTGTGTGTGTGTGTGTGTGTGTGTGTGTGTGTGTGTGTGCGTGCGTGCATGTGAATGTGAATGTTTGCCTGAATTAGTTCGAGCAAGCCGCATCATCTCTGGCTGGTTGAAGGTGAAAGGCACATTTATTCCAAACACAGCGTAGGATGTACACGACCTTGAACAGAAGCCAGCGCGAGAGCGAGAAGCTATTAAATTGACCCCACTAAAAGCAGGGGCTATTGTCGAATCGATTACTCACTATGTATACTTTAAAAGATCTATTAAAGTTTCTTTTATGGCGGTCATACATTCATTTATGTAAACTTTAATATGTTCCCGGGATTTATCTTCCGATCAGCTAATTGGATACGTTGGAGTTTTAGGAGTGTGATGAGAGAATCTTAAACAGTTTAAATCATGCTGTAGTGCTGTCAATTACTATGATATTACCAGAACTGTACAGTTCGAAATTGATGTTAATTCTTCTGGCAACTAGTAAAAAATGAATGACAAAGAAATAGTTCAAATCAGAACCACCCACAGTTATAGACTGAATTGATATATTACATATATCTACACTTTATCAATAGGAATTATTCGGACACATGACTTTTCCAGCCATATGTCATTCTTATCCTTAAACTTTTCCTCACAAAGTTGGAAGCACCCACATGTCTTTGGATGCGGTAGAATTGAATTTCGCTTCACTTCAACTAGGAGACCCAAACCTGTTCCAGTATGACCATGCCCCTGTACACAAAAGCAGCTCCAGATATGGCTTAACATGGGATAGAGTGGAAGATCTTGAGTGTTTCTACAGAGCTCTGTTGTCAAAACTACCGAACACCTTTGGACTTAATTGGAACACTGACTGCCCCCCAGGCCTTCTCACTTCACCTACATTAGTACCTGACTTTACTAAAACCCTTGTGGCTGAATGAGCACAAATTTCCTCACAATTCCTCGGAATCTGGTGGAACATAATCCCAGAAGAGTGAGGGTTATTATAACAGGAAATGGGGACTTAATGTAGTGGTAGCTCAGTGGTTAAGATGTTGGACTTCTGATCAGAAGGTCATGAGTTTAAATCCCACCAGCACTAAGCTGCCAAAGGTGGGCTCTAGAGCAAGGCCCTTAACCCTCAACTTCTCAGATTGCGTCTGCCAAATGCTGTAAATGTGAAACTCTTGTGGTCTGGAATCCAAACTTTTGTCCATATAGTGTATTTACTTAATTTAACCTTTCAAGCAAATATTATTATAAGGTGTTATAAAAAGTAATAAAGTGACATTTTATTTACAGTTAATATGTGCTGTTTAGGAGCTAGGAGATTACTGCCATCCAGTATCAAAGTTATCATGGGTATTATTTAGTTATTCAGTTGTACCCCCTAATTGACTTGCCATTTGAAAATACAGGGATTTAAAAATTAAAAATTATAAACCGAATAGATTTGATTAAAATAAGATCTAGGTAGTGTATCTAATATGATCTGTCGAGATAAAAGTTTAGGTTTCAAATAAAATGTGGTGCTTGCGTTTTTTTGTTGTTCCTATTGAAAGCTGCAATGTGGTCATAACAGGGTCATGAGACGCTCAAGTACCATTGCGTTAGAACAAGTGACTAAAATATAAAATCTAAACAAAGACGACTAAGATGAGATTTTCTAGTTTCTATGGTTTTCTATGAAGATATTTGGATTGAAAACTTGCTGGCAGGGAAAGAGCTTCTGGGTAACGCCAAAGCAATAAAAACACAAGCGTTTGCCAACTGCGTAAGTGCTTAGACTAATCCGAACAAAGAAAAGAAAATACGATGTGTATTTACATATTGAAACTGAAAAGAAGAGGAAATGTAATCATCCTGGAGAGAGAAGGCGCTCCTGGACTCCGGCGGCAGAAGTGTGCATCGGAAACCGGATCCCCTCGGGACTCAAAGAAAAAGTCTGGGTTTTTTTTGTTTTTTTTAATAACATTCACATGGGAAGGATCTGGCAGTCAGATATAAAGCACATGGGACAAATAAAGAGCATTTTTATGAATGTTTTTACAGTTGCTACTGAGAACTGAGGATCCTAAAGCAAGCCATGCTGTCAATGAGAAACAGACGACCGCTCTGAAGTCTGACGATAACTCGGTTCTCATATGCTGACACGCTGCGAGGAAAGGCGGGTTATGAATTATGACAATAGCAATAACTTAAATTTACATTTCTTGAAGAAAATGTGAGTGGTGCTCGAAGAGTGCAAAATTTGACATTGGCATGCTTCAGTTTCACTGCAAAGCCATTCTCCTCAGCCAGATGAGCGTTTTAATAGGTCACATCTACATTGCAGTAACTTCTGATTCCACAGATTTTCAGGGTCAGTAATGTCACGTGATCTTGCTCTAATATTCAGAAAAGCAAGTGTTTCGGTATGTCACATGTCTTAGTTGCTGTAGTTTTGTGTTTTCGCATATTTTAATGGTTAAAAGAAATCATGTGATATCATGTAAAACCAATATACGACCCAGAAAGCAATTTTCCCCACTGTTTTAATGTAAATTTAAGTTTTAATAGACTATATGGACAAAAGTTCATATTGGACCATAAGATTTGTATGTGTTTTTTTAAACATCCCATTTCACATTTAATCCCCATTTGCTGTTATAATAACCTGCACACTTCTGGGAAGATGTTCCACTAGATTATGGAGATTTGTGCTTATTCAGCCATAGGGGGGTTATTAAGTGAGGTAATGATGTAGGTAAGGTGAGGAGGTGCAATAGTCCTTTCAATTTGTCCCAAAGATGTTTAGTAGGGTTAAAGTCAGAGCTTCGTTGCAGGCCACTCAAGATCTTCCACTCTAACCCACGTAAACCATATTTTCATCGAGCATGGCTTTGAGCACAGGGACGCTGTCATGCCGGAACAGTTTTGAGTCTTTTAGTTCAAATCTAAGGAATATTTAATGCTCCCACATACACAGAGACGTATACAATTATGTGCATCCAAGGTTTCTTTCTTTCTTTTTTTTCTTTCTTTCATTGCCAAATGTCAGTGGTGCAGTTTTGTTGCCTGTTGCCAATTAACTTAATTAGTTCGAAAATGTTCCTCCTAAGTATAAGTACCTGGGGGTCAACAGTGCAAAGTAATGGAGAGTGTGTTAGAGAATTGAAGAAAAGAGTGCAGGCAGGGTGGAGTGGGTGGGGAAGAGTGGCAGGAGTCATCTGTGATAGAAGGGTATCTGCAAGAGTGAAAGGGAAAGTTTATAGGACTGTGGTGAGACCTGCGATGTTGTATGGTTTAGAGACAGCGGCATTGAGTAAAAGACTGGAGGTGGAGCTTTAGGTAGCAGAGCTAAAGATGCTGAGATTTTCATTTGGAGTGATGAGGATGGACAGGCTTTATTAGTTATGAGTTTATTAGAATGACTGTGCAGGGGGGACATTTTGGAGACAAGGTGAGAGAGTCTAGATTGCGGTGGTTTGGTCATGTGCAGGGGAGGGACATTGGGGTAGGAGAATGTTAATATGAAGCCAGAAGGCAGCAGGAAAAGAGGAAGGCCAAGGAGGAGGTTTATGGATGTGGTGAGGTAAGACATGCAGGTGGTTGGTTTGAAAGACGCAGATGTGGAGGACACAGCGATATGCAGATGGATGATCCACTGTGGTAACCAGAAGAACAACAAATTGGAACATATTCCTCCAGCTGTTTTTTTTTTATTTTTTTTTACAATTTGGTACATTTTCTATGTTCCACTCTGAATAAAATATGGGTTTATGACATTTGCACATCATTGCATTCTGTGTTTACCAATGATGGACAATAGCAAAGTAAATGTTATTTGTTACTGTATTTAAGTAGCTTTTTTGTGTACCTGTACTTTATTGAATGATTTCCATTTGGGGAGACTTTTACTTTAACTTCACTACATTTCAGTCAAATATCTTACTTTATACTCAACTACATTTTGCGAAACCTTTCGGGGGGTTTTGTCTTTTTTGTTAATGAGTGGATCGCTGCCGCTTGGTGGTATCTACTTAGCACAAACGTACAGTTCATTGTCAGTTAAACAGCAAGCAGAACATTTTGAGAGTAACAAATGATGGAAGAAAATCCTGACTCTAAGTTGCCACAACACCTGTGGCCTTAATTTGCACGATTTTCTTTTTTAAGTAGTCGAAAATAAGTTTTTGGGATAATTTTTTCAGGATAATATTTTTTTTAATGTTTTTTATAATGAGTCAGTGTTTGACTCATTAATATCATTCTATTAATAGATTGGTGTGCTGAGAGTAACATTAGTCTTTTTATATAAACTGAGTAGATTAAGCAAAGCGACTTGTGACAAAAATGATAATAAAAACAGATTGATGTACTTTGGATATTTAAGTACAATTGAATGCAAAAACTTTTGTACTTTTACTCAAGTGAAAGTTTAACGGAAGCATTTTTACATTTACTCGAGTAATATTTTACCGAGCGCATCTCTACTTTAACTCAAGTACATGGTTTGTGTACTTTTTCACTACTGTTGCATTCTGGATTTACGAACATTTTACCCAGAATTCCAACTTTTTTTGGAAACAGGGTTGTATAATTATTAGACAACGAGCAAGTATCTTTTGTTGTCTACTCATTGTATTGTTTTATTTAAAAAATACATGTACATCCTGTCAATTTATGCACATTCAGAAACTGAATTCTACCCAAGTTTAGAGATCTTCAGACTTCTGAACACAATGTGCTGCACTGAATCTCAGGGTTAAATGTTCTTACCTTTCACACAATCTTGCTGTCATGTCCTTCACTTGTTCTCAAACCTGAAAGTGATTGGAAGTTTCCGAGTGTTTCCGAGTTCATGGCTGTTAGCAGTAAGAGGGACAGGCGGGACAGGACATAGCAATTGGTTTGTTAAAGGTCAAGAAAAAAAATCCTGAGGAGAAATTTGGAAATGGGTTGTGTATGCAAAAAATAAACACACGAGATGACCATCCTGAGAGAAAGCAAGAAAATAAGGATTGTTCCAGAGGAAGGAGAAAGAGGATAGAGGAGAGAAATGCAAGGTTTTGATGTAAGTGTATAGTACTC
>JBCEWE010002365.1:4287500-4592500 GCA_039877035.1 Silurus lanzhouensis
TATGCAACTTTGGGCACATTTGAGCATGCTTGCAGCTCTTCAACAGTGATGTGCAGAGAAGAACTGAATAGGAAGGCAAAAAAAAGCCGGAACGATACATACTGGGCGATACCAAGTTGCCAGACAGACGAACAGTTGGCAGACAGAGGATCTCCCATTTAAATAGTTTCCCAAAGCACAAAAAAATAAATAAAATAATAACCACCAAAAAATCCGAAGCTGTATTTACTTTACCGTTCACAGTCAAAAAACATACGCTGCATCTTCCTTTGTCTTTACTTTGTATTGCTGCTGAAAGGACTTATATTTTATATATTATTTTATAGGACCTATTATATTATAGGTCCTATATTGTGCAAATAAAAAAAGTGCAATAAGAGGGCTTTATTTGTTTGTTTGTTTTTTACTATGGAGCGCTTGATAATTGAATAGACGAGTTGTCTCAGTTCACATGGAATTGCATGGTGTTGAAGTATGGAATGGTGGCCATGTGGGGTCAGTATTCCAATCACCCGGAATGAGTCTCCAAACTTTCCTGCTCCAGAACCATTAAGCTTTTACCTACAAGTTTGACTGTAAGGGTGAGGGGATGTCTTTTAACATCTTCACTTCTGTTTTTCTGCTAGAGCCAAAAATGTCCGAATTGGACTCATCTTTCCACAGGACGTTCTTCCATTCATTCATTATCAATTTTTTTTTGCATCTTACATCGGTTTTTTTCTTTGCATAGAAACAAAAGGAACATGCATGTATATCATAAACTATAAAAACTAGGCATTTCCATACTTTGGACAGCCCTGTAAGTGAGCAGAAGGACATCAAATCTAATTAAAATAAAATCCTAATTTTGGCCTCTAAACAAGAATGTTGAATGCATTAAATGTGTGTGTGAAACTTTGATGATGTGATTTGTGTGTGTTTTCTACAGAAACACTGCGACAGGCAGAAGGCAAATCTGCGTATCCGCTTCAAGCCTTCTCTCTTCCAGCATGTGGGAACACACTCATCTCTGGCTGGAAAGATCCAGAAGCTTAAGGTATGTATGTGTGCATGTTTATGTGTATGTGTGTACTTTAGGAACTCATTTTCTACAGAGATGTACTGCCGGGCACTGCAATATGCCACAGACTCACTTGGACAGAAAAAAGAGATAAGAAGACACTTATGTATTATTTGTTCACCGGATCATTGCCTCTCCTGGCAGAGTGTTGCGCTGTGGCACTCAGTGTCAGCGTGGTCCTGCTCGAGCTATGTAATATTGATTCGGCTTTTCTCTGCTGCCTGGTTGATGATCAGAAAAATTCTAACCTGGGGGCTGAAGGCCATCTGTGTGCTTTTTTTCTTGTCTTCTTTACCCACTTGTTCACTTGGTCTCTTTAAATTACAGCATACAAAATTTCTTTCTTTGACCTTGGCAGGATAAAGATTTTGGGAAGCAGACTGTCCATAAAGGCCATGCCAACCCGTTAGCCGAGGTCACCACCAGTCTGAAGACCTACCAACATTTTACGCTGGAGAAGGCATACCTGGGCGAAGATTTCTTCTGGGCTTTCACGCCCGTGGCTGGAGACTTCATACGTATCCGCTTCTTCACTCCAGTTCGCATAGAGAGGTACACACACACACACACACACACATGCATATCCACACATGCATTAAACTCTTTCCTCGTTCTTCTGTCCATCCTGTTCGTTTTTCAAATTCCCAAATTTCAAACGGTTGTAAGACTTTTCAGCCCGAGAATTGGAGCATGCTTCAATTAGGCTTCCTCTGTGTGGACAAACAATATCCTGAACATTTAAAACCATGGGGAAAGAAAAATTAAAAGAGTAAGGCACAAGATTTATTCTGCCTAGAGGAACAAAACTCGGTGACCGTGTAAGGAGAACTCCATTAGTCTAATCAGCTAGAAAGTAACTCTTTATCAGGAGGTTACCACCAGCATGCTTTACTGTGTAGATGGATCTTTGTGGATCTCAGAATAAAAGCAGTGTCCCGTTATATAAATGATTTCTATATTTGTTTTTTTAATTAAAGAGACGTTATGGCTTATGCTGGATAAAATGGATGGTGCATATTTTTATTTTAGCAGCTGGAGTTTCTTTCCTGATACAGACACATCTTTCATAATGCTGCTATTCATTTTATATGATACTGTATTTAGACTACCGTCATTTACGGACTATTAAGCGCACCCATATATAAGCCGCACCCACTGAATTTGACAAAGATTTTTTTTAACATAAATAAGCCGTACCTGTCTATAAGCCGCAGGTGTCTACATTGAAACTAATGAACTTTACACAGGCTTTAACGAAAGACGGTGCCCGTTACACGGCTTGTATCTAAACAGTAGCCTACCAAGAAAGTCATTGTTCACTGTCTTCCTCCTTCCTTTCACAACAATTTCTCTCTGGAGTTTTTTTTTTGGTATCATCGTGCGTTTAAAAATCGCCATTGGTGAAGCTTTTCTCCCGATGCCGTGCAGCTCAGAACACAGGTGAAGTGTTTTTTTCATGCCCGGTTCTTTTTAGCGTGCTGAATGATTCGTAATTCCTGTTCCGAGTGACCAAAGGCCAAACGTCAGAGGAACCTCATCCATATTTATGATGTGGTGTGGCCCGATTCAGTGGGAGTGCATCTGATTTAATATAAAGAGTTTCATTAGTTCACCTGAACCCGTTCAGCAATTTCATTGGTCTAATGTTATGGGGCTCAGTTTTTTAGCATGAAGTTTGTGAAACCGGGAAAAACCCAGGAAAAATCCATAAATTAGCCACTTCGTTGTTTAAGCATGGAAAAAAAGGTAGCAGCTTATAGTCCGGAAAATACGGTATATGGGGCAAAAGTATTTAGACATCTGTTTTTTCCAGCCATATGCGGGTCTTTCCCGAACTGTTAACCACAAAGCTGAAGGCACACAATTGTATATGAGTCTTTGAATGCAATAGCATTCACTTTTTCCTTCACTTGAACTAAGAGACCCAAACCTGTTCCAGCATGACAGTGCCCCTGTGCACAAAGCCAGCTCTAAGAAGATATGGTTTACATGAATTGGAGTGGAAGATCTTTCTATAAAGCTCTGACCTCAAACATATTGAAAATCTATGGAATGAACTGGAATGCTGACTGCACCCCAGGCTTCCATCAGTACATGAGCACAAATCTGGACAAGCACACTCCAAAATCTAGTGAAACATCTTCCCAGAAGAGTGGAGGTTGTTAGAACATCTAATGTGGACTAAATGTGTGAGACTTATTGTGTACTCTTTAGTCTTTAAATCCTTGGTGTTTGGTTAAGATACTGCAATACTGTATAACTCGCATAATAAAACGTACACTGTTTGAAATAAAAAATCGTGGGTCAATCTCGGTACACTGAGCCTTTTCGGTGATCTGAGCAGCAGGGCAGAACAGTGTGTTTATTTGATGACTGCTAATTTTTCTGCTCATGAGTAGTTCCGAAGCATCCGCGCATCACTCTTGTGCCCCCCCGGCGAGCTGTACTTCACAGAGCATGTTTCCCTGCGATAATATTTAAGAGCATCGAATAAAGCAGATGGGTTTTGATTTTTACTAACATACAGCTTTGAGTTATATTGGTAGGAGAATGCTGAGGATGGAGTCACCAGGAAGGAGGAAAAGAGGAAGGCCAAGGAGGAGGTTTATAGATTTGGTGAGGGAAGACATGCAGGTAGTTGGTGTGAAAGAGGCAGATGTAGAGGACAGAGTGGTATGGAGACGGATGATCCACTGTGGCGACCCCTAATGGAAGCAGCCGAAAGAAAAAGAAGAGGATTTTGATAAACATGCATACGTCATCTTGTGTCGGTCACATAATGATTCAGAGTGGTTTCCACTAGATAAATATTTGTATTGAACTGATTTGCATTGTTGATAGCAAAACAAAAAACCCACAAAACTCTGGATAAATGACGTTAACAGAAACTTATTTTGGGTAATGATGGATGCAAGGAGTATGCATTTGTGTTTTCTTGTTCTAGATGCTGAAAAAGCCCGTCAGCGTTTTAACTTCTCCTTTTTGCAAGGCCTAGTTTATAGTTCTACCCAGCCAAATACACCCCACTTACCCCATGCAGGCGAGAAATATCACCTGGGCTTTTTCCAATTTCAGCTGAGTGAGCATGCTCTCTGTGTCGTCTCACATTCCTGTTCTTGGCTGATAGGAGTGGAACCTGATGTGGTCCTTCTGCTGTTGTTACCCATCAACTTCAAAGTGTTGATGCTTCGTTGCTTTCAGGAGTGTTCAATAGGGTTAAGGTTAGAGCTCAGTCCACTCAAGATCTTCCACTCCAATCTATGTAAACCATATCTTCATGGAGCTGGCATTGCCTATTGTCATGCTGGAACAGGTTTGGGCCTCTTAGTAAAGCGAAAATGTAATGCTACCACATTAAATGGCTTATACACAGTTGTGTTCCTTCAATTTTGTGGTAACAGTTTGGAGAAAAAGCACAAATAACTGGAAAATCAGGGATTCCAATACTTTGGTCTATGTAGTGAACATTATAACAGTTTTATCTCTTTGACAATGAAAAAGCAAAACAGACAGTACAGTGATTACATCCATAAGAACTGAACTGCCGACGTGAAAACAAAAACGTTACAGAATAAGTGGTTAATATAATCCGTATGATTTGCCTGGCTGATAAAATTCAATTTTTATTTGTATAGCGCTTTTAACAATGAACATTGTCTCAAAGCAGCTTTACACAGATAATGTGGTGATTAAATGTAAATATGTTCTTTATAAGTATGTTTGTCCCTGATGAGCAACTGTGGCAAGGAAAAACTCCCCGACATGGCATAAGGAAGAAACCTTGAGAGGAACCAGACTCAAGAGGGAACCCATCCTCATCTGGGTTGCACCAAATGTCCATTTGAAGCAGAAAAAATGGAACCTGATGCTGTCTTCTGCTGTTGTAGACCAACAGCCTCAAAGTGCTCATGCTTTTCTGTTGTCTGTGGTTGTAAAGAGTGATAATTAGGCTTAGCATCTCCTTCCTGTCGGCTGGAAACAGTTCAATTCAATTCAGTTCAAATTTATTTCTATAGCACTTTTCACTTTTTATAGCAGTTTTCAAAAATTCACTTATATATAGATTTGTGTGTATTTATCCCCGATGAGGAAGCCTCCCTTAGATGGTATGAGGAAGAAACCTTGAGAGGAGCCAGACTCCAAAGAGAACCCATCCTCATTTGCGTGATATCAAAAGTGTGATTATAAATCATTAAAACATTACAAACACCACAGAGTGAGAAATATGTCTTATATGGTCAATTGGAATTGTGTAACCAGAAACTCCTGATCAACCGAACATCTGAGCTCATTATAGATTCAACATCAACTCCAGAAACAGCATCTGTAGAATATGTTTTAAATATCGATTAAAAGGTTGTTTATCCTCTTCATGAAGTGGGATCCAACTGGCACTGGTACATCTATAGATGGCTTGGGGTCCTCTTAGGGCCGGCATCTTCTCTTTGAAAGTCTGAGATCTTCATGAGGTGGGACAGAACTATAGTCTGGCTATTCCTATCATTCCTGTCACTCAGAGAATGGATTGGATGGAGATGTGTACATTTCTGAAAATTGCCATCTATAGAGGGCAGAGCTCTATAGATCTTCCACTCCAACCATGTAAACCATATCTTCATGGATCTGGTCTTGTGCACTGAAGCATTGCCATGCTGGAACAGGTTCGAACAGATCTCCTAGTTAACAGTTTTGAGAGAAAAAAACCCGCATATGGCTGGAAAAGTCAGGTGTCCGTATCACCATAATTTTCTGTTGTATCTCTGTTATTGTATTTCGTTTGGATTAATAAAAAGTCAGAAACATAAATACCATGGACTATTACAAAGCACTGACACAGGAGACACTGAAAATGTGTAAGAGTTCCTTCTCAGAGTCGATCGAACCTTTTGAATTGAGCTGCTAATATGAAAACGTTAACGCGACGGAATGCTAACATCAAACATGTCGTGGGAATCGCGGTGACTGTTATTATATTTAAAAAGGCTTTTTACAAACCTATTCAGCTATGGACAGGAACCTGGATGTCTTGCCCTGAGGAATGACAAAGAAAAGATTTTCTCATTCATGCATTTTCTGGCACACACACACACGATTACTGAGCTCAGCAAGCTCGACCCTTCGCTCAATCCCTGTAGCTTTAAGCTTACCGCTTTACCTGTACTCTGTTCCATTTCAAATCCCCCCCATTTGTCCATGGAAAGTTTATATAAGCCTAATGGAGAAGTCATTGAAGCCTGTGGCTTGTGGGAAACATCTGGCGATCACTCAGATTGAGCCCAGGAGGTCGTTTTAGAGTCCAGCTTTCAGTATGATTGTGGAAAATGTTGTCTTCCTCCCTGTGCCGAGAAAAAAAAAAGAGCATCCAGATGCTCAGACTATTCCTCTGCCCTTCAGGGAGATATGGATATCTATCTACGATGGATACGAGAGATGTTTTGAAGAGCTAAATGCACTTTAGACTTGCATTTATTCAATTGGCAGACTACCTAAAGCCACTTATAAGTGAAGTGAATCTCGATCCAATCGCAAAACTGTTAGAGTCGTCGTCTTGTTTTTTCTTTTTCAACCATGTGAACAGAAACAAGTCCAGAACTGTAAATGTGCAGAAATGGTCTGTCATCATTTATACCTTTTATACCACAGCAATTCGTATCGGTTTATACTAGTTTTTTCCCCAGCACTGTTAAATTCTCTGTTCTAATTCATCAGATGGTATTTCATACTACTGTCTAGACAAATCGCAGGATTAAACAATGCTCTCATTCTAGCATGGACTATCTGGACAAAAGTTTGTGGACACCTGTCTGAGAATTCCATTCCACATTCAGTCCCTGTTCACTGTTATAATAGTCTCCACTCTTCTGCAAAGATGTTCCATTAGATTTTAAAGTGTTCTTGGTATAGATTTATGCTCATTCAGCCATAAGTTAGATACTTGGGGGAGGAGGCCTGGAGTGCAGTCAGTGTTCCAAATCATCTCAATGGTGTTCAATAGAGTTGAGGACAGAGCTCTATAGCAGGCCATTCAAGATCTTCCACTTCAACCGAAGTAAACCATATTTTCATTGAGCCGACTTTGTGCACAGGGGCATTGTGATGCTGGAACAGGTTTGGGTCTTCTAGTTCAAGCGAAGGGAAAATGTACTATGCTACAATGTCCAAAAAACATCCTATACAATTGTGTGATTCCAGTTTTGTGGTAACAGTTTGGGGAAGAACCACATATGGCTGAAAAAAGTCAGGTGTCCCAATAAATTTGTCTCTATATAATGTATATACAGTAGATCATATAAAATAGATCAGCATTATGAAAGATGTCTCTTTATATTTGGAAAGGAGCTCCAGCTGATAAATAAATACATACTTTTCATTTTATCCAGCATACGCCATAAGGCATGATCTCTACAGTGTGCCACAGAAGCACACATCTCTTATAATATATTCATTTTTAAAAGTGCTATATAAATAAAATTAGATCTGTTTGGTGCAGTGAAGTAGTATCATATCCTAGGTTGAAAATGACAGAAAAGCATTTACATAGTGATGTTTATTTAGCATTTTTCCAGTTTCCAGTGTCAGCTTCTTGAATCATTAAATCGTTTCTCTATGTTTTATGATGCAAAGCTTCATGATCTCATGACTCGAGGATAGACAGCTTTTTTTGATTTTCTGTACCATAACAAGCTGCTTTTTTTTTTTTTGTCTTGAGCTTTAAGAGAAAATGCATCTATGAGTGATAACAGGAATTAACCACCAATTTGCTGTGGTATAAGAAGAATAAAACATTTCAGGATGTTGACATGTTTCCGGTTTCTGGTTGGTTTCGATCATTTTTTAGATTGTTTATTTGTACCATGATTAATTAAACATGAATGTTGGAGGTTTTTTGGAGTGGAAAGCCACCGATATTATTATAATAATGCTCAATGATGCAGTGTTACAGTCCAAATTTGTCATATTAGTGAACAGATGGAGAGTAAAATATACGGTTATGGTGCAAAAGCTGTTCTAAAAAGTAAGGAAGTAAATAACAAGCTGTGTTGGTTGGCGTTTCAGTGATGCTTAATTTAAGTGGTTTGTTTTATGCGCTTAATGTTGCGTGACTGAACGGTGGTGTGCTTTATATATATATATATATATATATATATATTATATTATTATATATATATATATATATATATATAAGTCAAATTAAAAAGACAGTGCTGGAAAATTTTTAATTTAGCTTTCCTTTTATTGACTTTCTATCCTCTAGACTTATTTGGAAGGTGAAATTTGGAACACCATCTGATAGGGTGGCGATGTATCCAGTCTCATCTCTGTGTTGTGTTTCTTTTTTTTTTGATGATTCTCTCAACATGTGCGGCTGGGACGACGCGCCTTTTATTGTGATGACAATAAAAACAATTACAAAAGTGTGAGTTTACCTCTATAGGATGTTTGCAAAATAAAAATGGCATGATAAAAATACAAAAGGAAGTATTAGAAAAGAATTGAATTTAGGAGAAGAATAACTTGAGCACAAAAAACCCCCTGAATAATTTTTCCCATCAGATACGAATTAGGAAGCACCCCCTTGGGCTATGCAGAAAGCATTGTGACTACAAAATTAAAGGGAAAACACACACACACAGACTGTGGTTATATATTTTTAGGTATATATTTTTGTGTGAAATTCTATGTAATATATACAATACTAAAGGTATTTTTCCTATCAGTTACATGGCTGTTAGAAAGTTTGGTTTTGTGTGCTGCTGACACCCAGAGTTCACACCAGGAACTTCATTCTAGTATCATTTAGTGTTAAATATTGGATATTTTTATGTCTTTAATCGATGCAAAAGCACTGTGTGTTGCCTTTTGCCAGAATGGTATAGCTCAACCACATTGTCACTGTTGTGCCCTTAAACAAGACTTAACCCCTTTCTGCTCCATGGGGACCATGTTAACGCTGAGCCTGCACAAACTCCCTATCAAACTGGGAAATAACAGGAAAAAAGTTTCACTATGACAAAATAAAGACAAATAAAATGCACATGAGTCAGGCATCCCTGATCTATTGGCGTATTTAGCTGTACTAAGTTCTTGTTTATCCTTACCATTATTTTTTGTTGTGTGTGTGTGGTGCAGGTATTTCTTCCGCAGTGGGAACATCGAGCACCCTGGAGACAAGTTGTTCAACACTACAGTGGAGGTGCTGCCGTTTGATGTAAGTGTGTCTGCGTTCACTCCTACACACCAATAGCTAATGCTGCAGAACACACACCTCAGGGCAAACAGCCTGCTTCGGGGAGGTTCCTCAAACTGTAAAATCTGCTGTCATCTTTAAAACCTCCTCAAAGCACATTATAAGCCACGTGTATTGGTGCAGGTGAGCGGTTCTCTATCTAGATCTCGATCGGGGATGGAAAAAATATCACTAGTTAAAAGTGTTTTTTCCTATGATTTTAAAATTTTTTTTTTTATAATACCATGAAAAAACAATATTTTTTTAAATAAAAAGAATTTAGGATTGCATGAATACTGAATGTCTTGGATCTCATCAACTAGCTCATAGGACACGTAAAATCTCTGACACGACGCACAGTATCATGTTTTATTAATCTGTAATGTCATGGGGTAAAAAAGAATTAGTGTGATTAATGTGATTTAATAATTAGTTATCTAAAGTATTGGGACACTTTTTCAGTTCTGTGTGGTGCTTTCTCAAATGGTTACCACAGAGTTGGCTGACTGTAGGCAAGAATTTTCTTGGTACTCCACACATGCTGGACACCATATGAGCCAAACAAGTTTACCGTAGTCTCATCAGACCACAGGACATGGTTCCAGTAAATCAGGCTCTTGGACAGTTTGTCTTCAGCAAACTGTTTGCAGGTTTTCTTGTGAGCCAACTTCAAAAGATGGAAACCGACTTGTTGCAGTGTGCGGAGTATGGTCTGAGCATTGACTAGCGGACCTTCCGCTTCTGCAACCTCTAAAGCAATGCTGGCAGCACTCATGCATCTGTTTTTTTGAAGCAGCTTCTGCACCTGACACACAGCACAAGGACTCAACGTCTTTGATCGACCCTTGCGAGATCCTGTTCCGAGAGGAAATTATCTTGGAAAACCTCTGTATGATCCTGGCCACTGTACTGTAACTCAGTTTCGGGGTTTATGCCTTGTCTGTGTAGACAAGGAATAACTTTATGGCCACTGATCAGGCACAACATTATGACCACCTGCCTAATAATGTGTGGGCACATATTTTGCTGTCAAAACAGTTCTGACCCATCAAACATTAATAGCATTAACTTCTTCAGCAATTTGAGCTACAGTAGCTTGTCTGCATCATTGAGCCTCGGCCGCCTATGATCCTGTCGCCGGTTCACCACTGTTCCTTTCTTCGACCACTTTCGACCACTTTTGACTGGGAACCCCCCCAACAAGTGCTGCAGTTTTGGAGATTCTCTGACCCAGTCGTCTAGCCATCACAATTTGGCCCTTGTCAAACTTGCTCACACCCTGTGCCAGGATGAAATTAATGTATTAAAATGTAATGAAATTACTTTTTGTAAGTTTTGAATACTCTAATCAACATGGGCATGGATAAATATGAATGCTTTATGCAAATGTATCTTCATTATTAGTGAAACCAAACTCAACATAGAGCATGAAGGCCAAATATTCTTGTAAATGTTTTAAAGTAGTTATGCTGTTTTGAATTACGTAAATCATCAGGACACCAAATGGAACATTTGGAGCTATGTTTCCACCCGGATGCTTTTAATTGCTAGATGTGTTTTTCGTGGCGTATTTTTGTGCTTGATTTGAGACTTGGGGCATTAGTAAAACAAATGTTTAGTGATTAAGAATTATTTTTATTTTAAAGAAAGGACACCATGAATAAAAGTGTTTGGTTGAAGGTTTTTATTTCACCTCTTCTATATATATTTATATATCATTTTACTGAAAATGGTCAAACATAATTTGTACATAATTTGAACATAATAACTAATATATATGCACGATTAATGTCAAACAAAATGAATAAAAAACGATGGACGGCCTAATGTTTTGTCCGACCCTGATGTAGTAGATACACAGGGCAGCACTGTTAATTAATTCCCATTATAATTTTGCCATCATGGGTGGCTCTGTTCTTTTATTTTCTTCTTTTTTTCTTTATTTTCTTCCAGGTCTCAGTCAATTTCCTTTGTTGACGTGTTTGTGTTTCCGAAAACTACTCAAGAAAATGGTTATATCAGAGAAAAAGTGTTAAAACTATATATATATATATATATATATATATATATATATATATATATATATATATATATATATATATATATATATATATATAAGCTCAATTTCATAAAAAAATAACCCTGTTGGTGGTAGGCATATGTAATGTGAAAGAAAATGTCTACTGTCAGTTTAAAATGCTAAAGTGGGGGTGGGGGGGTGGGGGGGACTATTTTCTTTCTCGATTGGCTAAATAATTGCGTCTACAGTCCGTGGAAAAATCTATGAGTCAGATACCGGCTTCATTTTGTGAAGAGCTGACTGGACATCTTCTTCCCCTAATCAATGTGAGCTCTTTGTGAAGCCACACAGTCACTATGTGTGGGCCGTTGCTCTCTGAACACCAGCTCCAATGATTGCCTTACAACTGTAATTGCATTTCTAACGGCCCGGTCACTTCCGACACGTTGTCGTTTTTGCCGAGCCTTTTGTTGGCGTAGGCGTTTTTAAGATGTCCAGCAGCTCATCTTCTGTGAGCTTAAAAAGGCTTAGAGTTGAAAGAAATAAAAAAAAATAAACTTGAGTTGTTTTCAGTTCTTTTGAGTATTTCTAAAGCAGAAGACTGCAGTGTCAGGCAAGTTCCTGCCCTCTTTCCATTCACTGACCAGTTCCTCCTTTCAATCCTACACCTTCAGCAGATCGCATGACCCACGTGCAGGGAAATGTGAGACGGCAGCCGGAGATAAAACATATTTGTGTTTTATGTATTTGAAAGGATGTCCTGTGGTGCACTGGCTGAGGGCGACTCGTCATGCCCAGCGTGAGAGCGTGTCTGCTTTCGGAAGGCGTTTCATTGGCAAGCCGAAGAGCAGGAAGGGAGTGTGTTGGTGATTTAAGATTATCGTTGAAAAACAAAAAGCTCCCCTGCAAGATTAATCGCATGGATTCTCAAGGAACAAGCACCACATCGGCCCCTAACATGTCCCTCTTTTTCGCCTTTGTCTGTGCCTTTCTCTCACTCGCTGTCTATCTCTCTCCATCTATTTTCTTCCATCGTTCAGCCCATATTTCTTTTTTGGCTATTTTCTGCAGTCATTGCGTCGCTTATTTTTCTCCTCCCTCGCTTTTTTCTCATTACATCTTTCCTAGTTCCCCAGAGACCCGTTTAGATTTAGTGGAATTTTCTGGAAGGACTAAATTAGCAGGGCCGTGTGTGTGTGTGTGTGTGTGTGTGTGTGTGTGTGTGTGTGTGTGTGTGTGTGTGTGTGTGTGTGTGTGTGCATGCATGTTTTTATCTTTGTGGACACTGAGTGCTAGGATTTCCCGACAGTTTTGATCACTGTTTTTGTTCATGGCAGCTTTCATTAAAATAAATAAATAAAATATTTCTTAAGGTTAATATGTTGAGAATGTCAGGGGGAGGTGTTCAGCGTGGGTATGTGTGTGTGTGTGTGTGTGTGCATGTGCGTGTGTGTGTGTGTGTGTGTGTGTGTGTGTGTGTGTGTGTGTGTGTGTGTGTGTGTGTATCTTTTTGAGATTTGCAAAGGGGTCCTGTAGTCATATTAGTCACAATCTGGCAAGTGGCAGTTGGATTGAATAGAGAATGGAGATATCTCGTTGTCTGAACGCAGCAAGGGATTGTGGGGATCAGGAGTGTAATGCAGACCTGCACAGACAAACAAACACACCATCTCAATTCAGTGCTGTTTCCAGAGCCTTCGATTTGCTTCTGTGGAGCAGAGACACGGTGCTTTCTCCTTCAACGCGTTACCATTTCACCCCGGCAGCCGCAAGAAATCCAAACCTGTCCATGATTCTTTTTTAAAGAAAAAAACCATACAAGCCTACCACACAAGTGCACTATTGTACAGTGGGTCAGGGAAGTCATATTAATATAAATGTCACCATCTTTCGAATGTGGAATGTGAATATGCGTGAAGCGAGTTTATGACTCGACACTGAGAAATTGAAAACTGTAGGTTTAACCCTGGTGTGTTTACATGCTGTTACAGAAAAATAATATAATGTTTGTGAAACAACTTTGTTATTACTTACGTTATTCAGCTGTCATCAGCTTTATTATTTTCTGCTAATGCTTCTAACTTTACTATATTAACAAGTGACAAGATCCTGCTAATCATAATGAAGAATTCAACCAAGCTGCTGTAAAAAAGTAGTTTAACAATATGTATTTTTTTGCTTTCAGAATATTCAGTCTGATAAAGAAGCTTTGAAAGAGGAGAAGGAGAGAACCCCGAAGTACCAGCGCACAGAGGACGGCTTTATTAGAATAGGTGAGACACGGATCAGCGTAAATTAATAAAAAAGAAAGTAAATGTAAATACATAAAATAATATCATCTCTTAATATGAAGCTTTTTGTCAACACTGCAATATAGAGAGTTGGAGTTAGAGATACACATATTGACATATTTCATTCCTTTAATATGTTAAGTAAATCCCAACAGCTCCCAAGACCTCAGAAAAATATTGTACGGTAGATCTTTTTAGGAGAAATTGCCAGACAAGAGAAAGTAACAGTTCTGTACAATCTGAAAATGTTGAGAACACACAAATGATCTACCACTACAGCACTGCCAACACTACAGCACTACCATTACCAACAGTACTAACACTACCACTGGCAACACAACCACTACCAAAATTACAGCGCTACCACTAATAACACTACCACTGGCAACACAACCACTACCAAAATTACAGCGCTACCACTAATAACACTACCACTGGCAACACAACCACTACCAAAATTACAGCGCTACCACTAATAACACTACCACTGGCAATACAACCACTACCAAAATTACAGCGCTACCACTAATAACACTACCACTGGCAACACAACCACTACCAAAATTACAGCACTACCACTAATAACACTACCACTGGCAACACAACCACTACCAAAATTACAGCGCTACCACTAATAACACTACCACTGGCAACACAACCACTACCAAAATTACAGCGCTACCACTAATAACACTACCACTGGCAATACAACCACTACCAAAATTACAGCGCTACCACTAATAACACTACCACTGGCAACACAACCACTACCAAAATTACAGCACTACCACTTATAACACTACCACTGGCAACACAACCACTACCAAAATTACAGCGCTACCACTAATAACACTACCACTGGCAACACAACCACTACCAAAATTACAGCGCTACCACTAATAACACTACCACTGGCAATACAACCACTACCAAAATTACAGCGCTACCACTAATAACACTACCACTGGCAATACAACCACTACCAAAATTACAGCGCTACCACTAATAACACTATTACTGGCAATACAACCACTACCAAAATTACAGCGCTACCACTAATAACACTACCACTGGCGATACAACCACTACCAACATTACAGCACTATAACTAATAACACTACCACTGGCAACACAACCACTACCGAAATGACAGCTCTACCACTACCAACTTAACAACTACCAAAATTACAGCGCTACCACTAATAACACTACCACTGGCAACACAACCACTACCAACATTACAGCACTAGCAACACTACAACACTACCGACAATACAGCAACACTACAGCAATACCAACACTACAACCCTACTTCTACAAACAGTTCCACTACCAACACTACATCATTCTGGACTTTATAATGCTTGTCAACAAGAAAATGATCAAACTTAGACTGTGAAGTCATGGCCTGGCAGTGGATATCTGTGTGTGTGTGTGTGTGTGTGTGTGTGTGTGTGTGTGTGTGTGTGTGTGTGTGTGTGTGTGTGTGTGTGTCACACAGGAGGATAAAGGTTCCCAGAGTCCTATTATAAATGTATCAGTTTTATATAATATTCATTCAGCCTCATTCATAAATTCATTTTAACCTTGAGTTCGATATAAAGCTCAACAAAATCAATGATGCGAGTTTATATGAGGCAGCGGTATCTGGCCCCATGTGTGTCTCATTAGAAATGCAAATGCTCTGCACATCACTTCCAACTCCAATGCATCTACAACTCAGTCTGAGTGCATCATCCAACCTTTCATGCCTTCAAGCACTCTACTTTATCTTGCTGTTTAGAAATAAAAGTTAATCATGGTGTGGACATGAAATTACTCCTGCCAGAGTGTAATGTGTGAACCAAGAAGTTTTTGCACAGCATTTATGAAATGACAGATGTTAGGCTTCAAAAGTGTTTATTGTTGGTTCAGTAAATAGATTTGTTTTTTAGTTATCTATTTTGTGCTGATTTACCTAGGCAAGATATCACAGTGCTACACTGCTCAGGGACGTTTTTTAACACCTCAACGATATACACTCACTAGTCACCTTAATAAGGATGCCTGTCCATTACCTGGTCTTTTGACTGTAGCTGGAAAGATGTGGAATCTGATGTGGTCTTCTATATTGTAGCCTGTGCATGTCAGGTTTTGATGTAATGTAATGCATTCTACAGTGCTTTTCTGCCAGAAGTGTAAAGAAAATCCTACTTAATTAAAAGTATAGAAACCTTACTGCAATACGTACTCTTAGTCACCAATTCCAATATGACTTTAGTAAAAGGCTTAGAGTATCTTATTTGAACTGTACTTATGAGTACAATATGAGTATTTAACTCAAAGATGCACTAGTCGTCACATGTTACTGAAAAGCCAAAACCAGTTGATTTGTGAGGTTTTTATTTCCTAAAATACAAATCAAATTGTACACCTCAACACTACGGTCTACACAATATGCCAGAATGAAAAAAAAATCAAACAAGTCGGTAAAAAAAAAATACAAAGAAGTAAAGCAATCTTTCCAAAAAGGGTTCATCTTTAATTAACAAATAGAATTTCACTGTCGTGTCACAACGTAAAAGAACCGTTAGTATTCAGTGACAAACTAAATGAAAGTAAATCATTTTAGATAAAGTAAAGCCGAATATTCAGACAGAGATTTGATGTACCTCATTTTAGACTGATAAAGACTCATTTTTAGAGAGTGCTAAAAAGTCCCTCACAGGCAGCAGATATGGGTTGGGATTATTAAGCCTTAATGACTTCTTTAATAGAGGTGCAGAATGTAATTGGTAACACTAATTGACAATTAAAATATAATGTAGTAAAAAAGTGCATCTATGGAATCATAAATGTAGTTTAGTAGAGAGGAAAAGTTGCTTATACCTTTGATATTTAGTAAAACTAGAAAGTAGCCAAAACATTACTTAAGTACAGTAACGAGGTACATTTACTCAAATACTTTCCACTGTCTTCTGCTCGTCACTGTTGCAATGAACGGTTATAACGTTTCATTATCGTTGCCTTCTGGTTAGGTTGAAAGGTCTGGCTGTTTTCTGACCTTTTTTATCAACAAGAAATTACAACCTGTTTCATTGGTTAATTGCATTAATGAGCCGCTGTACAAGTTGCTAATAAAATGACCAGTGAGTGTACATTTGTATAATAAAACCTTAAGAGAATTTTCTTTCTAAAATCTGACAGCTGGCAAGAGGCTCTTTTGCCATGCTAGAGATAAAAACTAGAACAAGGGACCAAACTATGCAATCTTCTTGTCACTATGATGGCACGCTTGATTATTGTACCTCTGATGGGTATATTTTAATTGAAATGTGGATGTAAAGTGTATCTCAAGAGATTTTTAATGATTTGGATTTTTCTTGGTAAAAGGTAGTAATTGTATAAAATGGGTCTGAATTTAGAACATAAGAATATGAATTTAGCATTTTTAATATAATTTTGTTTCGTCTGGTAACCAGAATCGCTGTGTGTCTGCGTAGGTCACTTTCAGAACGGCATCGCAGAAGGGGAGGTGGAGGCCACGTTCGGGCCGCTGGAGGCCTTGCGGCTTACTGTGCTCACTGACTCTCCTGTATGGGTCATTCTCAGCGAGGTAGGCCCAAAACAAACACACGGATCGGTATCGAATTACTATAACAACTAGGGGTGTAACGGTACACAAAATTCACGGTTCGGTACATACCTCAGTTTTTAAGTCGCTGTTCGTTACAGTTTCGGTACAGTTAAGAAATGCAAAGCATAAAATTGCTTGTGTTTTTAAACACAGTTTATTCTTATTAACATTTGTAAACATCAACAGTTCACGTAAGACAATTTAAAATAAAATGCCTGCTTGGTTAAGTAATATATAAAATCATGTATTATAATATTTTATAAAAAATAAAATGTAATAAATGAAATTAATGCTTACACTTTTATTTGATTGATTCAATTAAATAACCAGTTATATTGGCACAAATTTAATTAATTAAATAAATGGAAAATCTGTATTAAATAGTTTACATTTGTTAGACGTTATTTGGGTAATACAGATGTATATGCAAATGTGTGTGTGTGTGTGTGTGAGTGTGTTAAACATTTAATATTTAATTTTCTAAAGACATGTTCTACATAACTGTTCTACTTATTTCAGCATACTTTAACAAATGTCTTCATTCCTCCCATCCTTCATTCGTTCACTCCCTGGATATGAGGAATTGTTAGGATTTTCTTATTTTTAAGACATATTCTTAAAGCTGGACATAAAATGCTAAGGAATTGATAGTGCTAGCGTTAGGTGCTAGCCACTTCCTGGTTAGCGGCTAACGGTAGCGCTACGAATCCTGAAACAAATCTTATTTCCGGTACAGAGTGAGTAGCCACAGTGACACTGCACGACCCAAGTTTCTTTTTTTTTTTTTTTTATATAGAATTTTTAAAAATGCGCTCAAAGTGAGAGGCGGAAAATAAACAACCTTGAGGTATGCCACTTCCGACCGTAAAAAAAAAAAAGGATTGCATTACCGAATGTAACAACTATTATAACATATAACACTTCAGGGAGTGCTGTTATAAGGAAGTGGTAGCTCAGTGGATGATGGACTACTGATCGGAAGATCGTGAATTTAAATCGCAGCACCGCTAAGGTGGTGTAACGCAGCCTCCGTTGTATAAATTAGATAATTATAAGTCGCCCTGGAAAAGGGCGTCTACCAAATTCCATGTAATTCCATGTTTCTACAACATGGATATGTTGTAGAAAAAAACAATCAGTGGCTGGGAGATGTCAAGGGGACTGATTAGGAATGTTAAGATTAACATTTAACCAGTTAACGGTTTTTAAAAAGTGCGCTTCGGATACAAATTGGCATTTGATACAAAAACTATGTATTTATATGTAGGGAGTGAAATTTAAGGTTAAAGAACAGTCTGCGCAGGAGTTGTGAGAGTGTAGAGAGAAAGAGATGAGATGCAGTGTTTAATCCACTGTGGCTAATGTATAAGTTCCACTTCCCGATGATCAATAAACCAAGTGTTGTGATCTTCCGAGCTCTTTGTCAGTGTCCTAATTGCAGATCGGCAGAACAAAGCCATAAACCCATGAACGCGGGCGGAGAAAAACAGTGAAGCTAACGTATAACACCACTGGTACTTGTGAATAGAATGTGTGCATCGAAAGTAATGCGTGTGGCTGTATAATTTTGAGGGAAAAATATAAGCAATCAGATTAGAGATGGTCGTCTCATTTTGATCATTTTGTAATAAAGGTATTTCATGTAAGGGATTTTTTAAGCTGTTTTGTTTAATGCTTTATCTTAGGATTGAATTTCTTTGTGGACTCTTTTGTCTGGTTAGATTTTCATTAAGAAAGCAGAGTGACAAAGCCTACTTCTGCTCCACGCGGTTTCGCTGGGCTTGTGTGGTGCAGGAACGCTCAGCATCGGCAGCTGCTCCGGCTCAGTTCATCAGCACCGCCTGCTGGCCGGAAGTAGCTTGAGCAGGGTTCAACAGTGAAGCATGCGCCCACGGTGAAGGCCCGAGAAGACGCACAGCCAAGCTGCTGGCGACGAACAGACGCCGCTGTATAAACTGCATAATAAACTGTATTTATGTGTACATACATGGCTCCTGGTTCAGTGAGTGTAATCACACTGGTCTATTTGTTTATGGGCTCACCGGATGGAGACTCTCTTGCCCTTTGGCGTATTGAGAAGTTTTTATAGCCTTGAAAATGCTGCTTATTTTTTATTTTTCTTTTGGGAGGGGGTGTTGGTGGAAGACTCGATTTCTTCTTCAAGATATGATTTGCGAAGTTATGATTTGTGCTATCATTTTCCTGGCGAATATTTTTAGGTGCGGGGTTTTGCTATTCCAAAAAAAAAAAAAAAAAAAAGGTGTAGTTCTTATGAAACTTGCACACTGTTAAGAATACACACACACATAGCATATGATCGTCATGAATGTGTGTTTTTATGTGCTGAGGTTAATCGTGATTAACCAAAGTCAGACAGATGGATTATAGCTACAAATATTACAAGCTATAAAAGGAAATTAATAATGATAATAAAAAAAACCATTTGTGACAACCTGTGTGCTTGTTGAAAATGTGTACTTGCTTTTATAATAATATATGTAATATATTACACATGAACGAGATAAGGAAATATTTATTATATATATTTTATTTTTTTTCTTAATTCATGCCGCTTTTCAATGTTATTCAGACACTTGACCATAAGATTGACATGTTTTTTGAACATCTCATTCCACATGTATTCCCCATTTGCTGTTATAAGAACCTTCACTCTTCTGGGAAGATGTTCCACTGGATTTCGAAGTGTGATTGTGGAGTTTTGTGCTCATTCAAACACAAAGACAATAATAAAGTCAGGAACTGATGTAGGTGAGGTGAGGAGTGCAGTCAGCGTTCACATTAATCCCAAAGGTGTTCAATAGGGTTCAGGTCAGGTCTTTAGATCAGGCCTTTAAGATCTTCCAATTCAACCCATGTAAATCATATCTTCATGGAGCTGGCTTTGTACACAGGGGTATTGTCATGCTGAAACTTGTTTGGGTCTCCTAGATCAAGTGATGGGAAAATTTAATGATACTGCTTCCAAAGCCTCGTATGCAGTTGTGTGCCTCCAGCTTTGTGGAAGAACCACATATTAAGAGAGGGATTGAGAGATTTCAAGAGAAATTTCAAAAACGTCAGAAGTTCATGTTCTTCAACCAATACGTGCTTCATTTTCAACCCTCTTCCTAATTCTCATTATAAGATCCTACGTCCTTATCACTTATGTTTTATCTTACACCACTGATTTATTGGTTTGTGTTTTTGTTAAACTCTTCCTGGTTCTACACACACGCAGAGTTTCTCTTTCAGTTAACATGGGAAGTAGAACCTGGAAAGCTGGAATCATTAACCAGCTGAATGATTCCCAAACTGGTTTTGTGAGTCTAACCGAAGATTTTCACATTCAGCAACACAACTACGGAAACTCTTGGAGCATTGATCGAATATTCCCATGCCCATTGATGCAGAATTGAGTTTACTTCATACAGGATTCAGCCTGGTATTTATTTAAAGGTTTTGTTTAAATTCACAAAGGTTGAATGACGGAGCAGCTGCATATTTCTCTAATATGCATTTGAAAGTGTTTTAGATGTTTGCTTGAAATGTTTGTTGTTGGGTTCCCGCTGTAGGTACAGGTGCCGAAGAGGGTCGATCAAGATACACCATGAACACCTTCTAAACAGATTCTGCAATATTGTGAAACATACTAAGGCCCAGTGTCTATTTGTTAAGCTAATCATCATCCAGTATGTGTGTAGTCAGTGTATGATTACTATGGACAAGAATTGCAACATGTTTCGATGCACAGAGGGTTTAAAAAAAAAAAGCTTTGTTCACACACATCTCAGTTCCATCAACAATTGTTTAAGCAAAACCTATATTTTTTAGTTTTTTTTTTTCTTTTTTTTTTTTTTTTTTATAAAACATGCAATACACATAGGTATTTCTTTAAATACAGGGCTACTTATGATCGTGTTACCAGTGTAGGAAAAAATAAATATATAAATAAATACATTACTGAAAGTCGAAGTGAAACGGTAGCAAAATTCCAGTATCTCCTGTATTTCCTGTCTTTCCCATATCTCCTTTCTATGCTTGTATCAAGCTCTTAACTAAGACTTTCTCTCATTTACATCTCTTGTATTAGTATGAGCTTTCCAAATTAGTTTTTATATCCCAAAATCTCGTTAATAGAATCGAACACCCGCCCTTAGAAGCGAAATTAAAATAAACAGGATTTCGATTGTTTTGTCAACCGTATTTGCACATGTACTACTAATATAGTGGATAAATATATTACTTTGTTAAACACTGGAGTATTTCTTTAGGAGAAACTTTTACAGCACACACACAAAAAAAAGTTCAATTGTTTAAAAGAGTGTCCAGAAAAAAGAAGACATGTTGACGTTTGAACTTTGTCCTACTGAAGATGTAAATGAGTTCAGTCTTTTGTTAGGGGGTTGTTGGGTCTGTTAACACCTGTGTGGGGGCAGCTGTTGACACAGATGACGCTCCGTTGGAGTGTGTGCTCGGCATTTCACTTTAACGCTTTTTTTTACACATGATATATAAAGTTATCTTGTAACACCTGGACGAGATATCATTTTATTTCTCATTGAGAAGAAACTCGGCAGGAAAATTTTTTAAAGATGAATTAAAGTTGCATTATAATGAACCAGTACATTTCTGAAGATATTTGACTCTACGTACAGCACCGTATCTGTTACTGTTTTATGTTTATGAAACTTCAAGCTGATCTACAAGTAAAAACACAGACCGTGTGAAGTGATTCAGACTTTATCCCCAAAATATTTGATATAGTTTGATCTTTAGATTGATATTTTAATTGATTCAATTCATTTGAATTTGTTCTATTTACAGTAACAAATCTGAAGCGTCAAGTATCAGTGAATTAATTTTCAGTAGTATGTGAGATCTAGAGGGGAGGTGGGAGCTCAGTGGTTAAGGCATTTGACTTTGGATCGGAAGGTCACAGGTTCAAATCCCACCACCACCAAGCTGCCACTGCTGGACCCTTGAGCAAAACCCTAAAACCATCCCCTGCTCAGTTGTAAGTCGCTCTGGATAAGGGCGTCTGCCAAATGCCACAAATGTAAATGTGGAATGATTGACATCTTTAGAAATAAGCTAAATAAATATGTACATTATTAAATGAAAGAAATGATATCTCTACAGAATATGCAGAGGGGTTTAATAACAGGGGGCTACAGTAACTCAAATAACAACTTTTTGCAGCTGTGTTGAGCAGAAAAGCATCTCAAAAGGTACACCGCATTGAAGCTTGAGGTTGATGGGCTACAACACAGAGGATCACATAAAGGTTTACTTCTGCCAGTCAGCAACAGCAGCTTTAGCTGTTTTTGATATTTAATTAATTGAATTGATTTGGATTTGTTCTAATTACAGTAATTTCATAGACAATTTGAAGTTTGGAGTACCGTAATTTCTGGACTATAAATTTCCGCACCCATATATAAGCCTGAATTTGACAAAGATTTTTATTTTAAACATAAATAAGCCGCACCTCTCTATAAGCCTATAAGTCTACATTGAAACTAATGAACTTTACACAGGCTTTAACTAAAGAATGTCTGTTACACGGTGTAATGGGTGAAATATGTTGCACTTCCTTTAGGAGCATAGCGGTATTTTGGGAATAGCCTGCTGCCGCATTTTTCCGCTATTACTGCATGTGTGCAAGACTGAGGATTATGTCCTTATTATTTTCTGTTGCTCATTTCCAAGTTTTTTTTTTACTAACCCGTTACGCAGTTGCCAAGAAAAATTAAAAAAAGCACGAGTTTTGGAAACCTGTCTGTGCTTATATGATTTCTGTTACAACTGGAGTTAGTGAGCTCTCCCTTCACCCAGACTCAACGCGTTACAACGGCTTGTATCTAAACAGTAGCCTACCAAGAAAGTCATCGTTCACTGTCTTCCTCCTTCCTTTCACAACTATTTCTCTCAAGAGTTTATCTTTTGGCATCGTCTTGTGTTAAAAAAAAAAAATTTTCTCCTTGGTCTAATGTTATGTCGCTCAGTTTTTTGGCTTGAAGTTTGTGAAACCGGGAAAAACCCAGGAAAAATCCATAAATTAGCCGCTTCGTTGTTTAAGCCGCGGGGTTCAAAACGTGGGAAAAAGGTAGCGGCTTATAGTCCGAAAAATATGGTATACCCAGGGCCATTTATAGCCTTTTTGGCACCCTAGACAAGATTTCTATTGTCACCTCCCCCCGTGGCTCTGATCTCCCACCGTTTAGCTTCACCCCCCACACCATACAAATCATTCGCAACCTTCCATAAAAAAAGGTTAACAGTATTTAACAATCATAGCAAAAGTGTCTGAATTGAGGTATGTAAACATATATTTTTGTATATTAAACTTCAGGAGAAAAACAGGTAAACAATTTAAATGCGTAAGGGGGCAAGGGCGAGGCTAGAGGCGAGGCAAGGGGTGCTCATTTGGGGGCCCCTCCCAAAGCTGGTTGCACCCTAGGTGACCTCCTAATTTGCCTAGAAACAGTGCTGATTATATATTAATTAAAGTTAGGTAGCATGTGATATTTTAAATGATTGGCATCTTGAAGAATAAACATAATAAATATGTTATTAAATGAGAGAAGTGAAATCTCTACAGAATAAGCAGAGGGGTTTGATGACAGGGGGGGCTACGGTAACTCGAATAACAACTTTTTACAACTCTGTTGAGCAGAAAAGCATCTCAAAAGTATCTTAGGGCAGTGGTGGTGCAGTGGTTCAGGGTCTTGGTTAATGACCATAAGCCTGGGAGTTTAAGCTGCCACTGCAGGGCCCTTGAGTAAGGCACTTAACCATATCTGCCCCAGGGCTGCCATACCATGGTTGACCCTGCGCTCTGACCTCAGCTTCCTGACAAGTTGGAATATGTGAAAATTTTTATGTTAACTTTCGAATGAATAACACAACAGGAGGTTGATGGGAGCAGAGGACAACATCAGGGTTCACTCCTGTCAGACACCAGCAGCAATCTGAGGTCCAGGTTTACAGATTAGATTAGATTAAGTTTAAAGATTAGAAAAACGAAAATCTTTCTTCATTATTCAGCTTTCAATTTAGCAACAGACACAGCTTCTTGTTTTAATTTCTAGACATAATGTAATCTCATTATAATTTCATGATTAGTTGTTCATAAAAGATTCATTCATTTTGAACGAATCTGTAATGTGACTCAGAAGAACAAGTGGTCCCAAAGAGAGATTTGGTAATTTTCTACTGAATGTGCATGAGCAAAGCATCGCAAAATCTCCGTAGTTTATGAACAGGAAAAAGAATGGAATAGTTTACATCTCGACTCTTCTAGTCCGAGTCGTTCGTTCTTTTATCACGTGACTCCTAGACGCAATTGATTAGGTTTTCTTGGTCCGAATCTTGACAATATTCTTACAATAATTAAGGGGGTTACGTGACAAAAGAACTAACGATATAACTATCATTATTTGTCCTTAGTTGGATTGTCATATTTCCGTTATAGTCAAAGTTTGTGTATGTACACATGCTGGTGGATCGGCTTATTGAAAATGCAACATTTTATTTTATTTCTGATCAAAGGAACGAAATGAACAAAAATGACTCAAAAAAAGAGTCGTTCATTTTGATGAACAAGATTCAAAGAACCAAGTCACTACCAATAGTGGACAGTAACGTAGTTAATGTAATTTGTTACTGTAATTAATTAACTTTTTTATGTATCGGTAGTTAGTATACTGAAGAATTTCCATTTGGGGAGACTTTTACTTTAACTTCACTTCATTTCAAAGTCAAATATCTTACTTTTCCCTCAACTCTATTTTGCAAAATCTGCTGTTCCTTTTTATTAATGAGTAGATAAAAACCTTACCCGCTCAATCACGCAACAATCCACCAATCAGTGTGGAGCATGCGCTCTGTTTTGAACTGGTTTTGATTGGCGCTTGGTTGTATCTACTTACACTAACATGCAGTTCAGCATCACTTCAACAGCAAGCAGAACATTTTGAGAGGAATAAATGATGGAAGAATCTCCTGACTATAACTTGCCACAACAACATGGTCTTATTTGCAAGAAAAGTTGAAGTAGTTGAAAATAAGTTTTTGGGTTTTTGATCATTTGAATAGATCTCAATCAGTGTTTAACTCATTAATGTTACTTTTAGCACACCAAACTATTAATAGAATGATATTAGAGTCTTTTCACATAAACTGAGTTGATTAAGTAAGAGTCTTGTTACAAAAATTATAAATGGAACATTAGAGATATAATAAATCATAGGCTTTTGTACTTTTACTCAAGTGAAACTTTAAAGGGATCACTTTTACTCTCACTGGAGTCATATTTTACATTACTTCGTCCACCACTGGTCACTAAAATGATCCAAGATTCCCATGACTATTTCCCAGTGAGAGGAAACACTTGACCGTTTCAATCTCTTGAAATTCATGGCCTGTGCTCCAACCCACAAACTAGTTCCGCCTGCTCCTCACTAGCCAATCAGCATGCACTTCCTTATCCTTCTGAGCCAATCAACGCCGTCCACGAGGTTCAGACCGGAGGTGGAGCCCGAGTTTTTATGGTTGACATCATATCCATCCAATTATCACATGATCTTACTTGAAAGACGGTAAGCTGGTAAAGGCAGTAGCCAATCAGAGAGGTGTGGGGGTGGGATTACTACTTTAGCATTCATTCTCCAAAGTCACACGTGATCGGCTGTAGTTCCAGGCGGTTTGGGTCCATCAGAGAGCGAAGGGGTGAGTAAAACTCAGCGCATAACTTAATTATATTAAATATACACATCCACACGGGTTAGGACCTGGAGGTGACCGCGGTCCGGAAACTAACAACGGCGGTGTGTCGCAGAAAGCATGGGGTAGTTTGAATGGTTGCTCCATTGGGCGAGTGTGACGAGCTGCGTGGCCCGGTTTTCTTAGCTAGCAGTGCTAATTAGCTTAGCTTAAGCTAATTGCTGGGGTGTTGTCATGGCAGGGAGAATGAAACAGTGAGTTTTTCCGCCCGTAAAAGATTTATATTTGCATATATAACATTTATATAGTAAAGGTTTATTCAGCAATGTGCTTGGAAACGAATATAAAATCAATAAATTGAGGGCTGGATGTAAAAACTGCCTTAATCCCTAATTAGGGACACTACAGTGGGTTTGCGATAATAATCGAAACGCGTTGCCTAGTGCACTTCAGGATTAAAGGACAGCTTGTTGACATTCGGCCTGAGAATCACGCCTGGGCTGGAGACTGTTCTCGCTCATAGGTGCGAGTTCTTGCTCTGTGGATGTAGAAGGGAAGTCATTGAACTGTGTGTGTGTGTGTGTGTGTGTGTGTGTGTGGTGTGTGTGGGGACGAGAGAGCTGTATAGGTCTGAACCAGCTCGACTGGTCCTTCATGCACATGTCATACTGGGATTTATTAAGACCACTTCCGGTTTGGAATGTTCCAGAATTTCCTCACATTACCCCTTTAACCCCTAACTGGTTTATGGTTTGCATCATAATCTTATCAGCTGAAGGGTTTATAGCACATGAAAGGCAAAAATGGCTGTGTGTGTTCATGTTCCTGCTGTTGGAGAGTCGACCTTATGAAACAAACCCCACAGGAAGCAGCACAATGGTGGTTATTTCTCAATGTTTATACCCAAACCATATACCCACAATGCACTGCTTCTGCTCCCTGTCCACCCTTAACACTTCAAACCCATGACCTTAACTCCTCTCCTTCACGCCCTCCTTCTCTCCCCCTATATCCCGCTTTCTTTTTCTCTATCCCTCATTTGCTTCTGTTTTCACTCCATTCTTTTCTCTTTTCATCCCTTTCTCCTGATTTCTCTCTCTCTTCCACTTTATCTCCATCACTCTTTTGCTCCCTTTTTTTTCTTTCTCTCTCACACTCCCCACTCTTTCATTCGTATCCTGTTTCCACTTCTCTTGCTCCCTCTCTTTCTCTTTTGCTCTGCATGGCTCAGGTCTCCTCAGTATTTAATACCCCCTGGTGCTTTGCACTCTTTCATTTCTTCTACCTGCGATCTATTTAGTGTTTGGGGAAAGAAAAAAGGGATCCATCACCGCTATCACGACCTAACCGTATTAAATCTGTTGGAAAAAGTTTGCAAGGAACAAAATCGTCCCGAAAACGCAATGTTCTGCATAACAAAGCCGTCAGTTAATGTGTACCTGCTTTCGAGTTAATGCATTACATCTATCTATCTATCTATCTATCTATCTATCTATCTCTATCTATCTATCTATCTATCTATCTATCTATCTATCTATCTCAAAACAAGAAAACTAAAGTTATTTAATTAATAAAGCTGTGCACAGCCTTTTGTGCATAAATTAGTTGACTTTCTTCTTTTTATTCCACAGAAATCATAGACGCGTACCAACAAGCAGTGTGTGTGTGTGTAAGTGTGTAAATGTGTCTCTTAAATAGCATCACTTTTCTCATTTCTGTGAAACTCCTTCAGTCGACGAGGGAGATTGTGAACTTAAACTTTTCTGTACTGACTACATGCAGATATTGTAGCGAGACATAGGAAGTAAAGCCACGGCTGCACATGTCCCTATTCGCGATCACGTGCGAGTGCTCTTCCAGCTTGTGTATATCATTTGAGCTGAAGTGTGTAGGCTTGTGTGTGCTTCTCTCTCCCTTCCCCCTTTTCCCTAAACCTCAGGCCTGTATTTACCCCAGGCTCAGGCAGCAGCGTGAGAGAGATTAAGGTATGAGATTATATGGTGACTTGCTGGTCGAACGGCGTTATAGTGGACATCTATGTGAAGGAAACGGACACATTTGCGTAACAGCTTATTGTATTTTGCGCTACAAGACAATATTTTAAAAATACACTGTTTGTAGAGCTTGAATAAAAGATGCGCTTGCGATGTGAGAGCTTTCCGAGCTTTTTGGAGAATGTTGTGTTGTGAGATGGTCAGTGCTAAAGGAAGCAGCGATGATGTGCTAAAAAATAAATAAATAAAATCAAGAGAATACAATATATTTATGTATTTCTTTTACTCCACATTAACAAGTCGGTATTAAATTGTTTTTTCTCCAATCCCACAAATGTAATTCTGTTCGCCGAATCCAAGCGTTTTGGTTTCATTTACACACTTTGCTGGAGTCGAGGTGTCGGCACGCAGTAGATTAGAGTCATCGCTGATCGGATCGATGAAACCACCATCTCTTAATCTTTTAAGGCGACCCCTTTGTGTTCTTCATTTCGCTTCAGGAGCTTAAAGCACAACTCTGCCCCAGTAGGTTCATTGTGTGTTCGTTCTTTCGAGGTCCAATTGTTGGCTCTCGTCTGCTGTTGTGTCTCTCGTCGGGGGAGTTTAGGATTAGACTCATCACCGCGTGCTCCTTTATCAGAGTCGATCGTGTTGAACCGGGCCGAGATGAACTTCTCTTCTCATTCATGGTGTCTGAGATGCCACTGTGGGTAAAATGAGCTTATATCATACACACAAATAATGGTTGGTGGCAGTGTTTGCTAATAGCACCATCGCGATGGGCGCAAACACCAGCTGTTTCCTGCAAGGATCGGCACCCTTTGTGATTCCGTTGAGCGAAACGTACCATGCCCCTTTCAGTCCAAGGTGCATCACTGTTGACTTTAGGCCTTTGGAAGCCTTCATCACAAAAGCTTTGCATATGAATAGAACACATGAACAGAGTCTCCGAGCGCGATCCAGACGCGGATCTGGTTGGATATTTCAGCAGGCCGAAACAAATCTGGCTGTAAATCAGCAACTCGGTTTTTCTCAGCACAAACCCCGCTCACACGTTGGAGGAGATCCTTTTGTTGCGTTTTTTTTTAGTCATATGCCTTTATGTACCATAATAAACCCAATGCAGCACATTGGGTAAGAGATGTTTGTTTAGACTGTAATTTGTTATCATTAAATTATTATTTCTTTGTATTTTATTTTGTTTCTTTGCAAAAAAACAAAACAACTAAAAGTAACAGATGAAAACTTGTTTTAAAGACAAATGGACAAGTGTTTCTCCTTTTTTCTCCAAATTCTCAATTACAAATGAGACGTCTTATCAGTTGAGACAAACCATTTAAAACTGCAATATTTAGCCGATAACTAATCAATAATTGGTTGAAAGGGACATTTAAAAGTAACCACTGGTTTCAAACAGACACAAGTTGAAAATATTGAAAATACCTCTGTAGTAAGTTCAGTATCAAAGTGTGGACATTTGGGTGAAAAAGAACACACTGTTCAGCAGATATTCCAGTCAGGGCTTGTTTTTAAATCACTAGCTTCATATGTGCTTTTTTTTGTTTTTAACGTCTCATTCTACATTTAGTCCCCCTTTGCTATTATAATAACCTCCAATCTTCTGGGAGGATGTTCCACCAGATTTTGTGCTCATTCAGCCACAAGGGTGTGCAGCCTGCGTTGCAATTCATCCCGAGGGTGTTCAATAAGGTTGAGGTCAGACCTCTATAGCCGGCCCCTAAAGATCTTCCACTGGATTTGTGAACAGGGACATTGTCAAGCTGGAACAGGTTTGGGTCTCATCCAAAGACTCGAGAAAGAACCACACAAGACTGGTGTTCCAAGTGGTCCAATACTTTTGTTCATTCAGTGTAACAAGCTCACGGCTAAAACTGTTTTTAATGAAAGGCGACTCAAAGTTGATCGTGGGCCAAAAACAAATACTTTAAATTCAAAGTAGTTTACTGGTTTCCTTTTAATAGTGTTTGAAAATAAATATATAAAAAATATTATTCTGTTAATATCAATCTGCTTAACCAATGCAGTTTGTTTCGAATCTGTAGTTTAGTGAAACGAATCCAAAAAGAATCCAATTTATTAAAGAATAGAGTTCAATGTCTAATACAGTGATACAGGCATAAAACGTTATTTTTTTTATGCATTTATTTTAGTTATGGCATTTTCTCCCTATGATCTATCTATCTATCTATCTCTCTCTCCGCCTCTCTCTCTCTCTCTCTCTCTCTCCTCTCTCTCTCTCTCTCTATATAATATTCTTAATGACGTGAAGACAAAAATAAACTCTGTCCTGTTTTGAAACAAAACCTGTCACACACCGCCGATCATGTGAATTAATACGTCGCCTTGGACGAGGTGTTTTTCTTCCTTTGCTCTGTCGCATAGTGTTTTCCACATTTATTGGTCTGTTTGTTTAATAAAAGGCGAAAACAAGTTGGTTTGGGGCGATTAGGATTAAAAAAAAAAAAAGTCCTCACAGGACACTGTTTATTCATTGCTCAGAGATACGATGGCGTTAAAAACATACTTGCGTCGCTACGCGCATCAACAAATCACGAGTAGATAATTGTTCATAGATACCCGGATCATTTTCATGTTCAAATCATTTTGTGCATCACTGCAAGTGTTCTTTCCCTTTTTTTTTGAGGAACACATGGTGTTTCTGCAGCTGTGTCTTTTGTCTCAGAAATGTCAGCTGAGCAGCTCACATCTTCCAAAATACTGCATCCCAAAATACACACCATTTTTTTTTTTTCCTGCACTCGAGTCCAAACAAGGCTTTCTCAACAAAAACACCCCGGCGTTCTGAGCGGAGAACGACGTGGTAAATCTCTCAAACCAGCTGTTTAAATCTACTCCCGCGCGACTGCTACGTTCTCTCGCTCCTGCACAAACAAACAGCCCTGAGGACAAAACACACCAGGGTTCGATTCAAACAGGCAAAACTGCTTACAACACACTTAAGCTCATTAAAGGAGGGGGGGGGAACGCTAGGTGTGTATGAGCGAGCGACACGAGGAGCTTCATGTACGTTTATGGATACATCCTCATAGGCCACGGCTCACGGCACAGAGAAACATTGACCATGGGTTCATTTGTATTTTTTAAATGACTTCGAAGGGAAACGAGGGCGATGTCCTGCTTTAGGGATTAATTTCTGTGACGCTCACGTAGATTGTTCTCGGATTAGAAATGGTAAAGTCGATCGCTTCTTAGTCCTCGTGCTCTTTTCCAAATCTTGTTCATTGTTTCCATTGTGCCTCAGTGTTCTGATGGCACTTTTAATGACGTGTGAAATGAGCGCCGTGTTCAGCCGGGTGTAGATTTGCAGTTTATCAAGTCTTTTTTTTTTTTTCCTCGTCTCCCCCACAGTCTTTGTGGATCTGGAAAAGAACGGTGACGTGTGAATGCAATTAGTTAATGTGTGTGTTGGTGCGGCGCTTCAGAGGTGTAATCTCCTTAAGGGAAAGCGCTGAGGCAGCAGATCTCCCTGCCTCACCCCTGTTGCTGTAGCGACCGGCGCTCGGCAGAGTGGCGACGGCAACGTCCACCACATGCCTGTCACTTTGGCACCGTGGTCTTCAAGACACATACATGTGAATACGAGTCATCACGTGCCAAAAGTTATATTCTGGAATTTTCCGCAAAGCTTTCAAGGGTTTTGTCGATGAAATGGTGCGTTTTCTGCATCATTAATCTCTCCATTTGGGGCATGAGCTGGAGGTGGCTTTATTTATTTTGTCATTTTTAACACACCCAGGGGGGTAATTAGAGGCCTATTAATAATTTAGCCTTATTTAATGTCATGTAGTCATTATTCCATGGTGCTGCTGAATTCCCAGTTAGCTTATCATTTTTACAGTGACAAAAATGACAAGTACACAAAATTCAAGGTTCGGTGCAGTTAGGTGAAGGAATGCAAAACATAAAATTGCTTTTTTATTTATTTATTTATTAAAATCCTTCATCATTATTAGCAATTGTGAACATCCAGTTTTCATTTTTAAAACAATTTTCAATAAAATGCCTGCTTGGTTAAATAATATATAAAATCATATTTTATAAAAAATAAAATGTACAAAATAAAACAAATTAAATTAATGCAATACACATTTTCATTATATTGATTACATTTTTCAAGTTTAGTAATAATGATAGATAAAGAAAACCAGTGACACTGCGATCAAAGTGCGTAGCGGAGACTAAATTAACTTGCTTTCTGCCACGCAATACGTTTGTGAGGGGAAAAGGGGGTCGCGTTTGCTACACGTGTTCTGAACGGTTCGGTACGAATACGTGTAGCTTTAGACCCTCGAACGCGACGCAGCATTACCTGTAACTATAAATGCATAACACCTACTTATAGTAAAAACAAAATGTAGTTGTGAGTTTAATTTGAATTAAAAACACAATGGGGTTTGTGTTTCAAGGAAAATACGTTATGTTACAGAAGCTGATTTCTTTTCGTATATCAGTCTCATATTCCCCTAACTTGTCCATCCTTCCATCTTTTCCTCTCCTTATCCAGACTATGGAGCTGAAGGTGCGGCTGTGCGTGCTGCTGCTAGCGCTGAGCGTGTGCGTGACGCTCCAGGCGCGGGCTCACGAGGAGGACGAAGAGGAGGACGTGAACGTGGAAGACGACATGGCCAACCTGGCAGATGAAGAGATGCTGGACGAAGATGGAGAGGTCGACGTCGAGGAGGAAGGGAAGCCGACGCCCGTCGCCGCAGCACCAACCGTAAGCGCAGCTTATTACCTTCGTTACAAACTCCACAGCTCATCAAGCTGCTAATGAAGATTTATTTCTGTCCACTGCTCCTCCAAATCCCCAAATAACACACTCCGGAGGAGTTCTTCGAGCTTAACTCCAGTCCCAGCACACCTGAGCTGTGTAATGACTAGCGGCGTCGCACTGATTATCACCCCCGGGTGTTTGCCGATGAAACTAAAAAAAAAAAAAGAAATACACTATATAGACAAAATTATTTATTTATTTTTCTCAGCCATATGTGGTTCTTCCCCAAACTTTTACCACAATGCTGAAAGTATACAATCTATGCAAGTATTTGGATGTGGAAGCATTAAATATTCCCTTGATTTGAACTAGGAGACCCAAACCTGTTCCAGCATGATATGCACCCCAAGCTACCTCACTTCATTACCTGACTTACATGACCTGAACGTGCAGCACATGCTCATTCACATGCTCATTCACATGCTCATTCCACGTCCAGTGCAAATGTAAACCTACAGCAATTAGTTTGGGGCTGAATTTAAATCTGAAACTGAATAAAATGACTCGGTTCCTTGCTGTGGAGATGTGTGTCTCTTCTAAACGAACACATTGAACCAGGCTTTAATGGTTGATCGAATAGATTTGTATTTTGGTAGTTTTATTCAGCTTTCAATCCTTTTTGTCCATTTGTGGACAAATTTCACAAACCATTTAGTAGAGATGCACTCATTTAAAATATGACTCTCGTAAAAGTGCTCTCTTTAAACTTTGAGTAAAAGTAGATATGCATTTGCCATCAAATGTACTTAAGAATCCAAAGTACTATGATTTATTATGGCTGTAATGTTCCTCTTATCATTTGCCTAATCAAGATGTGAAAAGACTCTAATGTTACTGTCAGCACAGCAATCTATTAATAGAATGATATTAATGAGTCAAACACGGATTGGAATCTGTTACAATTATCATGAGCCCGAAACCTTCTTCTTAACTACTTCCAAAAATCGTGTAAATGAGGCCACGGGTGTTGTAACAAGTTAGAGTCAGGAGTTTCTTCCATCATTTATTCCTCTCAAGATGTTCTGCTTGCAGTTGAACCGACGCTGAACTGTATGTTGGTGATAAGTAAATACCAGCAAGCGCCAATCAAGACAAGTTCAAAACGGAGCACGCGCTCTGCACTGATTGGTGGATTGCTGTGGGATTGACAGGTTTTTATCTGCTCATAACTAAAAAGGAACAGCTGATTTCGCAAAATGTAGTTGAGTAAAAAAAGTGTTACAAGGTACATAGTGTTACACAGTTAAAGTCTCATCAAACGGAAATACTTCAGTAAAGTCCAGATACGTGAAAAAGCGTAAAAAGTAGTTTATCTTCGCTTCGTTACCGGCCACCACTGGTTTTGACCACTAACTGTATAGTTTTCAGCATTACCTCGAAAACTGAACAGCACACAGCCTCGTTCACAGGCATGATTACGTCTGTCGATGTTGCAGGTGACGTATAAAGCCCCAGAGCCCAAGGGAGAGCACTTCTTTGCCGAGTCGTTCGATAAAGGAACGCTGGACGGGTGAGAGATTTTTAAAGCCTATTCATGAGTAGCAAGTTCATGCGGTTATAAGTGTACCCAATGGGTTTAACTGCGCATTCTTTCGCCAGGTGGGTTGTGTCTCAGGCAAAGAAGGACAGCATCGACGAGGAAATCGCCAAGTACGATGGTAAGCGTTTGTAGAGATCCAAGTTGTTGAACTGATCTTAAGGATGAGCTGCAGACGAGCAGTGAGGCCGCGCTCACGTGAGACTTTCAGTAATAATGATTGGTGACAGCTAGACTGTATAAAATCAGCAACAATGCAAACCAGGCAGGTAATCTTTGTTGATTTAAATTATTTTAAAAGTAGCAGCGTATATATATGTATATATAAAAAAAAAAAAGAGGCTGCTCCGCTAGTCATGTGCACATTGCAGTTAATGCGCTTTTTGTCAGATTGAGTCATACAGAATTGATCAAGCTTCTGGTAACCATTTCGAAATAGGAAGTGAAGTTTTTACACAATGAACACAAGTGAAGCGATGCCCATAGTGAAACATCCCAGTGCAGTCATAGGAAATATCAGCACCCTTCGAAACACCGATCGTCCAATCAAATTGGTGGACTATCGCCAAATGTCCTATAACTAGTGTATGTGCAGTTCGAAGAAAAAAAAACATTCCTTGTTTAATCCCCTTTTGCTATTATATTAACCTCCGCACATCTGGGTGAACTTTTCATTAGATTTTGGACTGTTGTGCTCATTCAGCTACAAGGGCATTAGTAAAGTCAGGTACAGATGTAGGGCAGGGGTGCCACAATCACATAAGGGGACAAAATGTAAAACACGGTTGCAGGTCAAAATGTTTATTAAAATTTAACGTTTTTGCATGTGTCTTTACTGAACATTTCCAGCTGTGATTGCAGTCTGCCTTTTAATTCTTGGAGAATTATATATTTTTTTCGAAGGGTGTGCTCAGCATACTTCGCTCCATGTTTGGTGTCAAAATGCCAATCACACCGGCTTGTCTTCCAAGCACAAACATATATTCGAAGATATATATATAATATATACAAAGATATATTTAATCTTTCATTAAATTGGCTTCCTTCTGCGCCAACTTTGGACATTCTGGGATCGATTTTTGTTGTTGATATTCCTAATCTTTCTCGTCTGTGAAACGCTGCAGCGGTGGGGCCACACTTCGTGTGTCACAAAGTGCATTGTGGGCGGTGTAGTTTATAGACAGTGTGCGCTCTAAATTAGCGTGGACCTTATTTGAGACAATCATGCTCGTTTTAAGCCCCTGAGAGCAGTTCCCAAAACAGAGGTCTGCACCCCAGGGCTCAGTTCGCTTTCCATTTTAAAAAAGAAAAAAAACACCAAATATTGAAAATGTCGGTTTTCAAAAATATAAAATGAAGAATTTAGTAATTATGAAACTACATTTATACGGATACATTTTAAAAAGCCGTTTTTTTTTTTTTTTAAATTTTGTTCTAAAGACACTCCGCGTCCACACTTTCGCCTTCAATCGTTTCCCAAAAGCTGCTCATCCACACTTAATCATCTGAAAACACTCACGTCCCAGTACTACGCATAAGCAAAACGTAACGCGCTTCGTCCTGCGTCATTTCCACCTGCCCTTTATTTTTACTTCCTGCTCTTTGAAACATCACACCAGAGTGCTGTCTCGAGTGGACGAAAGGCCAAAACCTTTCAATTTAGTGCATTTAATTGCCATATTACATCAAAATGTAAATACAAATGTATACATTAATTCATAAATAAATACATTTCAGATGACTCTTATTTCTGTACTCTGTATTGTATTCTTATTACTGTAAACACTGTAAACTTTGGAAACTGTCTCTTTCATTGGCCTGAATCCTATAGAAGCCTGTTTCCGCCACATAAAAGAAAAAAGTTTGCCTAATTCTGACTTTATTGCTCGTAATTTTCTTTGCAATCGTGATTGTTTTTCTAGTAAACATCCGACATTTCTGGTGTATCCACCCTTAACCTTGTTGTCGGCCTGAAGTGTGAAGCTGTTGGTGTATGAATGAGGCTCCTCTGCTTCATCTGTCTTGTTTCGTCTCCTCCAGAGCTGATTGTTAGACAGAGTTCTCTCCAGGGATCGGAGGCTTAGTTTAATACCATGCGATTTAATTCATTGTAGCCATTTCATTTTCAGTGTATAAAGCTTTCTGGCACTACAGAGTAAGTGACGCTGCCTGATTGGCTTGAAAACATTTAACATTTTTATTTAATGTGGCAGGAAAACCGACTTCCGTATGAACCTTCTCCTCGCCCCTTACAGTTCTCTAGGAGCCCTGTGTTGGGTTGAGAATGACAAGAACATCTATCATGCTTGTATTTTTTTTTGGAGTGAATAAATAATAAAACATCCTGGGAACACACCAACCTGTGTATGCTTGTTTTCAGGTAAATGGGAGGTTGAGGAGATGAAAGAGACAAAGCTGCCTGGCGATAAAGGCCTTGTGCTTAAGTCCAGAGCCAAACATCACGCCATCTCCGCTCTCCTGCTGCGACCTTTTACCTTCGACACCAAACCCCTCATCGTCCAGTGAGTAGATTTTTGTATGCGTGAACACTATTGTTGCGATTAAGCAAAGTTCGGCTGGTTGTAGATGTTGGCTTTCGCTACGTCTGTCCTGAGCCGTCTTGTGTTTTTCGTTTTTTAGGTACGAGGTGAACTTCCAGAATGGAATCGACTGCGGCGGCGCCTACGTCAAACTGCTCTCTCAGAGCGCAGACCTTAACCTGGTAAAGCTTTTTCTTGGCAGATGAGACTGTTCGATCACCCTTCTTTATTTGCACGTACAGATGACGAATTTATCATTTTAAAATGTTCACGCTGACCCTCTAAAAGGTTAAGAACTCGTTTGCCGAAGCGATCATGAGGAAAACGTGTAGTATTCATGAAAAAGTGGAGCTTTTATTTTCATTGGAACGATTCATTACATGTGAGCACTGTTCTGTGCTCAAGCGTGCTGGCTAACGATTTTATCACCTGTTTAATCGCTTGTTCAGCCCCGCCTTAGATTGGTGAGGAAATACGGAACAGTATGTCAGTGGAGTAACTGTAATAGTGGTAATGCTTTGGTCAAACACTCCATGCATCATGTGACTGTAGGGGGTGATCAAGTGCACAGTGAGCAGAATCTTCTTCAGTCCTTGATTTATGTCTGTGCTGGTCATCACGCAGTATATAAATTCTTTCCTATCTCTCCTTTTTTTCTTTCTTTCCTTTTTCCCCTCTCTCCTCTCCTCTAGGATGAGTTTCTGGACAAGACCCCATACACCATCATGTTCGGACCGGATAAGTGCGGCGAGGACTACAAGCTTCACTTCATCTTCCGGCACAAGAACCCCAAAACGGGCGAGTTCGAAGAAAAACACGCCAAAAAGCCAGATGCAGACCTCCGCACATACTTCACAGACAAGAAAACCCACATCTACTCGCTGGGTAAGATGTAGACTTGTATACCTGCTTTTTTATAGCCTGCTTTAGAACATACAGCTGCTTGGATTCTCCATGTAAATAAAGGCTATTTCGGGCACGTGGACGAGCTCCGTTTTGTGAGTGGAGGCTGGAGCATACGCTGCTACGTTCAATATTTTATCATTTTATCATTTCACACTGTTTCCCCACCCCCCCAGTGACTTTCACAGTCACTGGATAATGAGTGCTAACTTGAACTTAAGACAAGATAACGGACAGCTTGATGTGACACTGTAATTATTCCGATTGTATTTAATGAGTTTATGAATTCAATAACGAATGCCATGTGTTCTTCTCTGTAGTGTTAAACCCAGACAACAGCTTCGAGATACTGATTGACCAGACGGTGGTGAACAGCGGAAACCTGCTGAACGATATGACCCCCGCAGTAAACCCTACTTCTGAGATCGAAGATCCCGACGACCGTAAGCCTGAGGACTGGGACGAGAGACCTAAGATCCAGGACCCAGATGCAGTCAAGCCTGAGGACTGGTATGTGATCATTTGTGTGTTCTTAAGCAGATCTAGTCCATTAATGAATGCTGTGTGTGTTTGTGTGCGTGGGTGTGTGTGTGTGTGTGTCTCTTTCTTTGGCAAATCCACACAAAAGTGTACACTATGTGGGCAAAAGTATTGGGGCTCCTGACCTTCTCTGCCATGGTTCTACTATAAAATTCTTAGCTCAAAGCTAGAGGCACACAATTGTAGAGGACGTCTCTGGATGCAGTATCATAAAATTCACTTGAACGTGAAACACCAACCCGGTTCCAGCATGGCAGTGCCCTTGAGCTCCAGCGAGCTCCTTGAAGATATGGTTTACATGGTTTGTAAAGATGAAGATCTTGAGTTGTCTGCTATAGAGCTCTGATCTCAACCCTACTGGACACCTTTGGGATCAATAGGTCCACCGGCTGCAGCCCAGGCCTCCTCACCTCACCTACATCAGTAACATTTTTGTGGCTGATGAACACAAATATCTACTCCAAAATCTATTGGAACATTTTCCCAGAAGAGTGGAGGGAATTATACGAGAAAATTGGAACTAAATGTGCAATGCGATGCTCAAAAGCACATATACGTATGACCAGGTGTCCGCAAACTTTTGGCAATATAGTGTATCTGTGCCACTTTTTTCCTCCCGATTGATTGTCATACATGGAAATAGCTGATTAATGACTCAACTTGCATCACTTCCTGTGACGATATCCTGCAACAAAACGAATTTTGTGTTTTATTTGGGTGTTTTTTTCCCCAGTTAGGTAGAGGTTTATGTGGTGGGCTTGCATTTTTCTTTTCCTTTTTTTTTCTTTTGTGGATGCCATTTTGCCACAAAAATGTAGAAAACAAGCTGTCAGCACTTGTGCACTTAAAACACCAAAGGCAAAAAATGCTTGACCTGGAGTGCATGATCTTCACCACTGTACATTTAGTTTCAAGTTTCTGACCTTCACTATTCTCTTAAAATCCAATTGGTGTTCACAGGGCGCTTGTAATTTGTACTTTAACAAATCTTATAAGCAGTTGGAGACGTTGAATGGTATCTCCACTACTTTCATTCTGACTTCTTTTTCTCTCTCTCTCTCTCTCTCTCTCTCTCTCTCTCTCTCTCTCTCTCTCTCTCTCTCTCTCTGTCTCTGTCTCTATCTGTCTGACAGGGATGAGGATGCTCCAGCTAAGATCAGCGATGAAGATGCAGTGAAACCTGACGGCTGGCTGGATAATGAACTCGAGTACATCGGAGACCCTGATGCAGTCAAGCCAGAGGACTGGTAAAGTTGCATCTCTCTTTATAGACTCTCAAGACCTTATAATAAATGAGCAGGATAATATAAAAGCTACTGGTCTGAGGTCTGAACAGGTGCAAGACAGCCTGAAGAGCTTATGGTTGATGTTTTTTTTTGGTGTTAAAATCTCCCTTTGGTATGATGTCAAAAAGAAAAAGTGATCCATTTTTACTGGGCCCATTTGCTCTGTATGGCCTGAGGACTTGTAGGCCATGTGCTGTTCCAGATGCAGGTCTGAATTCAATTAAAGTAATTTCCCTAGAGCAGATGTAACGAGTGCAGGAATAAGATAGTGTGTATACCCATCATTTTATTTTATTTTTTTCTCCCTTATCTATTTCTGCATCTGTAATTTTCTGGCCTGTGCTCCCTCTGTCTGTAGGGATGAGGATATGGATGGTGAGTGGGAGGCACCCCAGGTCCCTAACCCTGCCTGTGAGTCCGCCCCAGGCTGTGGAAAATGGGAGAGGCCTATGATTGACAACCCCAACTACAAGGGCAAGTGGAAGCCACCAATGATCGATAATCCCAACTATCAGGTAAAGGCCCAACAATTTCCTTTGTATTCCATCATTAGAGCTCAAACCAATAATAAACTTGTACCTTTTGAAAAAGTGATGGGAATTGGACCAGTGCACAGATAACAAGCGACATCAAATCATCCCAACTATAAACTAAAGGCAATTCCTCAGCTTCCAATTTGAATCCAGACACGACTCTTCAAGCACTTGAATCTTGCACATGGGTTTATACTGATGGGTGAAGCTCCTCTCTTTGTCTCCCATGTCAGGTTCCTTCGACAGTGAAACACATCTTGTTGGATTGTCATTTTTACGATACTGCTAGGAAATGCTTTAATTCAGCAACATGTTTACATGGGGCTTTTCATAATGAATCACCGGAGTGTGTTTAAGTTTCTTTTTCTGATTTAAAGCTGAAATGTTTTATATAGTAATTTAAATGTTGTGAATGTAATGATGACCTTGCGTTAGCCATGTTTCTAACGTCTAACAGGTTGCTAAAACATAATAGAAAAACAAGCAATCTAGACACGACCAGATCATATAAACAAGTAGTAGTATTGGGACACCCCCGACTCTCAAATTCTAGAAGTATCACCAAAGAAAATACTAAAAATATGGAACCCTAAACTGAAGTACTCCTTATAACCACATAGTCAAAACCCTGTGAATAATATTGTAGCATCACCTCATACCCACCTTGATCTTGCCATGGAAATAACCACCGATGCTGGCTTGGCTTTAAAAAAACAATAAACTATATTCCCCTGGTCACCAGTTCTGCTTTATTTTGTTGATCATCAAGAGTCTGTGGAACTGTTATAGAAATTTAGTTAGTACAATTTCTATAATAAAATCAAACTACAGTGGAACCCGGTTATGTCGATGTCCTAGGGGGTCGCCAAAAAGCATCGAGGTAACCGATGATCGAGATAAACAAAAATCAAAATGGCGGCAGTATATTAACGTGCTCGAAATTTCTTTATGTACATGATGTGCGTTAATAAATGAGAATGTGCATGCACGTGTTTTTGAAGGGTTTTTTTACACAACAGCGTTGCCGCGATTTGTTTGATGAAGGCATGCTATAAAAATGTACATACGTTTGTTAACAACAAAAGGCATAAGTGCACCTACTAACAGCAGAGATTTACCAGTATACAATACAAACCACCGTCCTTTCTCCATACAAACCTTTATTATATTCTCCAACATTATAAACACACAGATCGCTCAAAAAAAAAAAAAAAACAGCGGCTGCACAGTGCCGTCTCACATTTAGTCCACATGTGGAAAAAAAAGAAAAATAAACAGTAACTAAGTTTCTGAAAACTTATGACCATCAGGCTGAAGTAATCCGCACAAACACACAAAGCAAAGTGTCCGAAAAAACTTACGTCCGCGATGCCAAAGGGGGAGATAAGCCGAGCGAGAGAGAGAGAGAGAGAGAGTTTGTGAATGGAAAAATATGGAAATTCAAAAATACCGCGACCGGCGGCACGGCACGAAGCCGGAAAAAAACCCGGAAGATCCAAAACCGAACCCGAAACCAAAAACGAGGGACAGAAAAGTCTCAAACGGCCGAAGGGGGCGTGGCAGGTGCTTTCTCGGCCGCTTTCTCTGAAGCTCCCGGCTTCAACTCCTTACCGAGAGAGCCGTGCTCCTTACCGAGCGCGCGCGCACGTCGCTCCTTACCGAGAGAGCCGTGCTCCTTACCCTGCTCGCGCGGGCGCTCGGTAAGGAGCACGGCTCTCTCGGTAAGGAGCGACGCGCGCACGCTCGGTAAGGAGTTGAAGCCGGGAGCGCTGCGCTCCCGTTCATCGCATAACATTTAACAAAAAAATGCATATGTGCACTTACAGCAGAGATTCACCAGTATACAATACAAACACCTGTAGTATCTGTAAGGTTTGATTTTTCCGCCACTTTCGCGAGTTCTTCTGCGGCTGCACAGTGCCGATCGACATAACTGACGTTAAAATTTCTAATTTTTCCCCCCTTGTGCTCGAGATATTAGGGTTCCGCCACATAACCGATAAAAAATGCTAAGAAAAAGCGAGAATTTGGCGGTTCCACTTCAAAAACGTTGACTTAATAGGGTTGTCGAGTTAACCGAGGGCGAGATAACCGGGTTCCACTGTAGTAGGTTTATTTAATCTACTGCTTTTTAACTGCTAACTTAAACCAATAGGGGATTAAAACCTCCAGTTTCCATGGGATCCCAGTCTGGGGAAGGAACTTGACACTGAACCAAACTTTCGAGCATGCCTCATTTAAATGTCTGTCTTTTTTTAAATTTGCAAATAATTGATCGGTTTTCTACATGTTAATTATATACTCTGAGGCACATTATAATACTTTTAGAGCGGAAAGTGTTTATTAATCGCCTCAAACATTCTGGGTTTGGCTTTAGGGAGTTTGGAAACCCAGGAAGATCCCCAATCCTGACTACTTTGAGGATCTGCACCCGTTCCGCATGACCCCCGTCAGTGCCGTGGGTCTGGAGCTCTGGTCCATGTCCTCAGATATCTTTTTCGACAACTTCTTCATTACATCGGACCGCAGTGTTGCTGAAAAGTGGGCTGAGGATGGCTGGGGCCTGAAGAAAGCCGCAGAGGGAGCAGCCGAGGTACCGGGAACTTTCCATTTTTGTTTGTGTGTGTGTGTGAGCATTCGGTAGAAGAATATGTACATTTACTCACTGTGTTTTTGATGCACTCGTCTATACGGAAAGGTTTTGTATCCAGGCCACTTTCAAACACACTCGGAGATCTATACTTATTTCAGAGCTACGTTAGATATATTTGAAAAGTAATTGGTAAAGCTGCAACTAACGATTATTTTGATAATCGATTAGTCAGACTTTTCCGAAATAGTTTACACTATCACTTTATTAAACTGTACCATTTTCACACGATGAGGATTATACACTTTTATACGATTTTATCGATTAGTTGTTGCATACCTAGAAATTTGTAATGTAGATTTGTTTTAGAGCAACAAGAACTTTTATTACATAAATAATCATCGCCGTTAAAATCATATTACAATGTGGATTTGTTCAAGATCATATTAACAGTACTTTTAGTCATTCAATTAAAATTTGCATCATATAGTTACAAATTTCCAACACTGGTTTATTTGTGTAGCACTTGTAACAGTAGACATTGTCAAAGCAGATTTTCAGCAATGAAGGAACGTCCAGGAGGAACCGTTCATCATTTCGGTGGCTTTGGATACTGCGATTGTACCCAATTCCTAGATCAATTTTGTAACCAGTAACCTGATTGTAGTCTCTTTTGTTCGCGTTAACGTCTCATCGGAGACCCGAGTGTAAAAATGTTCACTGCAATTGAAGTCCAAAGCCGTCCTTATGATTTCTCAGTGGCGCCATCTACAGCAGAGGTGCCTTTTTCCGATGAAGGGCCAAAAAAAAAAAAATCTAAAAATGCCGGTTCTGATTCGTTTCCTAATTATGAAAACGGCAGACAATCTCCTCTTGTCCCTGCGCCGCTGTCTCGATCTCTTCATTATTAGCCCTTCGCCGAGTGTAACAAAGCGTGCTGTTACCTGCCTTTTGATTTGCACGTGTACATTAAAAATGGTCACGTTCGTTTATTTTCTACATTCCATTTCAGTTTACATTTTTGTGAGGGCATGCATTGAACAACTATCGATTCGACGCCATTCCGCTTTCAGCTGGGTGCCCCAAAGCCCAAACAACACTACTGGAAGCTGTGAAGCACCAAGGATACAAAAATGTCCAGAAAATGTGAAGGCGATACAGTGTTAGAAAGCATCTGCTCACAAGTATTAACCGTATCGACAATTAGGCACGGGTTTATAGTTTTGGTTCCCGAGGAATGTCTTTCATATGCCTACTTGAGTAAGTTACGATGCAAACCTTTGGAAAGGATTCAACATGTTCAGGATAAAGAATTCAGTAGTGCTGAAGTGTAACCCTGATCCAGTCCTGAACTGAGCCTCATCAGTTATAATTTCTCACAGAATGTAAATCAATTAAATTCTTATGAGCTAAAAGAAAAAACATCTAATACCTGAACCTTGGAACATTTTTATAATCGTGTAGTGGATGAAGATAAGATAAATCTAAGTTATAAAAGTGTTTCTAAACTCTTACCGCTGCGATATATATATATATAGTGTGTGTCTGTTTGTATGCGCATGCACACTCTCCAGCTCTGAGAAGCTCTGATGTGTATCTGTTTCCACTTAACCCCTGAAGCTTTTCCACACGCGACATAATTCTGCGTTCCTCTCCAGGGCGTGGGGCAGAACGTCTGCCTACACACACACACACACACACACACAGTGCTTTGATGCTCTTTCTTTGTGCTCACATCCCATAATACTAAGACTGACAGTGTTACACCGATGTGCTGCCAATCGAACATCACTTTCATAATTTTATAATCATTATTATACATTTTATTACAAACTGTTCCTGTTTAAATAAATCCTGAAGCTACTCTAGATGAATTCAGACTCGCACACACTTTCAGTACCCCATAATATTAAAGCTCAACACCCACACTCAGACCATAATTCCACTTCCCTACTCCCCATCCTCTTTAGCAGAGAAACTCAGGACTTTCAGAACGGCGTGCGCTCAATGGCTTCGTCTGATTCTGTTCTGGATATTTGCAATTGCATGAATTATTTGTGCAGTCTTCACTACATGTGATCTAGGTTTATTTGGAAAAGGCTCAGTGCGGACTAATTCACCCCCCCACCCCCTTTAATTACATTTCATACATTATTAATTAACAAAGGAGGATCACTAATAATGATACCTAAAGGCTAAAAAAATATGGTCAAATGTTTTTGGACACCTGACCATAAGATTTGTATGTGATTTTTAAACCTGCTTTTGCAAATGTATTCCCCTTTTGCTGTTCTAGATTCGGCAACTCTTGTGGGATGTTCCCAGTTTACAGTGATCAGTGTCTATCGAAAGTGCTCCAAGGAAGGAGCAGTGGACAGACAAGTTACTGAAGCTCAAATTGCTGAAGAAGTTAATGCGGTTAATGCTCAACAAGTCACGACTGTTTTAGCAGAAAAAGGGGGGACCAACACAACATTAGGCTGGTGGTCATAATGTTCTGTCTGATCAGTGGTCATAAAGATACGGAACAGGTTTGGGTCTCCTAGTTCAAGTGAAGGGAAAATATCATGCTGACACATCCAGAGACATTTTCTACAACCGTTGGTGTTTTAACTTTGTGGTAACCGAAAAGTCTTGGAAAAGTCAGGTGTCCCAATACTTTTGTTCATACACTGTAACTTGGTGTCATGTATCACTATAATGTTAATGTTGCCTAGTCCTAGATCCTGTGTGTGACTTTTTTTAAACTGCATTTCAAAAATGGATCAGTAGAATATCGTGTTCATTGCTTTAATCTCGTTTGGAGCGTTTTCCTGCTTGATTTAGTTTGATTCTGCCCCCAAGACAACTCGATCCATTAATTGCGCAACTTCGTACGTCAGTTATTTTTTGCGTCGCAAAACACTAACCGTGAAGCGAGTTTTTGGTTTTCACAATGTCGTACTTTTTGGGTCGCATTTTTGGAGACCGTACAAAAAAAGAGGCAAGCGTTTCTCACAACCGCAGATCCGCTGCAACACGCCGCGAGTTGGTTTACAACAGGAAGTACTCAAAGCAAAGTTGTCTTCTCTCACAACGGCTCTTTTGTGTGGCATTGTGTGAATGGTAGGTATGCGGAGGAGGAAGGCGAGTTTAGGGTGGGGGAGGCAGACGGCGATCGTCTTCAGGATTGCTAGTGTTGTAATTCACAGAGTGGGCGGAGATTAGTCGCGTTTAGCACGCTCAAACATTCCTGTTGCTCGTATGTATGCGTTGGTCAGAGATGTCTAAAATGGCCTAAATGTGTTTAATAAGGTTGAGCCCAGTTTCACCTCCTTTTTCACAGTTTTCAGTTTTGGAGGGTGTTTTTCAAAAAGCTGTTTCCGTTGACTGAAGAAAATGCTGTCTCAGTGTGGATGGATGCCTAAAATGGAGTATTTAAAAAAAAACTAAAAAAACAAACAAACAAGCATTTTCAAACGAAAACGTTTTAGCGTGGACATCGTCTGTGCGCATTCGAGATTCTGACTGACATGCATCAGAGTTTGTAACGTGACTCATGTTATAGTATTATCATTATTTCAGATGGTAATTATGGTTTAAAAACCTTCTGGGGATTCTGCATACTTGAGTATGGAATTCTAAAATGTAAAATGTGTAGGAACCCAGATCTGAGGTTGTGTTCACACGTTATGGCTCGTGCGGCACGTGTTTTCATGCTCGCATCTCAAAGCCACCTGCTTTGTTCCTGTGTGTGTTGTGGTCTATTGAGCTGCAAAGCCTCCGTTCTCTGGGTTGTACCACATATACCCAGCGAGCACCGTTTACATCGCTCTCTATACCATCCCTGGCTTTGTGACGAAGCTCTTGTTGTGATGAACCTTGCCCTGTTTATCAAACTGTCCTCACGAGATCTGTTCCGGGGAATATTAGAGTAAAGGACATCAGTTCACTACAGGACAGTCCCGAGGCTCAACTCATTTGTGTTGATAGTGTTATTGGTTTGGTTTTGAATTTATTGCCAGCGTTTGCGTTATGTGTATTTAGCTGCAGTATGACACGTGTGTGTGTGTGTGTGTGTGTGTGTGTGTATATGTGTTGACCTTGTGGTGCTATAATTTGTCTTCGCTCTCTGTTCACAGCCTGGACTTGTTAATCAGATGATGTCTGCAGCAGAAGAGAGACCCTGGCTCTGGGTGGTCTATGTCCTGACAGTGGCTCTTCCCGTCATCCTCATCTTTGTGTTCTGCTGCACTGGGAAGGTAGTGTGTGTATGTGTGTGTCCATCTGTTGGTCTCTCTGTATGTCTTTCTGTCTTTCTTTCTATGTGTGTTTGTCCGTGCGTGCCCGTCTTTGTGATTGTCTGCAAATGTTCAGTGTCCTCTCTGAACCTCCCACTGTGCTGTCATTCACAGAAGAAGCCAGCAACCTCTGCTGCTGAATACAAGAAGACTGACGAGCCTCAGCCTGATGTGAAGGATGAAGAGGAAGAGGAAGAGGAGGAGGCCAAGGATGAAGAGCCAGGTATGTATACACTGAACAAACTGGTTTCATTTTCAATCAAAACAGCATATCTGAAAGGAGACGTTATGAATCCTCTGTATAAAACCACTAAAAGTGTATCAGGTCCTCATTATATATATAATGTCCATTCTATCAAATATTACCTACAGATCTGATTTATCTGTATAATAACTTACTGCAGCCCAGCTGTTAGTATATACAGTCTAGAAATCCACATCTGGAAAGTGACACATGCTTTTTCTTTTCTCACTTCAGAGACGAAAGCCGAAGCAGAAGAAAGCCCTGCAGAAGCAGCTGCACCAGAGGAAGAGGAAGCAGAGAAACAGGAAGACAAATCAGATGAGGTAAGAGGATTTGTTGCAGAAGCTTTCCAAAGCTTTTTTTTGTTTTTGTCCCCCTATAAGTTTTACCTTTTTTCAATTTTTTTTTTCAATTTTTTTTTTTACACGAGTACAATTCAGTGTTTTCGAATGAGTCATGAGACAAACAGTTTCTAGTATCACCATACTCACCATCACGGTAGTTATGAGGAGGCTGACGCCTAATCATTCTGAGACACTCGTCAAACGCGGCACCATTTTAGAGGGAGCTAATTTTTCTAATCAAAGTACTTCGAGATTTTGAAGGGTAACAGCACAGAATGCAGGAGTTATAGCAGGTTTATAAAGGAGTACACCTGTGTAAGCAATGCCTTTGTTCAAGATTTTCACAGAATACAAAAAAGGCCAAAATAGAACCCCTAATATACACTATATGGACAAATGGAATAGGACTTTTTCATCCATATGTGGTTCTTCCCCCCCAACTCTTAGCACATAATACACGTGATTGGATAAAATGTCTTTGGATGCAGTAGCATTCAATTTTCCCTTCACTTGAACTAGGAGACCCGAACCTGTTTCAACATGAGAATGCACCTGTGCACAAAAACACCCGCTTTGGAGTGGAACATCGTAAGTTGCCTGACAGTGGACAAAATTATTAGGACACCTGACTTCCAGCCACATGTTGTTTTCCAAAGTGTTACCATAAAAATAAGGACACACGATTGTATAAAAATTGGATGTTGTAGCATTAAATTCTCTCACTTGAACTGCAAAATCCAAACCCTGTTCCAGCATGACAATGTCCCTGTGCACAAAACACCAGCTTTATGAAGAAATAGGTTACATGGTGAGGATTGGAGGCTCTTCAGTAGTCTGCTATTGAGCTCTGACCTCAACCCTATTGAACACCTTTGGGATGAATTAAAGTGCTGACTGTACCACAGGCCTCCTCAACCTACATCAGTACCCGACTTGACTAACAGTCTTGTGTCTAAATGAGCACAAATCTCCACAAGCGCACTCCAAAATCTTCCTAGAAGAGTGGAAGTTATGACTGCCAAAGTGGAATAAGATGTTAAAAAGCACATACGAATCTTCTCGTCTTATAGGTGTCCACAAACTTGTGTCCATAGTGTATATACACAAAAGGTCACTGATATCAGTACATGAATATTAAATAGAGTGGTTTTATAAAATGAAGGTATTAAATGGCTTGGATTCATGATATCATCAACTTCTACAGACTGTTGTGTGATGCAGATCGAGGGTTCTTATTTGGATCCTAACTAACATCAAGTTGCGGATTATCCTAAAATTTTCGGGAATCCGCAGCGGGAACGAATGTTCAGGAGCGTTAAGAATAACATTTTAAACTGTTTTCACTAACAAATTTCATAAATATTTTTGAAAACACATTATTGTATTAAAGTGACAATGTCTAGATTAATTTACTAAGGTACCATAGGGGCTGCGGCGGTGCGTCCAAAATTCGCGGATTTTCAGAACTCGTCTTAGAATGTAACCCCGCGAGTTCCGGGGGAGTTGCTGTAATGGAATGTTAAATCAACACCCGACCAATCAGAATCAAGAATTCGGATATCTATCGATCGATCTATTTATAGATCGATAGAGAGACATATACATGTGTGTTTTTGTTTTTTTCCTAAATGAATTAATTGTTATTTTTTAAACCCCCTCCTTTTTTTTTCCCTGTGTAGAAGAAAGAGGACGACGTTCTGCGGAGGTCCCCAAGAAGCAGAGTGCGACCTAGAAAGGACTGATGGACTTTTAGTGCATCTGCTGAACTGCAGCCCCTCTTCTGTGTTTTCCCTTGTTTCTTGACTCCCTCCATCCTTCCCTTCCTCACTCCTTCCCTCCCTCCATCGCTCTCTCCTTTTACCCTTGTTCTGTCATCCTCTGGTTTTCTGCTCCAACCTCACACGAGTGACGACTGAGAGAAAGCAAACAAAGCGGTCCGGCGAAAACTGACGGACGGGAAGAGCAGGATGATGACTATGATAACGACAAGCATACATAGAGTAGTTCTTTTTTTGTTTGTTGTTGGTTTTTTTTGTTTGTTTTGTTTTACTAAAAAGTAAAGAAAGAAACATGATCATTCCTTAAATGTGCTAATGCTAATGTAAATCCCCCCCTCTCTATCTTTTTCCCAGCTCTCTTTTTCTCATTCACTCACACTCACTCTCTCTCTCTCTCTCTCTCTCTCTCTCTCACACACACACACACACACACACACACACACACACACACACACACACACACACACCGTGCTGGCCTCCAGCTGGCATTTTGCTACACCTCTGGCTAGCGTAATTCAGAGAAGGTGTCAGAATGTGGCAACACTACAACACCATGCGTCACACTCGGATTTTAAGCAGACAGGCTCATCGATCTGAATGCGAACAAGAAGACCTCAGATGTTGCTCTTTTTTTCCGGGAAAGGTGGATGGGAAAAAAAGGAGGGCCGATGGCACGTGACCTTCCCCGGCACCATCTACTCAGTTTTTATGATTGGTTTCTTTACGCCAACAGAGACATCTTTTCTCAAATTCCACCAAGTTCTTTTTATTTTTGGATCGTTTCTTGCCATGAGCTAGAGAAACCCCCTTTGTACTTGCACTGTTGAGATTGGGTGGAAGTGGGTCCACACACCCGTTAGGCTTTAGGTTCTAGCACACAGCTGTAGAACGCATTTCGCTCGTTTATTTTGTGAATGTACTGAGAGTTCCCTTTTTGTTTTTTTGTTTTTTTTGTTTTTTAACTCCATTCTACTTGTTTACTAATATCTCTGGGGGGTTTTTTCCCATCACCTGAATATGCTTTGTACTTTTCATACTTTTTCCCCAATTATATCTGAGGCTAAGAGAAGGAGACGAACAATTCAACTGAGCTGGCCAGCAGTGTAGGAGTTGTAGTTTGCGATGAGCAAACAAGACAGAGTATTTCCATGCTGCCCATGTGCTTGCCCATGGTGAATCATAAGTGTATCTGTGCCACCTCTTTCATTCTTCCACCGGTGCATTAAGCCAGCTATCGAACCATCTCTGATGAGTGACTCAGCTCGCCTCACTTCCTGTGACCTCATACAGTCAGAACAGCAGCTGCGGCAATGCTTAATTTTTTTTTTTCTTCAATAACATTTTCATTTTGAACAGTAGAGGAATACAGTGAGGCGGTATCGCATTTCTTCGTTAGCGGAAAAGTGTAAACGCAATCTGTACCCTCAAATGATTAACCCCAAAGACATGAAAACGGCACTATTGCAGCGCTGACTGAGCGCCACCTAAAGACTCCATGAAGTTTTGATTTTACTGACGTTGCTGAGCTCTGTTGAGAATGTTGCTGCAACTGAAGTTCTGTCCCAAGCTTACAAAGAGCTGGCACTTTTAATGTAAAGGAGTCTACAATTCACTTTCACAATTCCCATATCGTGCTGCACTGCTGCTATTCTATCAGGCGGTCTCTCTCTCTTTCTCTCTCTCTCTCTCTCTCTGTCAACCTCAACCTGTTTTGTCCAATTGTCCTTTTTTATTTTTATTTGTTTTTGTGTAAAGCCTGACATGGATAAGTGTGCATACATGGACTGATTGAATGAACGATACAACTTTCCTGGTTGCATATTGGGATCAAGAGCTACATGAGGTTGAGTGTATATTTCAAGGAATAGTGTGGAAGTAGGGCTGGGGGGTTCAAACATGTTACTTACAAAACTAAAATAAACAGATCCTATGAAAGACGCATGTCTTTTCTCAATCTAGGTGTTGTCCTGAATTATTTGGTGATGGCCAGGCCATTATATTATATAGAATTTTTTTTTACCCCTTAGAGTTTTTGCTTTGCGCAAATTCTGTTTTGATATCTGCGTGTCAACGTAAACTACTTTCTAGTAAGGCTGTCCATGAATTAATATTTTAGATAGAGCTTTACTTCTACTTTTTCTTTCGTTCTACTCCCCCCCCCCCCCCCACACACACACACACGTTTTATTTGCTCTAAATCAGGAATTGTATGAGTAAATGTGACCTTCCTTAGATTCAGTCATCTCATTTGTTTTTGATGAATAAAAAGAAATAATCTAATGAGAATACTGTGTGCGAAGATGTTTAACACTGTTGTGTGAGTCCAAAACAGATTAAAAACCATTAAGCTTCCACCTCCATGCACATGACTGTGGGTCTGAGGCATTCTGTTGCAATCCTTTCTCCGGTTCTCTGTTTTACAGGAGTTCTTCTGTTGGTCAAAAATGTCAAATATGGACTCGTATGTCAGACAGGATTTTTTTCACTCGTTCATTGTTCCAAATTTTTTCCATTTGACACAGTTTGTTGCATGTAAAGAAAAGGAACATGCATGTGTCTCAAAAAAAAAAAAAGACACTGTAGTTGTACTAGACCACTAAATGACTGTGTGACTCTTCCTGGTGACTCTTCACAAAGGCATGCTAATACCGAACGAGTTTTTCCTAGGGCAAAGTTCTGCGTTCGTGACGTGGTAATCACATGACCTAAACCTCTTTTTGTTGTATTGAATGATTTAAAATTAGCTCAGAGAGTAGGAAGTATGTCACATGAGAGTGCTATTTTTGGGAACTGCAAGCAATTAGTACATTTAAGTTGTGTCATTCTGCATTTTATAGGTCAGACAAGGCCTTGGCAAGAAACTTGGTAGATGCAAAAACAATTTGGTGACTAGTACATGCACTGTATGGTGATCTGACCTTACTTTCTGAACATCTGAGAGGAGATTTTTCTCATTGTGGTCTGGAGAATGCAACTATTCAGTAGGTACATTATATGGACAAAAGTTTGTGGACACCTGATCATAAGATTTGCTTGTGGATTTTGGACATCTTATTTAATACAACAATAACTTTCACTCGTCTTGAATGATGTGGCGATTGGTGCTTATTGAGCCACAAGGGTGTCAGTAAAGTACAGATGTCTGGTCTGTCATTGGTCCAATTCGGTGTTCAATAGGGTTAAAGTGAGAGCTTTACAGCAGGAATCTTCCACTCCAACCCATAAAACCCTTATCTTCATGGAGCTGGCTTTGTGTACTTTGTGTCATGCTGGAACAGGTTCAAGTCTCCTAGTTCAAATGAGGGGCAAATTTAATGCTAGTGCATCCAAACAAAGACACGTGGACAATTGTGTTTGTCAATATAGTGTATAAGCACAAAGCACCATAACGTCATGTCCAAACACTCTCATATTAACTGATCCAACTATCTGACAGTTTCTGTTATCAGCTGGACAAAAGTATATGTACACTCCTGACTATCCCATCTGTACGGGGTTCTTCAACAGATGCACAAAAATGAATATTTAGTTACCTCAGTAATTCTCTTATAAGAGAATGGGCACAAATACTCTTAGCCATACTTTAAAATCTAGTAGATAGCCCTACTAGAAAAGTACATTTGGATATGAGATGTTAAGCAATCAATATGAGTGCTCAGGTCCAAATATTTAATTAAGTGAAGGGGGAAACATTGGTTGCTATTATGATATAGATTAAGATTCATATATATATATATATATATATACATCAGGACCTAAAACATCTTTCTTTCTGCATTCTTGAACAAATCACAGCATCATGCTGTAGGTGGAACAGAGGGGCTCAGGTGACCCAGATCTGACTCTTCTGATTCTTCAGGTTTCATCCGAGTCCTTTATCCATTTCCCACCTTCTAAAACAAACTAGTATGCAGTTTTGTTTATGTCTCTACTGTCCTCTAATGTCTTGTTCCTGGGACAGGCATTGGCTCCACCACCAAGCTTGAACATGACAATAGAAATGAATGGCCAACATATAAGGCTACATCTAACCCCGTTTTATATTTAATATCCTTTTCATGTTTCCAACAAATAGATTTGATTTTGTATTCACCACAATCAGGGACTTTATCGTTTACAGTCTCGCGTAGTGGAAACTCGAGACACGAACTGTATGACAGACGCTCGTGCGTTTCCTACGCCGTAGTGGAATGCTCCCCCCCCTTTACTCCCGGCGCGAATACGTCACTGAGATGCTCAGATTTGATTGGTTATTTGTCCTGCCCATTATTGAAAAAGGGGGCGGGGGAAATAGTGGTGCCCGTGACGTTTTTCAGAAAAAAAAACGAGAAGAAAAAGAAAAAAAAAAAAAAAAGAAAAAAAGGAAAAACTTGTTACAAGATGGCGGCGGCGACCTGCCTGTACACTGGAAAACAATAGAAACCAGCGGAGTGAGAGTAGAGTTTCATTTGTTGCGCTTTTCTTTTCGCCCCGGTTAGCCGACACGGGGTCGGGGGACGTTGTTCCGGGGTCGCGGGTAAACTTTGAGCCCTGCGCGGTCGCTGAAAAGTGATTTATTCCGGCATGCTTTGTTATTAAGGCTAGCTTGTTAGCTTTGCTACATCCGTAGCTTGGCTCGCGACTCTCTGGGCTGTATAGATTTAATACGGATCAGCTGTTAGCCTGCTAGCTAGAGAAGGGGGCAAAAAAAAGTTGTAAAAAGCGGATTAAATTGTGCTTTGGTGCTTTAATGGCGGAGACCGTTTTTTTCTTGGGGTTTAAACCGGATGGCTGGTTGTGTCAGAAATGTTGCTCGTCTTAAAGTTTGAGGCAGAGAGAGGAGAGAGGGAAAGGATTCAGCTGTGAGAGACAAAGTTAGAGGGGACAAGTCTTCATCCCAAACCTCTTTACCGGATCTTAGCAAGATCATTTCATCCACTCAGTTGATTTCTCATCTCGGTGAATGATCTCTCTATCCATCAGCTGTAAGTAAAACCACATTATCTTCACTTTTTCACCCAAGAAAAAAAGTTTTTGCAGGGGAAAAAACCCCCGTGCTCATCGCGTTAAACTCTGCTGAATTATCCTGGATGGCTTTGTTTCTTCACATATAAACTTTGATCTTTGATCATTGAGATGCTCTGGATGGTAGGGAAGTATGCATTATATACATGATGTGTTCATTTGTAGGGGCTGCAGCTCGGAGCTGGGTGTGAATCGGTGATCCGGTTTTTGTTTGTTTTTTAAAATCGTGCGCGTTTTCGTTCAGATTTTTGTGCTGTGATTTGTGTAGGCGAGTTGGTGTGAGTTGTACGAGTGAGAAAAACTCAAACACTGAACTATGCAGGCTTTCCAGCACTCGATGGGCAAAAATGAATGCAATTGAGTGTGTTTGGTAAAAAGGAGGAAGGTGAAGAGGACGAGGGTCCGGGTAGTTAAAGCAAAAAAAAAAAAGTTAAAAAGTGCGCGGACCTTTTTTTTAAAGAGGGAAAGAGAGCGAGCGCCTCGGTGTAAAAGGTGCGAGTGTGGTGAGGTGAATCGCCATGGCGGATTATGTGGTGTCGCGGCACACCGCGGTGATGGAGCGGCTCCGGCGTCGCATCGAGCTCTTCCGGCGTCATCACAACAGCTGCGAGAGCCGCTACGACAACACGGCCATGGAGCGCCTCGAACTCGACCGGCAGCAGACGTACGCGCTGCACCAGCGCTGCCTCCAGACCAAAGCCAAGCGCTCCAACAAGCACCGGCAGCCGCAGACTGCGAGCGAGCAGGCGCCCCAGAGAAGCACCGCGAACGCGGAGAGCGCGGAAGGAGCTGGAGGAGGAAGCGCGCCTGGAGATCAGAGTCGCAACAGCACCCTGATTGCGGTAAGGACATCTGATCACTTCCATCCTAACCGCACTACACTCTTATTAACTGATCCAACTCTCTAAAAGTTACTGTTATTCACCTGGCCAAAAGTATAACGACACACCTGACCATCCCACCTGGACGTGGTTCTTCAGCAGTCCACAAAGCTGAAAGCACACTACACTATAGTTACCTCAATAGGTGAACAGCACAGATCATCTCAGCTCTAAAATCTAGTAGATATCCCCATGAGATGTTTAGCATGCACATTCGGGTGTTATGTGATGCTCAGGCTACTTTTACATCCCCTCATTCAGGAGATGCTTTTATGCCTATTAAGCTGTTTCATCAAAGATAAAACGTTAACAGTACAGACACCAAGAAAGTTACCACAACAGGTCCCCGGGTCAATTGGTAATCGTATCACAGTATTGATTTAGCAGCGGTTTAATCAGTGGCAGTGATTTAACTAGTTCGTGATTACTGGTGATTGATGTTCACCATCACGATGTTGTGAATACAGCGTTAAGCTTTCTACCTGTAGCTGGCTTTATAACATATCCTTTAATCATCCTGCTGGATATCGCTTCTTTTTAAAGTGTTTAATATCTCATGACTAACCATGTTACCAGACTAAATACTAAAAAGAATACCGGTCAAACACCCCCCCCCCCCCACACACACACACACACACACATGAGGTGACATCAAATGCATTGAAAGCCATGGAGATGTGTATACAGGTGGGACTAAAAGGATCAGATTGCTGCGTTTTGAGAAACCGTTGGCATTTGGGTCTGTGATTTTTCTTTCTTTCTTTCAGAGTGTGACAAAGAGGAAAAGGCACTGACATCACCGATCCAGGCGAAAAATAAAATCGGCCTAGCATTTGTTAAATTAAAAATTATTCCAGGTTTTTTTTTTTTGCCCACTTTTGGGCAACTCGTCTCAGCTTAGCTCAGATCCTCAACTGCAGAAATACAAACGACAACTGAATCCGACAATCCTGTATCATGTTAGATAAGTTTACATACACTCTAATAATCTTTGATTGCAGTTGATTCCTGAATAAGAATGGATCTGTCAAAATACTTATTTCTTAATCAGGGTGGTGGAATCTGAGAAGGCCAAACTTGACAAAATTTTCAAGTAGTTGGGAAATCCTTTAATAATATATTAAGTAGAAAAATAATGGCCATGTGCATCACCGTGCCATTGTGCAGTATTGCAGTCATGTAAGAATACATGTGGTATTTACAGATTTATTATAATTATGGTGTGCTCAGTACTCGAGGTCAGCACAGATACAGAGTATTCAGGGCAAATATGTCTTGTGCACTCATTCCTAACCATATAAAGGTGTTGCAAAGGTTATGTTTGATTGTGTTGTAACTCGTATATTTTTTTTATTAGCTTATTTTAAGCTTTAAGTAACGTACTGCAGACAGAAACTCTTCTTCTTTTTGCTTTGCAAAGGCTTTTTTCTTTTTTCTTTTTGGCTGAAGCAGAAATAATTGAAAAGTTGTTAACACTAGCAAAACGATTACAAAGCCGAATGCCCTGACCGGACCCTCGCGCTTTCCTTTGTCATGGTAACCGTGACACAACCCCCCTCCTCTTCCTTCGAGCACATAACTTTGGATCAGGTTACATTTAACATCCATTAAAAAAAGCAGTTTATATACAGTGTGTCTATACCTTGAGGTCCATAAATATTTGGACACAGTATTTGTTACAGTATTTGGAGCTAAAATGTAATTTTATATATATGTTGCACTTGAAGTTTTTAGGGTTTGCTGTTTCATTTGGGGGTTCAAATATATAATTGTAAATGAAATGGTAGTTTTTAGTACATGGAAACCATTTGGATTTAAAGTCTGCTGCTGCTCACGTTTACTGTCATCATGTCCTATTTGATTTTGGTGTATTTTGACATGTCTATGTAGTCTGACATGAATATAAAAATGTTTTGCTTTCGAAGTATGCTTTAGGTTGTTGTAGCAATGTATCTGTATAGCAATGAATGCATCATTGTCAGTAAATACAGTGGTACCTTGACCTACGAGTTTAATTCGTTGCGTGGACTAGCTCGTATCTCAATTTGCTCACACATCAAGGCGATAAGCAGAGGCGGAGGGAAAACTCTTTTTTTTTTCTTTCTATCACTCCTGTACACTACGTATCCCTAAACTTTTTTTCCTTTTTCGTCTTTATCTTAATTTTCGTCACAGTTTCTTCGATTTCTGGCTTCGCTTCGGCATTTAACAGCGCGTCTCGAGCTCGTACCTCAATTTTTTGCTCACGTAACAAAGCAAAAAAATCGACCGAGTGACCGCTCGTACCTCGGAAAACTCGTACATTAATGCACTCGTAGGGCAAGGTACCACTGTACACTGAAAGTGGATCTATTGCAGCCATACATGCTCGTCATAAGATGAGGTGGTATGCTTCAGATCATGAGCTGTTCCTGTCCTTCTCCATATACTTCTGCTCATAATTCTGGTCAACAGTTTTGGAACAGTATCTTATGGAAAGATAAGACTAAATTTCTTGTCAGATCAGCGTTTTCTGTTTTTGAAGCTCATAAATAGCTTACAACTTATAATAAACACTGTTCTTAGTCTGTTGTTTTTTTTCTTGACTGTTGACTTTGAAAGATTCATCGACCTCCTAGAGGACCTACTTGATCATCCTTATTTTACTGTCTTCTGGGTTGTTTGGTGTTTCTTAGCTCACCAGTGAGTTCCTATTTTTAAGAATGTTCTAATTAGGTTTGGGTTTGTTTATATTATTTAGCCCAGTGTTTCTTGCTCCTCTGGCAGCGGTGACTTGTTTGGACTTACTGTTTAAAGATAACACTTAATCTGCTTACTAATAAGTGAATCTGTGCTTGTAAACACAGTCAGTGTTTCAAAACAGTATCAGCCCCGTATGTCATAAGTACTTAGTGGTAACTGGTGCTCACATCTCATTTGTAAATGATACATTAAGTGTTGGTGATATTGGGAGGCCATTAAATTTGATCATGTGCCACTTGTGTAAGTGCTGAAATGCGCTTGTGAGCTGACGAGTGACTGCTCGTGTCTGACCGACCTGCATATGATTCATTCAGTTGTGGTGCCAAGATTTGATGAGTTAAAGTGATAAGTGTAGCGCGAGAGATTATGTGCAGCTCTCCCCAGAATAGAACATGCATGTAGATTCTTCATCCGAAAATGATTTTGCCTTTGTTTAGTCATCACCTGTACAAATACACTATTTGGACAAAAGTTTGTGGACACCTACCCATAATATTCTAGCATGCTGGTGTAATAATCTCCATTCTTCTGGGTAGATGTACGACTAGATTTCTGCAGTGTATTCGTGGAGATTTGTGCTCATTTAGCCACAAGGGCATTAGTAACGTGAGGTACTGATTTAGGGTAAGGAGGCCTGGGGGGTGCAGTGTTTCAATTCATTTGAACGGATTGAGTTTAAGAGTGCTAAATTCACTCAAAAGCTTCACACCAACCCATGTAAACCATATCTTCATGAAGCTGGTTTTGTACACATGGTCACTCTCATGCTGGAACAGGTTTGGTCTTCTAAGAAAGACACCTATACAATTGTGTCCCTCCATCTTTGTGTATTAAATTTGGGGAAAAAACACAAATAGCTGGAAAAGTCCAGTATCCCAATGCTTGTTTTTTTTTTTTTTTTTGTATAGTGTACATTAAACACTGACTGATCAAACCATATTGGCTGATCAGAGTTCAAAGCTTTATGAAGAAATATTGTGTACTTTATTTATTAAAGCACAGAATGCCCTCCACGAGGCTGGTTTTCAAACTTTAGCTAATACACTGGCAACATGGTTTTAAGAGAGTAAGATGCAGAGCATCATTTGGTGCACAAGGACAGAAAGAGTTCATTAGAAACGAGCCGCTGCTTCGGGCAGAAGGCTTTAGATTTCATTGTGTCTCAGAAAAGCACTTTTACCATGGCCATGTCTTGCTTAATAACAGTTAATGAAAATGAGATGAGTGCGGTTTCCTTCCGAATAAACGCACTGGTGATGTGACTGAGCAAATGTAGACTGCAGTGAAAGACTAGCCTGCCTTGACTCCACAGCCCTGTTGATCGTGTCGTTCTGTTTTGGTTTTGTCCGTGCAAACATTTCTGCAACAGTATCTGTATACCTGGTTGCGCATGTACTAGAAATTCCTTGTTGTTTGTTTAATTTGATCTCATAGAACCGTGCATGCTGTTATCTTTTATAGATGGTTGATTTCAGATATCTATTGTGTTTCTCCATCGTGCAGTGTGCTGGCTGTTAGGTTTGTGTAAAATAATTTACTCGTCCCTACATGGTCTTATACCTTCACGATATCCAGTGATTGCTCTGTTAATATGTTACCAGACTACTCAACCAGTAGTATTTTGCATATCAGCAGAGTGCGCTAGTATGAGCTTGTACAGGGGCTTTCTTTGTAATAAATGAAGCACTGTACCATCTGACATGAATCTGTAATGATTTGTGCCAGGTTTTGAATTTATTAATTTTAAATGACCTCACCTGGATGTCCCATGCTTTTCCTTTACACTATCACTAACAGCATTACATTTTTATATTTTTTTTTTGCAAACAAGTGTTTAAGCACTATTTACCATATGAAATTGAGTATAGATATTGTGGCTGATATTGAGAAATTATAGAGAAATTGGTGTATAGAATATAGGCTGCTCAGCACGATGGTCAGCTCACTTCTTAATGCTAAAATGAGTCTGGTTTTATTTATGAATTTGATTAAATGTTTTACCTAACTTTTTTTACATTTTTTTATTGGCCAGTTTATTCTCATAGTTATTGCTCGCTGCTGGTGTAAAGATCTTGAACGTGTCTGCCCTGACCTCCTCTGATCCCCATGAACTCTGGTGTTCACATTGTGATCCTTGCATTCAACATTCTTGATCTACTTATGACATCAAGTTTCAAGTTCAGATGCTGGCCATTACACGTGACCTGTACAGGCACGTAATTGTTTATCAGCTCTGTATTCCAGCACACTGGGTGTGTGGTTAAACATGGAGCATTATTCAGATTTCTGCAAGAAATCAGGAGTCGTCAATGAGCTGCAAGTTTTTTTATTATTATTATTATTTTTATGCTGCAAAATGACGACAGGGTAACTCTCTCATCCAAGTCTGTACACATTCGTTCTGAATTGACCTTTAGCGTGAGAATAATAAAACCTTTGTAATGCTATGTAGAATTTGGTAAACAGCATTTCTGTTAATGAAATGTGTAATGATTATGGTTGATTCACAGGGAATTTGACATCTTTGTATGCATTATATAGCTAGATTTTGTGGACCCCTGCCCATAAGATTGGCACATGCTCTTTGAACACCCCAATCCACATTAAGTCGCTGTTATTACACCCTCTACTCTTCTCGAAAGATGTTCCAATAGATTATAGAATGTGGAATTTTGTGCTCAAGGTGCTCAGTAGGGTTGATGTCAGAGCTCTAGAGCAGGCCACTCAAGATCTTTTACTCCAAACTGTGGGGCTGACTTTGTTTACAAAGGCATTGTCATGCTGGAACAGGTTTGGGTCTCCTAGTTCAAGTGAAGGGAAAATGTAATGCTGCTGCATCCAGCTTGATTAGAAGATTGGGTCAGAGTGCAGGGTCGGCCATGACACGGTGCCCCTGAAGCACAGAGGGTTAAGGGCCTTGCTCAAGGGCCCAAGAGTGGCAGCTTGGCGATACCGGGGCTTGAACCCTCGACCTTCAGATCAGTAACCCAGTGCCTTGTTTTATGTAGCACCAGGGTTCAGGAGGAACGTTGTTTTATTTCACTGTGTAATGCGTCATTGGAATGACAATAAAAGCTACTTGTCCATGTGATAATGCATTTGACTGATTAAGCAAATGGTATGTTTCTCTGTTACATTAATACTGGGCCTGGATGCACATGGAATCATTTTTATTTATTAAAAACCAGGATAATGTAACTACACACACATGTAAACTCTCAGTTTATCACATTGAAAACTCGCTGTGTAGCCTCTTTGCCTCAGAACTAAAATTTCAACTCGCGCTGCCTTTAACAGATTGATGTGCCCAGGATGTGACAGCTGCAGTCTGCTTCGTGAGTGCACATCATGAGGCATCTTATTGGCCCATTTCCAACCAAGTGCCTGGGAAAAAAAAGAGGGAAAAAAAAAAAAAAAAAACTGCTTTACCTTGCAGCAGTATGATTACCTGAAACGTGATCCCAATAAAAAATGTTCTTAAATCGTATTAAACTGAACCCAACTTGCATTTTGAAAACTGAAGCTGGAAGACTTGAAACCAAGCAGGAACCCAAATTTAAAGTGGCACTGACCTTTCAGTGTGTGAGAGCGAGCCAAAGTAAAAGGAAAGGAAATCTTTACGCTTACAGACAGGTCGAACTGCAAAAAATGTCACTGGAGTAGTTTTGCTACATTCTTTTTAATAGTAGGCATTTCAGCATTTCATACAAGTGGAGCTGCATTATTAAATAATAATAAAAGAGCCAATCAGGTTTCAGTGTTCTAATGCTGGCCTTACACTATATGGATTAAAGTAGTAGAAGACTTGATTTTTCCAGCTATATGTGGTTCTTTGACAAATTGTTACCTCAAAGTTAAAGACGCACAATTGTATACAGGAATAAAAATGTCCCTTCACTTAAACTAGGAGACCCAATAAAGATATGGTTTATATGGAGTAGAAGATCTTGACTGCACCCCAGGTCTTCTCACCCTACATCAGTAACTGACTTTACAAAAGCTCTTGTTATTGAATGAGCAAAAATCTGCATAATCACTCTGCAAAATTTAGTGGAACATCTTCCCAGAAGAGTGGAGGTTTTTATAGCAGCAAACAGGGACTGAATGTAGGGGACACGATATTCAATAGCACACCAGAATAATATGGTCAGGTGTCCACAAACATTTGTCCAAACACTGTATTTGGACAGGTGATGAATGTGCAACTAAACAGAGGCAAGTTTTTTTTTTTTTTTTTTTTTTTTAACCGTTTTTATCGATTACTTCTCTAATGAAAATTCATGTACACGGTCCAGTGTGTTAAACACCAATCAGCTTAACAAAATGTATAATAAATAAATGTTTATTTAATTTAAACACACTTTAGATAAGAGTGTATTATACAAAACTGTGCATTACGCAGATATTTGTTTTGCGTATGGACACTCAGTGTTGTCCTAATTTCTTTTTTTCTTTTTCCCTAATTAGATAATTGTGTATTTATCTTTTAAGTTTGATTAGTTTTTACAGATTCATTAAATTTTTTGTTTTAAACATGTTGTTGTTTTTCGGTGAGTTTTTGAGAATTGAAATCCTCTGGCAAAGTTTTCTTCGTAATTAAAACCACTTGCAGTGAGATTTATTTGGCTCTAGAGGCCCATTTGTTCAGCTGTAATAGGAGGCTAGCGCTGTATATTGCCTTTTAGTAGTATGGTTTTGTTGTAGCCAGAAAATTGTTGGAGTATTGCAGAATATTGCTTAGGAAATATCAAAAGAAAATTGAAGCCCTAATCCTCCACCATGTGTTGTTTCGATTTTACTTTGTCTGGACCATCCTCAATGACATTTCTCACACACTTACTCGATCCTATTTGCTTATTTCAGTGAGTGGAGATTTACTCAAATTGTATATTTGTTCAGTAATGCTTGAAAAAAAAAAAAAACGTGCATTTTTATCAGGACATTATCAACAACTTCAACAAATTATCAAGATGTCTATACCTGCACCCCACACCGAAGCAAAAGCCCGCCAGACCGATGCTTCATGGGGAGGCGTCTAGGTTTTGTTCTGATGAGCATTTGGACTTATGCCAAGGAATCTCACTTGTAGGATGCACCATATTTGTGTGGTTGCCCCCGTTGAATGGTTGGAGGTGGTGGAGCAGTTTGTAATACTGTATATTTTAAATTCTACCACTTGTATATATATATATATATATATATAAGTGCTTTGATTCACATTATACATGATTAAAAAGGCTTTCATTTTATTGCGAAAGAAAGCCACCAATAGAAGGGCGGGCTTTGGCTAGGCAAAACTCGCAAGACTGCTACAAATGCGGTAGTGGCTGTAGGGAACCATAAATGAAACTGCACGAGTCTGGATTGTGCTGCTTGATGATGTAAGTAGAAGGTAGTCATTTTTTTTTATATTTTTTTTTTTTATTTCAGCTCTATTTTTAAGAGGATCATATTCATGTAATCTGACATGGAGAACACGCATATTTGCACGCTGCTCTAGACTTTATCCATGATTTTCTCTTTTGTTTTGGGACTGAGATTAAGTTCTTGGACGTGAAACGATGGATAAACCAGCACTGATTACATAACTGCAAATTTCACTGCCTGTAGAGGTGATTACTACACACACAAAAACTCGTGCCAAGATTCTGTCTTAATTAAGCCGTCTGCATTACATGAGGTAGAAGTTTATTCCCCTCAGCTTTTCCACATTGCTATAGCGGAAACGTTTTCGCTCGGCTTTGGCTGCGAATACAAATAAGTGTGAAAGTTCGTTAGCAGACGCTTCCAACAGAACGGGGCGTGAAGCCCACTGTGTCACTTGCAGGGAAAGCATAAAACTCGGCATGATGGGTATTAAGGGGCTGAAATCCCATATGAAATTCATTAATCGCGACTGGTGCCAGCTGCTAATATCGACTCAGCAGAGCGACATGAACAGGACGTTTAACACTGTCTCCAGATGGCGATCGAGAACATTATCGCTGTTGCGTTAGTTATCTTGAATTACATCACAACTTGTTAAAAGTCCTAAACACCCAGGTCATGTGTACGTCCTCTCCAATTTGTTAAATTAAGGAATTTGTATAGAGGCTCTTGTACGCTTGTAGTAAATCATCCTACTTTCAGTGTCGCATATCCAAAGGAAAGAGGCGAATTGGGGGACTTTTTGGATGACTCTGGCCTAAATTCACACCTCCCCCCAGATTACCCACACAGATGACTCACTTTTATTCTCATTGCTCCACGACAGCTGTGTATCTGTGTGTATTGATGCAAGTGTCCTTACTGGACCATTACTTTGCAACAGCAAAGTTGCTTCATATTGTTCAGGCTAAAGTACACTGCTCGATTTACAGTGCATCCTTAATGGCCTACAAATGATTTTACAACATACCTAGAGAAATTGGTCTACCTTGTGTGACTGTTGCAGAACTGGTCTGATTTGAATGGATGGAGAGTCAATACAGCTACAGTGATGCTTATGCCACACTCGACGTGAGAATGACTCAGTAGAACACCTCAACTGCAAAGCAGCTGACCTACATTTGCTTTTCCTCAGCTGCTGATACGCTATCGGCCTACAACACGAGTCAACAAAATGGCTCTTTCCACCGCCCAAATATTGCTCTTCCTTCTAAAGACAATGTATCATTGTTGTTTTGGGAAACGCAAAAACCAGTTCCAAGACTTTCCATCTGAAATGATACGCTTGCCGTGTAAGAGCGCCGTCAGCAGCTGAGCACTCATCGTCGGCTTGCTGCTTGGCGTAAAGTAATACTAAAGCTACGGCGCTGCCAAGCAGCTCCCAGTGGTCTCCGTGCCTGGTTTGGTGGCGCTCGGCCGAGGTGGGCAGCCCTTGCTCTGCTTCATTGTGGCCTCAAAGGCGGGCAGAGCTCGGCCAAGAATTCGGCACGCTCTCTCAGCCCCACTGCAGCCGCAGCGCCGCCTCTTTTGTTGTGGCCTGTACATCCATACACATGGTAATTAGCCTCATGTGGCTTGGTCCTGTGGTGGCCATGGTAGTGAAGAGGGCAAGTCATGAAGGCAGCAAGAGGGAGGAGCGGAGGGGGCTGGTGAAAAAGATTAAGAGCAGAGGTGACAAAAGTGGTTTAGTAAAAGAGACTTAGGGAATAGGTTTTGGGAACGTGAGAAAGGGTGTGCATGCGTAACTTGAGGGAGATGATGTCGTGCAAAAAATGGAGACCAGTTTTTCTGGTTCAGAAAGCCCTGCAGTAACTCTCCTCTCTCAATGGTTGTGTGTGTGTGTGTGTGTGTGTGTGTGTTGGAGAAGGTGTTAAGAAAACTGCTTGGCAAGCCCCTAGCTCAGCTTTGCTTTTGTTCATATAAAACTGCTACTTCAGCTTACTGGGATTGAAGATTAAACATAAGGCTTGTTGAGGTTTGAATGTCTGTGCATTTTATATACAGAGTAAAATTATTTTATATACATTCCTTTTGTTTTTCTTGATGAGGCCAATATATTTTCTACCAAATGTATAATTTGACTTGGACCGGTGTCTTCTGAGTAGCTGTCGATTGCATCTGCTGCTACAGACTTTTACTATATTTGTGTGTGTGTGTGTGTGTAAATTAGTTTTTTCTCCAAAAAATAACTCTTATTTCTTATGCCCACTAGCTTCAAGAGACGGTAAAGAGGAAACTGGAGAACGCCAGCCCACCTGGTAGCCGTGACCCGGTAAATGGATTCAGTGATGGTTACCCCCCAGCCAAAAAGTCAAGTCGAGAGGATGCTTTGGGTAGTCTGAACGGCTCATCAAATGGAGGCATGCCCCCACTTTCACCCTTGGACACTAAGCATGGTGTGACTGCTGACCTGGCACTGAATGGTGCTCCAGCAGTGGGTTCAGCAGATCAAAACGGCATCTCGCTCTCCACGGAATCTGACATCCGTCTGAAGGAGCTGAAGCAGGAGCCCATGGATGACATCTTGCCTACTAGTGGCGGTAACGGTAACATCATCCTGCCTGACCTCAACCTGAATGAACAGGAATGGACTGAGTTAATGGAGGAGTTTAATCGCTCTGTGCCTTATGAAGAAATCCAAGAGCTTTTTAACGATGGCTTCGAGGACCGCAAGGAATCCGAGGTGCCCTCTGGCCCTGTTGCACCTGCCAGCCTCCTCCCCGCAGATCTTGCTGGTACGGTTAAGGCAGAGTATTCCCCTGCACAGGCCTCCTCTGCCTTTGAACAGGACACGCGCACTGGGTCGCCGCACATCCCGCCCACTTCATCTGGGCCTCCGATGCATGCCAGCTCCCCAATAATGCCATCAGCCTCTGCCTCCTCTCCTGTGCTGTCAGGACATCAGCATCCTCAGCAGCAGCCTAGTCAGCCCAGGGCAATCCAAAATCACCTGTTGCCACCCAAAGACTTGTCGCCGGCACAACAGCTGCAGCAGCTAGCTGCTCGGGAGCAGCAAAGAGCACAGCTCATGCAAAACCAGCAGCACCATGTCCAGAAACAGCAGAAGCAGCAGCAGCCGGCCCCCAAATTTCACCAGCAGTCTAGTCATCCCACCACTTGGCAGAGTGCCCCCCCTAATCAGAGTCCACTTGGAGGTGGCGGGTTTGGCCTGGAGAAGCCCACTAGCCCCTCGCTCTACCCCCCAGACTTTCAGAATCCAAAGTCCCTACTCATGTCTGGCCAGCAGCCCACCAAGGGCTCTCCAAAATCCACTGCCCCAGGAGCATACATGCAGCCCGGTGGACACCCAATGTTGGGTCACGGGGGAGCTGCATCTGCAACCCTCGGCCATCAAGCAGCATCTGGTGGTCAGGCAGCCATGTTGGATTATAACAACACCAAACCGTTAAGCCACTTTGAGGCTGGAGCACCAAGAGGCCCTGCGAATACACAGAGCCAGAATAAAGCAGCAATGCTCAACATCATGCGCCAGCAGCAACAACAGCAGCAGCAGCAGCAACAACAACAGCAGCAGCAGCAACAACAGCAGCAGCAGCAGCAGCAGCAGCAACACCACCAGCAGCAGCAGCAGATAAAGCCGAGGCCTGCTGCCATGCCGTTCAGACCACCAACACATCTGCCCCACTCGCAGGTAAGCATATTCCAAAGAATTACTATTTACTTAGTTACTTAATATTTATTTATACAATTTTATCAAATTGTAATGTTTAAATGAACTAGTTATAACTGGTTTTAGAATAATAGTCATATGGTGTAAATATGGTGTTATTTACTCCTTTACTTAGAAACTCATTAGGTTTGAAGAAAGCAGTGGATTTATTGAAGGTGTTAAGACAACCTTCCAATGATGGGAAGATCTGATCATATTATTGGCTTGGTTCTTTGAATCTTGTTTATCAAAATGAACGACTCTTTTATTGAGTCATTTAGTTCATTTGGTTCTTTTGATCAGAAATTAAATGTTACATTTTCAATCAGCAGATCCCCAACACGCCAACATGGTTTCAGTAATGAAAATATGACAATGCAGCTAAGGACAAATTATTATAAATTGATTGAGTAGCCCACCCCTTATATTTTGGTCCGTGTCGTTAGTTCTTTTGTCACGTCATTCCCGTAATTATTGTAACAAACGTGTCATGAGTCAGACCAAAACAACCTGATCTACAGCATTATGTAGCATCTTGTAACAATAATGTCCAGATTCGGACCCAAAAAACCTGATCAATTGCGTCTGGGATTCACGTGATGAAACAAACAGACGGACGAGAGGACGTATGAGAAAACTACTCAATTCTGCTTCCTGTACATAACCTACACAGATTTGGCAATGGTTTGCTCATGCGCGTCTAATCACATTAAAGACTCGTTCAAAATGTACAAATCGTTCGTAACCAGCCCATCACTATCTCATATGTATTGTCCAGTAAAACAAATGGACGGTGTTCTCGACCCTTTATTTATCTACATGTTAACTCTGTATGTTCAGAATAGGACAGAATAGAAAACCCTCTCTGTGCGACATGCTTTCAAATATATTCTCAGTATACTCAATTTTGCTTGTTAAATTTGGGAAATTCTATGGAAGGGAAATTTTTTTTTCATTCTTTCTTTTTTTGGTGCTTAAAAGCTGCAGAACTTAGTGATCAGGTAGCAGCTATAGTTTATTTCTTCTTGCATTGTATTAAATTCAGATCATCGCTTTTACACTCGTGTGCAAAAATTCAAGTGAAACTGAACCTCAGCATTGGTTTCTATTACACTAATTCACTAGCTGCTTCGGATCTAAACATGAACACTGTATGGAATTGACTGGGGGGGGGGTGGTATGGTTGGGGTTGACTTCAGTTACAGGTAAGTACAGGCGTGTTTAAATGTTGTTGTTGTACTTGTTTGGTTGTGTTCTGGAGGTGTAGTGTGGATGAAGGTTGTGCTGGGGTTGTGTGTCTGGCAGCATGTTTCTTGAACCTTGGGGATGAACACAGTTTGTCTGGGTCAGGCAGCTGGTTGCTAAGGAGCAAAGTGCTGGCAGGCATTCTCTCTCTGTCTCTCTCCCTTTCTCTTTCTCACACACACACACACACACACACACACACACACACACACACACACACACACACACATTGGGATGGGGGCTGGTATGGGCAAGCGAACGAGGAGTTAGAAGAGAAGAGCGAGTGGGAAGAAGGGGGACTGAGTAGGAGAGAGATGGAGGGAGGGACACAGGGACGACAAAGCAGTCTTTCATGCAAAGTTCCTCCCCCCTCCTCTGGCTGTCGTCCTGCGAAGAGTATTTTGGGATTGGCCCCTGTCTCTCTTGCGGTTCTCCCTATTTAAATATAGCTGCTTAACCCACTTGTCCCCCCCCCCTTTTCATGAGATGAACTTTTTGCTCTTTTTCACGTTCCTTCAAGCTGTCTTCTAGTGCCTCACACCACATTTTACTTCTTCCTCCGTCTCCTTATTCCTCTGTCTCCTTATCTCTTTGTTTTTCTCCAAGTCTCTGCTTTCCAACAGTAAACTGCACATTCTCGGCTGGAGAAAAGGAGGCGTCTTACTCTCACCACCCTATTTGGCTCTTGTCACCGTTTCATGCACACACCATGACCTTGTGCACATGTTTGTGTGATTTTTTTATTTTTTTTTTAATTTATTTTTTTATTTGTGTGTGTGAGAGAGTGATAGAACATGAAAATGCTTGAATGGAAAATGTATGAATGGAAAGTGGCCAGGGATTGCATCCTTGGTTTATTTTTAAAGCAGCTTACAGGTGCTACACTGTCGTATTTGTCTGCGGTTTAGTCAAAATGCTGGTGTAGTTCTTGGCTGTCCAGTGCACCCACTCCAGAACTCATAAATTGTGCATTCAAATCAGTCAGTGTTGTTTCAAGTTTTAGTCAGTTTCCTAGTCAGTCGTATCACACAGTCCTTGATGGAGAAAGCAACAGCTTTCTCAGAGAACACATTGTTTTGACGTGTTTTGCTCAAAACTTGCACTTTTAAAGTGAAGTGACTTAATAGAAATGTTTTCAGTACTTTAGATTTGAGTAATACTGCTGATTTGCTCGTTTTGCTTATTGTCGTCTTCCCTCTGCTCTTGACCAACGTTTTGGTACCCCGCCCTCTAGTGGAAAGAACAAGTCCTGTGCGGTTGTTGTCGAATTCTTAATTTTTGAGTCTTATAGCACAATGCACATTGAATGAAGGAGGGGGCACAGACCCTTGTGTGAGCTCAGCATTTGGATATATGCCATGGATGCGCTATGCGTATAATATGTATTTATTTGTATTGAAAAAAAGCACCAAATGTTTATATAGCGCCTCTGTTTTTGTTGTTTTTGATTGTACATTTAGATGTATTTTTGAAACACTATAGCAATAATTAGTGATGCACTTGTTGTATTGCTCTTCAAAGAAATTTGAACCAATACTTTTGCTATCCTCAATTATTTATGGCACACATTAAAGCAATACAAATGCTACACCATGTAAGTGTGTTAGAGCAATATACAAAATTTCCACATTTACATTGCAAATTAAAGTATTTGGTGTAATAAAATTGTACGTTTGCTGTCTCTCTCCTCTCTCTCCTCTCTCTCTCTCTCTCTCTCTCTCTCTCTCTCTCTCTCTCTCTCTCCTCTCTCTCTCTCTCACAGCAGGAGCCCGGTACTTTCCAGTCTGCCCCTCACGTTGCAGGTCCTGGCGGTCCCATGGTAACGCAGCCGGGTGCCAGTAACATGACAGCTAATCATAATAATGCAGCATATCTGAGCAGCCTGCAGAAGCAGCAGCAAATACAGATGCAGAAACAGTTCCTACAGAGACACTTAATGGCCGAGCAGGTCAGAAAACACATTTTTGCTCATGGTGCTAACGTTCATGAATGTATTCAGAATTATATGATTTTTGACAAATTTTACTCAGTTATTGGGTTTGGGATGCTTAACATTAAACAAGGGGTGAATATTTTTTGAGTAATTAAAATATTACAATAATTATATAAGTATTTGAAAAATGACCAGTTGTTTCAGTGTTGATTTTTGTTTTTGTTTTGTTTGTTCGTTTCCTTGTAGCGCGATTATGATAACCGACCACTTCTGTGTGTCCTTTAATCTTCTCGTAGGAGAAACAGCGGCAGCAGCAGGAGCAACAGCTGCAGAGACACCTAACCCGTCCACCACCTCAGTATCAGGACCAGCAGAACCCATCTACCCAGCAAAACCCATTCCAGCAGCAGCCACAGGTCTCCCAGTTTCCAGGTACCCATCCAATGTGCTTAAAGTTTAATCACCACAAGCATGTGTTTTCTCTCTCTCTCTCTTTTTCTCCCTCCCTCTCTTTAAAGGGCCTGTGTGTTTAAAAGCTGCTGCGTCACTCTTTCCATACAGGCACTGCTTTGTTCCCGGTAAAACATTCTGCCTACCTGATATGCAAAGTGTGCTTACTGACTGACTCATTTGAATCGCAAACAGAAAGGTCTAGCAGTCTGTTATTAAATTTGACGTTTTGGTTCATGTAGTTTTTTGTTTTTTTTTAAGGATAGACTTGGAGTAAATTGTAACTGGTGTTCAGTGGTGAACAGTTAAGAAGTAAATGTAATTAGTTTTTTGTTCTTGAGTATCTTTGTCACAAATCTGTACTTTACTGAAGTATTTCCATTTGGGGAGACTTTTACTTTAACTTTTCAATTTTAAAGTTGAATATCTTACTTTTTTATTCAACTTCAACCCACCAATCAGTGTAGAGCGCACACTCTGTTTTGAACTTGTTTTAATTGGCGCTTGGTGGTATTTACTTACACTAACATACAGTTCAGCATCAGTTCAACAGCAAGCAGAAGATTTTGAGAGGAATGAAGGATTGAAGAATCTCCTGACTCAAACTTATTACAACACCCGTGGCCAAAATTGCACGATTTTGTATTTATTTTTTTTTAAGCAGGTTTTGAGCCCATGATATTAATGTAAGCGATCAAATCAATGTTTGACTTATTAATATCGTCCTATTAATAGTTTGGTGAGCTAAAAGTAAAATTGGAGTCTTTTCGCATAAACAGAGTCGAATATACAAGAGTCTTTTGACGAAAATGATTATAGGAACATTTATTGCCATTATAAATCATTGTACTTTGGATACTTAAGTACTTTTGAAGGCAAATGCTTTTGTCCTTTTTCTTAAGTAAAATTTTCATGGTAGCAGGTTCACTGGAGTAATATTTTTCTTTAACTAAAGAACATGGTTTCTGCACTTCATCCAAAACTGCTACTGGCTGATTATGCTGGTGTAAGTAATCAGAAGTTACTGAGCAGTAGGTTCTGCCTGGGACTGTGGCAATATTTACAATACTTAATAAAAATAAACTTCTATGTTCTACATTTTCAAACCCTTTTAATTCAGTGTCCTTTTATTAACAGTGGGAATGTTTCCTCTCCTCTTTCTGCTTTAGGTTCATCTCAGTCGATGGGCAGCGTAGGCTCCATTGGCGGCCCGGCTCCTGGCGTTCAACACATGTTTCCTCAAAATCAGAGCATGATGGGAATTGGTCAGGGTGGAGGTTCTGCCCCAGGTGCTCCTTCGGCAGCCAGTCAGGCAGATCTGAGCCTATCAGTTTGTGCAGGTGGACTCGAGCCCCAGCAGGTTCTTTATAGGACCATTAATATGCACCCGTCCAACACGAACCAGCAAAGAATAGCTGTTTCAGCGATACAGAACTACAGGCACAACGTTCTAGCACAGCAGCAGGCCCATCTTAAACAGCAGCAGCAGCAGATGGCTCGTATGCCCAATGCTATGGCTAACAACATGAACTCCATGCCCAGTTCAATCCCCAACACCATGACCAGCAATATCCAGGGTGCCATGCCTCCGCAGGCCCAGTCATGGCAGCAGCAGCAGCATCCAGGACTTCAGCAAGGAATGGCTGGTCAGCCTAATAGCAACAACAGTGCCTTACCTGCCGGCTTTCCAAACTCTGGTTTCCACATGCAGCCGAGGATGACCAAGCTGTCTACCAATGCACCGTTCACCCAGGCTGGCTTGGGGAACGGTGCAGCTGGCAGGCCCATGGTGGCTATGAACCCAGGGCAAATGATGCCCAACATGGCTCAGCAGAGAGCCAATAGTGCCACCCTGGGACAGCAGCAGCCTCAGCAAGGACAGCCTGCGCCTCCTCAGTCACAGCAGGTGCTGCCCGATCTGGGGCCGTTCGGGCAGCCACAGGGTGGTCAGGTGCCTAATCGCACCGCAGGCATGCAGTGCAGCCAACCTTACCAGGTCAACCGGACACCCAGTCAACAGCTGCCTTTTGGCTACAACACCCAGTCAGCCGGCAGCTTACCCAGCTTTCCAGGGGAGAGCGAACTGGTGGACTCGTTCTTGAAGAACCAGTCCACACAGGAATGGATGGACGACCTGGACGAGCTGTTGGCCAGTCATCAGTGATCGGCACTCATCCCCAAATGATTTGGACATTACTGTTTAGAACTGCTGTACTCGGTGTAGGTGTGTATGATAAAAGGAGTATTAGGCACGACCTGTGTGTATTAAGTATTCTGAGGGCTTTCATGAAGATGTGTGAAGCTACAAGAAAGAAAGAAAAAAATGAAATCTACTACTGATCCTGTGGCTCAGTACTAAAACCACTGATTCAAACCCAAATTTGATGGGTCAACACGCACACGAATACACACACTGCTTTTATTCGCCTTTTTGCTGTCAAGGCTACATCCATTTGCCAGAATTGGCACCTATATGCCTTAAAAGCATATAAAGAATCCGTGTATTTGAGATGTTCATGGTTTTGAGACCATAAACCTATACTGACGATCATATCCAGCTTCCTCACTTCTCTCCCAAAATTCCCACATGCCTTAGTCCTGAATCCGTGACCATGAATCTAACAACAATCTTTCTCTTGTTCAGGGTATTCATTTGGAAGTGGAGATTTGAAATTTCTGCTTTCTCAGAATTCAGTGAAAATCGAGCGTGCTGAATTTGTCGTTTGTTCTGTTGGAAGTGAGCGGCTGATGAGTCAGCTTAATGCTAAAACACTAAAATGGATGATAACACCATTTCTGTTCCTTACACTAAATCAAATGTCTTTTTTTTCCCCCTTCAATTATTCGTAGCCAATCAAATAGGGTAAAGGGGTGTCATCCATTTTTTTTTCTTACACAAATCAGAAACTTCCCATTGCTTCCCTTTGCTGTGTTTGTTTAATTGGGGTAGATCAAATGTTCCACCCTGAGAAATGTGTATGCGCGTGTGTGTGTGCATGGGTCTCTTATCTGTCTGCATCGAGGAGCAAGTTTATTTCAGTATCTGACAGGGCCTTGTTTATTTATATATATTTTTTTGTATGTATGCATTTCTTAATGTTCTCAAGAAGATAGATCTTATTTTTATATGTACATGGTTGCGAATTTTTGTAAGTATTTTATACTTTTTATTATTGTTCTCTGCAAAAAAAATGAGAGTATTATGTAAATATAGTTCTCTAGAAACAGCTGTGTGGTGTTTTTCATGTTGGGGTGATGATCTTTTGAGAGTGTTTATGGTAAGAAAAAAAGGTCTGCCAAGTCCAAGGCAACTGTTCGGCTGCAGATCATTTTGCTGCACTAATAATTATTATTATAACCTTCAGTGTAGGTCACTATAACTCAAGTCAGGCAAGAACATGGCTGCTTCATCAATTCCTTTGCCCTTCCTTAGACTCTGATTCACTATAAATCCATGTCTGTTCCTCAAATACCTTCAGAAGAATTGGTAAAGCAAGTATGTGTTGCTTATGTTTTCTTCGGAAGCTTGTGATGTCATAAATTTACCAACTAAATAAGAAGAACGAACTTTATCTGACTTTAGGTGACCAATAAGTGTAACAATTTCTTTTCTTTTTTCTTTTTTTTTTTTTTTAATAAAACTTGACCTTTAACTAAAAACTTATCCTGACAGTGCCACAAACATCCATGCCTGTGAGCTAAGTTTCAGGATCTGCTTTTCTCAGAGTCAAATTTGTTTAAATCAGCCACTCACAGGTGTCCCTGAGTTCATGTATGTGGAAGAGAGCAGCTATCAAGCAAAGATTAAAAAGCCAAAAGGATATAATTAACTGGTTTTACATAGGAAGTACATATTAGCTCTAACATTTCCTGGGTGGTAGGGTTAGGTAGGGGAGAGCTGACAAGTGGTGGGAATTGACATGAGAATATATTCTTTAGGAAATACGGCTGGGCTATTAGTGATTTTGAGTTAATGTTACGGTCCCATTGATTTGTAGTTCCTATAAAATATTGTCTAGAGAAGAGAGAAATGTGTTTATTATTAAAATCGTCCGGTAGTGGTATTTACCGATAGCTGGTAGGATTGTACTTGCCGATAATGCAGATGTTCCTATGCAAGCCACATAAAGCACAATGGTCTTTTAATTTTATTGGAATGTTCTGACTTTGAAAGATTTGATTGCACACATTTTAGTTGCTTTAACCAAAAGTAAATCGAGTAAATGCTTCTGCATTGTTCGTTTCTCAGTAGAGGAATATGTGCAGATTTGTTATGGGTTAATCATATGTAATTCTGCAGATTTGGTGGATCGATGTTAGGCATAAAAAAACTATAGAAATAATCAGATATGCTCCTAATTAGCGTTTAAATGAGTTGCAGTGTCGTTCAGAAAACGTTCCTTAAATACTACTTCAACCAGATGCTTGATTGAAGAATAGAATAGAAGAACATTCACATTAATTCCTCTATAAGGCACACTTCCTGTTCAATACACTTTAGTGTGGTGTGGGTGTGTGTGTGCGCTTGATTTTCACCCACATGTGGACAAATTCGCATCAGTCTAGGAACCACAGTGTGGATGATTGTTGATCTGAGCTGCTGTGCATTTCTGCTGAACGATGCTTGACCAGGTGGTGTGGGTTGCTGCTGTTACAGTGCTTGGAGTTCTGGAGCAAGGTAAGAGAAAACTTCAACTGCACCTTGAATGCAGTCTATATGTATTTTTTGGGGTTACATACAGCATGAAAACAGCTGAGGTAAACAGGAATTATACTTCAATAGATCAAGAAGTTCTTAACCTGTGACATCAATTGTATACTAAAATTGCTATATTGGTTAATTAATGTAATACAGTATGATCATTGTGGCCACAGGAACTAGTACATGTTCACTAAACTGCACCTAGAAATGTGCAACCATAGTAGAAAAAAAGTTATATGAATAAAGATATATGAAGAAAAGAACCATTTAGTACAGTTGAGCATGAGGTTAAACACAGTTTAAAAAGCATCCACTGTGTTGCCTTGTAGGCGCTTTAACAACAGCTTTTCAGCATTGGATTTTGAGAAACGTGAAGACATTTGAATGCACTTTGAATGGTGGTGATGCATACACAAAAACCTGCTGCTGTTAATAGCTAATGAATGAAGCCTTTATTACTTTCTGTGCCAGCTTACTTCTCCCTGCAGGTGATTAAAGCTCGACGGAAATACTCCATCTCTCCTCCGGCTACCTCGGGACACCCTGATTTTGAGAGGGTCTTCAGAGCACAGTGAGGGTTTACATACACACATTTCTGTTCTTTATCTCAGTAACCACAAGCAAAGCTTTGGCTCTTGTTTTCTCTCTGGTCTTACTGGTCTCTCTGGTTTTACTGATACCAAGTACCATGTTGATACCACGATTCATGTTGAATCGTACGATTACTGATTGATCAACCGATAGTTTTTTTTATAATGGATACCGGATAAAACAAACAAAAAAAAACACTCCATGTAAAATAGCACAGTATTTTTTTTAACTGTACAAAATCATGAATGTGCTTTTGGAAATGAATATAAATGTGTGTTACTAAATAAATATAATTCTATAATTAATCGATTATAAATAATTATGATAGTTCACTCCGTGCTGCACCTCTGTCTCGTGTAAAAACAAACAGTAAGTGGCGTCAGTGATTCGCCCCCTAGAGGCCGTTATCGTAATGAAAGTGGACCGAAAGCCGGAAAAACTATCGAAATAGATTTTTTTTGCTGAAGTCAACGTTTATCATCAAATACAGATATGATATGATTAAAACATAATATGTACATTTAAAAATGTGTCTTTAGTATTGTTTAGGCCGTGAAAAATTTGGCGAAATTTGTGTGAAACATTTTGACAATTTTTTCAAATACTTGTACATAAAAGCTGGCAATTTTTGGAGAACAAAACATTTTTCTATGATGGCTGAAATGGCCATCCAAATGTTCGCACAAGGCCAAACTTGAAATGCATGTATTTTGTGAGAACTGTTATTCTTTTCATGGCTTCACATTAATAAATGTGCTTAATAAGTTTGCTGAATTGTCTGAAATCCAAATAATTGTTGTTTTATTTGTAGAGCAAACTGTTCTGAATATTTTCCCTTATTCGTGATCACCCTTTGGTTGGCTGGACTTTTCTTTAGCCAAGGTAAGCAACCTAAAACCTGCTGAAAGATACAGGGAAAGGCTATAATTATGCAAGGCACATTGCATTTGCATAGAAACAATAATTTGTATGTGAGAGGTGAAATGCAAAATAGGTAACAGACTGCAATTTTTTTTTCCAATAACAGCATTCCCTGAGTCATTTCTCCCTCTTTTACCAATACTGCAATTTATTATTTGTTAAAGAGTGAAACATTCTTTAACATTATAATTTAATAATAGAATTTTTCACTTCAGAGTCACACTATCGCACAAATAGCACACATAAACCATCATTCCCTCAACCGCCTATTGTTTTTTTCCCTTTTGTGAACCTGATATGATGAGAAAGCACCTTGTGGTTTCACTAAGAAACCCCAGAAGCTTAAACTTACAGCTGTAACTGTGCCAAAGTGCTGATACTGGAGACTTCTTTCTGGAGAAATTTCCCCAAAAAATGTCTGCTTTTAAAAAAATATATAAAATGATTCTTCTTCATCTAAATCGCACCTCCCTAAACTCATCTTGTCTCTAAACTGTCCTACCTGCACTTTCCCTTAAATAAACTCATTTCCAATCCTGTCTATCCTTGTCACTTTCATTGAAAATCGTAGCGTCTTCAACTCCAGGACCTGCAGCTCATAGCACCTTCAACTCTGCCTTCTTGCAATGATTGTAAATATTATTTTTAGCAATTTATCCAGTGTCTGCCTTACAGAGGAATAGATTGGTGATCGTCCCTTCAGTTTGTAAATAAGTTTAAAAAAAGTTTTACATCCTAAGCGACTCCTTACTCTTTTTATTTGTTGCCTGAAAGACATATTATGGTATAACCAGTATACGCTGATCAGGCATAACTTTATGGCCACTGAACGGTGAAGTAAGTATCACTGATTATCTTTTTATCACGGCTCCTGTTAGTGGGTGGGATATTTAAGGCAGCAAGAGAACATTTTGTACTCAAAGTTGATGTGTTAGAAGCAGGAAAAATGGGCGATTTGAGTTTGACAAGGGCCAAATTGTGATGTCTAGACGACTGAGTCAGAGCATCTCCAATACTGCAGTTCTTGCGTGCTGTTTCTGGTCTGCAGTTGTCAGTATCTATCAAAAAGTGGTCCAAGGAAGGAACAATGGTAAACGAGAAACAGGGTCATGGGCAGCCAAGGTTTACTGATGCACGTGGGGAGCGAATGTTGGCCCGTTTGGTCTGATCCAACAGATGAGTTACTGTAGCTCAAACTGCTGAGGCAGTTAAGGATGTTAATGCTTGATGGGGCAGGACTGTTTCGGCAGCAAAAAGGGACCAACACAATATTAGGCAAGTGGTAATAATGTAATGCCTGAAAGGTGTCCATAATGTTGTGCCTAGTCTTTAGCAAAGGAAATATACAAAAAGTAAGGGGAATAATTGGACCTTGTGCACCACATGCACCCTCTCAGGTAAAACATGTAGATACAAAATCTCCACCATACTGGAACATTTATGATAACACCAGCTACAGAGTACAGTCTGGTACATTTATTTGTTTATTTATGTGTTTAATTAGTATTGAAGAAGTTATTTATTTTTTTTATTTTGCATAGTGATATAATTATTGATTTTTTTTTTTACTTTTAACCCTTGTAGCTTTGTCTGCTTTTCTTGGGGTCCTGTACATTTGTGGACGATATCAGTACTTCCATGGATATGCCGCATCTGCACAGGGAAGGTACATGATTATTGCTTTCTGTTGATATTTATGTATTGTTGTTGTGTTTATATGAAAATCTCTCTCTCTCTATCTTTCAGACTGGCCCCTCTGTACTTTGCGGCGAAGGTGCAGTGGGGGATAATCGCCCTATCGGTTCTTGGCGTGCTCTGCAATATAAGCCACCTGTATCTGGGTGTGGATCTGTTCGGCTCTCTGTTTGAGGTGCTCGGCCTGAATCACCTCGAGTGAAAGCAAGTGCCAGAAAATACATCCCACCATTGCACCCTAATCAAAGCCTGTTCTCAGCCAAGTTTAGCGTTAATAGGCTGAGTGCACTGATACGATGATTCTAAACTTTAAACATTTTCTGTTTTGTGTATTAGAATTTATTGTGAGAGAAATTTAATAAAGAGTTTAACATGCACTGGGGGCTTTGGATTTTTTTTCAACACATCAGAACCTTTTCTGATTTTGCATCATATTGTTGATGCGTACTACCAGTTTAAGTAATAAAACACAACGGAGTGATGCTAAATGAAAATAAGTGTATTATTAATTAAGTATGTATTAAGTGTATTATTATACCAGTCCTACAGTTTATTATTTGTTAACCAGTGACACATTATATTCCTCCATTTCTGAGTCACACTATAGCATTAACTGTTGATTCCTCTCCGGCTTATTTTGCCCTCTTTTGTGAAAAGGAAGAAGCTTAAACTTACAGTTGTATCGTTGCTGAAGTGCTGATATGATATGATGGAGAGAAACCTTCTGTAAATGTTTTGAGCATATATATATATATATATATATATATATATATATATAGAGAGAGAGAGAGAGAGAGAGAGAGAGAGAGAGAGAGAGAGAGAGAGAGAGAGAGAGAGAGAGAGAGAGAGAGAGAAAATTGTATGAGGGTGTCAGGGAAGTATGTGAGGATGGTGCAGGACATGTATGTTGGCAGTGTGACAGCAGTGAAGTGTGCAGTAGGAATTGGAATGACAGACTGGTTCAAGGTGGTGGTTGGACTGCATCTAAGATCGGCTCTAAGCCCTTTCCTGTTTGCAGTTGTGATGGACAGGTTGACGGACGAGGTCAGACAGGAGTCTTAGTGAACTATGATGTTTGAGGATGATATTGTGATTTGTGGTAAGAGTAGGGAGCACGTTGAGAAGAGTCTGGAGAGAAGGGGAATGAAAGTCAGTAGGAGTGAGACAGAGTTCAGTGTGTGAATGAGAGGGAGAGCAGTGGAGTGGTGAAGTTGCAGGGAGAAGAAGTGGTGAAGATGGAGGAGTTCAGGTACCTGGGGTCAAATGTGCAAAGTAGAGAGTGTGTTAGAGGAGTAAAGAAAAGAGTGCAGGCAGGGTGGAGTGGGTGGAGAAGAGTGGCAGGAGTGATTTGTGATAGAAGAGTATCTGTGAGAGTGGGACGTTTATAGGACTGTGGTGAGACCTGAGATGTTGTATGGTTTAGAGACAGTGGCATTAAATAAAAGACAGGAGGTGGAGCTGAAGGTGAAGTTGAATATGCTGTAATTTTCATTGGGAGTGAATTAGAAATAAGTTTATTAGAGGAATTATAGAGGAACCGCACATGTAGGGCGTTTTGCAGAAATCCTAGGCAGGAGGAAAAAAGGAAGGCCAAGGAGAAGGTTTTTTGATGTGGTGATCGAAGACATGCAGGTGGTTAATTTGAAAGAGGCAAAAATAGAAGACAGGGAAATATGGAGACGGATGATCCGCTGTGGCGACCCCCAACGGGAGCAGCCAGAAGAAAAAGAAAAAGAAGCATTTTATGTGCTGATTTCGTGGTAACCGCTAGAGGGCGCCGCCACTATTTGTAACAAATCCAAGGTCAGGTTGCTGCTTTACACAGATAAAAAAAACAGGCCTTATTACACTAAATCATTTGTTTGTTCGCGTGTGTTTACCACAATTTTATTTTTTATTTAATTTCATTTTTCTTTATCCAGCTTTGGGAACTGCAATGCATATGTTGTTATGGTTTTCCTCACAAGAAGCCTGAAATTAATTTCTTCTGGCTTATTGCCATTAAAGCACAAACTCTGTTTGGACACATCAGAGTTTCTTAAACAAAAAAGGAGAGTTAATGTTAGTCTCAAATATTCTTGGCAAATTATTATCATTTTTTTTAATAGTAGAAGATGCATAAGGTGCATGTTTTATTGTCTCCTTGTACATCTTTTGCACGTACATATTTTAGATAAGAAAAAAAACAAGGAGAAAAACGAGTGAAAGAAAAATTGTAGGGAAATAAACACTTCCAGATGGGATGAAAGCGAGAAAGAACTCCACACTTTTTACTTTGCTGACCTTTGTGTCTAACACTATCTAATCTAACAAGTTAGATTTTTGGAACGAAAATGTGTCCCCTTAAATGGTCTTAACCATATACTTTGGTTTAATATATAAAAAATAAACCATATTACTATTATATAGTAACACACTTACTATTTAAAAAAAAGACAAATAAAATAAAGTAGGTAAAATGATAATAGGAATGATGGACTATGTACAATTTAGGCTAGCAAACACTTTTTTTGCATTTCTTTAAACATTGAGTTATCATCGCTGAATGTTACATAGCAAGTAACGTGTCAAGGCAAGTAACTGCCTTGTGTACATATGCTCAGTTTTCTTTTTCATTTGACACATTTAGCTTCTAGGTTTCTGCTTCCTGTTGTAGCAGAACACCGGGAACACACTGGACATAAATTGAACTACTAAGCAAGGGAAGGTATTCATGTGAGTTCTGATTATGACATGTATAATGTATAAGAATGTAGAAAGGACATTACTCACCATCTTACATGCCGGTGCTCATGTTAGTTCTCACTCACCGGTGTTTTGTATTGTTTTAAAGATTAAAATCACACTCTTATCACCCAAATGAGGATGGGTTCCACTTTTGAGTCTGGTTCCTCTTAAGGTTTCTTCCTCACAACATCTAAGGGAGTTTTTTCTTGTCACAGTCGCCACGGCTGCTCATCAGGGATAAATACATATTGTTCACCTAATTCTTACATTCTGTAAAGCTGATTTGAGACAATGTCTGTTGTGAAAAGCGCTATAGAAATAAACTTGACTCTTGTCTTCCATACATTGCCACTATTTTATTTATATAGAATAAAAAAAAAAACAGGATCTTGGAAAAGTTTTTTTAAAGTTGTTTATATCCTGGTCTGTAATGTCTTTAACCCTCAGAAAACTCAAATACACCAAAACTCCTCCCTTTCTAACCTTGATGTCCACACATGTTCATGGTTTTCCCATTAAATCTCCCACCCTGAAGTTTGGATGGCACACAGTGACCTTTAGAAGTGGCCAGTTTGGAGATCCATGGTTCCCCCCATGAGGGTCTGGCTAAGTTCAGAGCTTAAGAAGCTAAACAAATAGAGACAGGAGCTGGAGAAGGAGAACAAGCTGAAGCTGTGCATGGACATCATGGTTAGATTTATCTGTAGACACAATAGTCCAGGTCATCACCCAAGACAGGGAAATGTAAATCCTATGGCTTATGCGGACTAAACAATGCCATTCCACATGCTACAAAATGAAACCTGAAGCAAGAGGAAAGGGTTTTGCTTTCTTTGGGTGGATCAGCATGGGAAAAAAAAATCCCTGAAACAATGTTTACAACTATTGAATAAATGTCAAACCAACAAGATATTCATTGAGTTATATATTTAAGTAAAGATTTTGTGATTTGCAGAACATGTTAAAGCGTGTGAATAAGTGCAATGTGTTTAAATCATATATAGAGTACTTTTTAATCCTTTTTGCTTGAGAAACTCCAGGAACTGCTCTGATGAAAGAAATTCAATTCTCTTGATATGCCCTTTCCTAATGTTTGGTCTACAGGATTATAATTAAGCCTTATATTTTTTGTTTAGATTTAAATGTCATTAATATCTAATTCCTTCTATTGAATTATGTTCGATTAGATAGATGCACTATGTAGCCAATCTGGTGTGGTTTTAGATGTACTGTGTTGTGTATATATCGACAGGTTATCCAGGGTTAAATCATTACAGTTCATTGCAATGTGCAAGTCTTCACGTACGTGGTCTGTATTCCGGCTTGTGTCTCCTGGCAATCTGCAGATCGGCCATAGCTTTCCGAAGATTCTCCGGAGGAAAGGAAAAGCTTGGCGGAAGTCTGTGCTTCCTTTTGAGTAAACCACTGCAAGCATTGTTTATTCACTATCTAGGTCACGCCATATCAAGGTTACTATTTAAGGGTGTCTTGTGTCCGTGACCCTTGGTATTTTGTTTGAACAGCTCCATTCTGTAAGGTTTGGGGAGAAACTTGTTTAAAGGTGGTACGTGTATCGGAGAGAAGGTATTACCGTGGAAGCGAAGGACATCGAGGCCTGTGGTGTGGAGATCTGTTTATAAGATGGTCAGATAATTAGATGTTTGACAGCGTAGGCGTTTGTAAACCTGCAGCTTGTTTACTTCTAGATGAAGATTATTGTCTCTCAGACTGAAAGTGAACCCGATGTTTAACTCGGTATAATTTTGAAGCGTAAACACTGGGAGATCAGGGTTCAGATGTTTGGAAGGTTTGAGTTTGATTTGAATGTTGTTTAGCGCAACAAATGTTAATGTTCATCATGTTTTTCAGACTTTTGAGTGGCTATTGATTTTGAAGTGAAGTATTGATTTTCTGACAGATATGAGCCAATATTTGAATGATTTGCTCACCTTCATAATGAGACAGAGTACAGAGCAGTTTATTTAACTCTATTATAGAAGTAATGGTCAGAAATTGGAACTACATTGAGTTTTAATCGAGGCTCATTGGGGAAAAAAACAAAGACACCGTTTGAACGCATACGATTACACCAAACGGACAAAAATATTTGGACACCTGACTTAAAATTTATATTTGGTTTTTAAACATTTCATTACATTTTGCTGTTATAATAAACCCCACTCTTCAGGGAGGATGTTCCACTAGATTTTGTAGTGCGCTTGTGGAGATTTGTGCTCATTCATTTACAAGAGTGTTACTAAAGTCAGGTGTAGGTTGCGGAGGTCTGGGGTGCAGTCAGCACTCCAAATCATCTCAAAGGTGTTTAGGTGCATTGAGGTTCTTTGGTGTCTCTCTCTTAAAAAAATTTATATATCATTTGCTGGTGTTAGGAAGCTGTTCTCATATATTTCGAAATCCCAGAAGCTCCACAAGATGTGGGATGTGTGGGTTTTAAGCAGTGTAAAAGTGAAAGTTGAGTTGTATTGCTACAGCACACAAAGACATTGTATAGTATTGTCTGCTTCTAAGTTTGTGGCAACGATTTGTGTAATACAGTGAACCCTCTATAATTCACGGTTCGGAAAACACGCGGTTCGAAAATTAACGGATTCTCATTTGGAACCTAACTAACAGCAAGTTGCGGATTATCTTAAAATTCGCAGGGAAACATTTTAAAATAAGTTTTTACTAACAAATTTCATAATTAAAAAAAAAAATATATATATTGTATTATTCATTTCAAGTGATTTGTGGCATAATGTCTAGATGAATTCACTAAAGTACCATAGGGGCTGCGGGGGTGCGTCTAAAATTCGCGGTCTTACAGCATAACCCCTGCGAGTTCCGGGGGACCACTGTACTAGCATATATATGTGATGGTCAGGTGAGCACATAATTCAGATTATATCTTCTTCTTTCATCTGCTCCCATTAGGGGTCATTACATTGTATCATCTGGCTCCATATCACTCTGTCCTTTACATCTGCTTCTTTTAAATGATCCACCTGCATGTCTTCCACCACATCCATAAGCCTCCACCTTTCCTCTTTTCCTCATGCCTGGCAGCCCCATCCTCAGCATTCTTCTACTGATATACCCCATGTCCCTCCTCTGCACATGACCAAACCATCTCAATCTTGCCTCCCTCACCTTGTCACCAATATTTTTTTGGTTTTATATATAAAAGCCATACTGTCTGCTGGACAACAATATGCTGTTTAATCTCAGCTGCTTATTATAAAATGAAAAATGTATTAACTGTTTTTGTATCACATATGCAGGTCTTATAGCCTGTTGACTTTATTTTGTCATTATTAATGTTAACATTAATCTCATCCTAATCAGTAGCCATAAGTATTTTTTTTTATAATTTTTTTGCTAATCACCGAATTGTTTATCTACAACCATTTGCTCCACTCAGTACACATGAACATCACTGTCCTCCCTTTGTCCAAACATTTGTGCTGCTGAAAATTCACATTGTCAGCAAAGAAAATAGCGATCAATAACAAAACGTGTGATGAAACAGCAGACATTTCACCGACTCCCTCTCTTCTCTTCCTCTCACTCTTTCATACAATCGTATGTCTGTCTCTCTGCTGTCTCATCCTCTCTTCCACCCTGTCATTACAAAGTGTTCTAGTTTGTGCAGGGACATTTTAAAGGGTGCGTCTGTTTGCGTGTGTGTCGTATGACAGTGTGTGCGTTGTGTGTGTGTGTGTGTGTGTGTGTGTGTGTGTGTGTGTGTGTAGAGGGTGTCTCTCGGGTGTGATACATGTTGTTTTTGGCTGCTATCAGTGGCAGGATGCAGAAACAGCAGTAAAAGGTGTCATCACATGGCGATGCTAAAAGATGTTCCTTCCTCTCATGAGGCTAAACTGCTGCGTGTTTTATCATTTGAGAGTGAATTATTATATGGTTAAAAAAAACCAACTCCAAAAATTGGAACTACAATAAGTTTTAATCGAGACTCATTGGGGAAAGAAACAAAGACACAGTTTAAACCAATACGATTGCACCAAATGGACAAAAATATTTGGACACCTGACTTAAAATCTATATTTGCTTTTTAAACATTTTATTCCATTTTGCAGGTATAATAACCTCCACTTTTCAGGGAAGATGTTCCACTAGATTTTAAAGTGTGCTTGTGCTCATTTAGCCACAAAAGTTTAAGTAAAATCAGATACTGATCTTGGGTGAGGATGCCTGGGGTGTAGTCAATGCTCCAATTTGCTCCATGAGCGCTCAATAGCAGGCCACTTAAGATCCTCCATTCCAACCCATGACTCCATGAAGTACACAGTGGAATTGTCATGCTGAATCAGGTTAGGATTAGGATTGAATCATTTCTCATTGCTTTCACATATCACGAAGATATCGAACCACAAATGGACCCACAAACAAACTGCTTTTGGGTCCTTTTAGGGGGGTCTGAGATCACATGGTTTTGTTCACCTCCACACACTGAACCGCTCTTTGAAAGAGCATTTGAAAGGGTTAGACAGATAGATAGATAATCAGAAAAATCCCACCTACACCTGCAGTTATTAGTTTAGTTTGCACCCACTTGTGATATTTTCAGATTAACTTTCTGGTATCCAAAATGTAAACCAGTGTAAACACAATGAATTACTGTGTCAATGAAGCTCTGACCATGCTCTATTCTAAATAACCATGGCTGATTCTGCATAAATATGTCCTGCTCATATTTAGGACAATTTTACCACAGCGCTTCATGTTTTGTAACGACGTCTAAACTCAGACCGCGAATTAAAAACAAGCTACACGACAATAAGTCACAAAATAAGCTACACAGCTCTGGACCAATCATGTAAGGGATAAGAGAAAGACATAGCCAAGTACACCATCAAAGTAAAAGAGGACCGTCATAAAATGACAGATAATATGACAAATAAAATTGAGACTATAATAATGAAAATCCTGCTTTAACAACCGCAAGCTACTACTATTACTAGCATAGTGTTTGTTAACTAGCTGACTAGCTATTAGTAATTGTAGATAAACACAGACATTTAAGCATTGTTTTGTAGATTTGGCATTTTTAATGAGGGAAAAGGCATTTAGATGCTTCCAGGTTGTTTTTTTTTTTCTTCTTTCCCCCCAAACATTATTGTCCACATATTGAGGTGTTTAAAAATTATTACATTGAACTTGAAGACACCAGACCCACCTTACTAGATCATCTCACTGTTCCCTATATTACTATGAGTGTTTTAGTACTAATACTGCTGCTCTTTTCAATTCCATTTGGCAGCATATTTGGAATGTATGCTGTATTTATTTGGATTTTTTTTTTCATACCGATATCCGCCAAAATTACGGGGCTTTACGCTGCCCAGCGGGACTCAAAGCAGCTCAGATATCCAGGAGAGTGATATGAATAGAAAGACATGGACTCTATTGTCCTGATTACTTACTTACTCATTCACTAGCACTTGACATTGATTTCAACACTGACCTGCACTGGACAGGAAGCCATTTTATGCTGCTCCAAAAGAAATACCATATGGGAATGTTCTCTTCCTGTTGCAGGAAACCTGTTCAAGGATGCAGAAGGTGGTGGTGGAGGAGTGAGGTTTTGTGTGTGTGTGTGTGTGTGTGTGTGTGTGTGTGTGTGTGTGTGTGTTGGGCTTATGTAGATTAAATCAATGAAAACTAAGGGCTAATAAGGTCAGCCTGGCTTACATATGCATGCTAGCTGTTGTTGGCTGTAAACCTCAAACCTCATCATTACCTCTTGTGGAGCTGCTATAAAGTCTGTGTTGGCAGACGATAATGTAGAGGTGTTTAATGCATCATTAGGGCTTTAGGCAACATCAGTTACTCTTGGGTGGCTCAGGTAACACTGGGGTTTTAGCTTTCCACACTGGAGATGGAATCTGTGTCACTGTTGACACCATTAAAGGGATACTTCAGGGGTTTTTTAACTAATCTTGTTTACTCACAAAATGGAAGTCTAAAGTCAGTTATTAAATTTAATACATTTTAAATACAATACAATGATCAGTGAAATTAAACTGAATGGAAGAGCGATGTGTTCATACACTTTGGAAAGATGCCTGACAGTAGTTGCACATATGCACATAGTTTTTTCTTGTCCTACATTAACCCAGTACTATAATATATCTATGATCAAGGTATAGCTAGATAATTAGTAACTTTAATAAAAATGGGAAAGGGACAAAATACAAGTCATTAAACCAAGTAATAAATGTGTTATGAACATGATTAAAGTACAGGTATAGTACAAAAACAATGTTATTTGACACAAATCTGCTTAATGTGTTTAAAAATGAAGCCTTCACAGGTATATGAGATCACACTGTACCACAGCTCATCACTGTGCTGGGACGCTAGGTCGCTCTGATCCTGTCTTGCAATTAGCTTACAAAATTGGAGGCATACAATTGTATAGGATGTCTTTGGATGCGGTAACATTCAATTTTACCTTCCCTTGAACTAGAAGATCTAAACCTGTTCTAGCATGACAATGTTCCTATTCACAAAGCTAGGTACATGGATATAAGGTTAACGTCGATTGGAATAGAAGATCTTGAGTGGCCTGCAATAAAGCTCTGAAATCATCCCCAATGAAACTACTTTGGGAACAATCGGATGTGGCAAGACAAAGCTGAGGCGGGGCGGGTGCTTGTGCATACCATCATTGACCGTAACACACAAAACTGCTTAATACTACAAAGCCAAGCTGATTTGTTTTTCTTTTCCCCTTCTTCAAAAGAAATATCACCAGTTTACTTTACGTTCATCTCTTCTCGTGTTCCTATTAGGCATCATTGACTATCCTCAGTAGTGGTGAAGTACAGGAAGAAATACAGGAGCATTTCACCATAGTACATATAAAGTAGATTAGTTTGAAATACACTTGAGTATTCTTGAAACGGCTTATTATTTGTACACCTAATTGGCTACAAGCATCTGACAAATAATAATAATAAAAAAGCAGAGGAGGAGTTCAATGTTCTATATTAACCTGAGGGAATCATAATGTGTTCTACATTAAAAAAAAACAGTTTTGTGGTGGATGGAATGTTTTTTTGAGGCAGATATACACAAAGCCACATGAGAGTCCTGATCAGTGCTCTCAAAAGATTAGAGTGAGTGTGTTTCTGGTGTGTCTGACATTAAAGTGCTGCATGCCTTCAGACTGATTATAAGGACATCGATGACTGAAACAATGAATGGCTTGAAGATAACTTGGAAAAGTGGAACAGTATGTGTATGCCTGTTACCCCCTTTTGTCCTGTCTGTCTTCACCCCATAATCCAGCAACCCCCCCTCCACCAGCACCACTACCATCACCACGACCACCACCACCTACCCTTCCCCCGGTTCTTTTGTGATTAGTCATCCTGTAAAAGCCTTGATCTTTATCTCACAATTTACAGACAGGTCACTGCTCCAGCCATATCCTTAACACACACATGGCCCCAGTAACCACTGGTTTCCTCCTACACAATGTGCACACTACTGCAATCATATACATATAGTGCACACTGCAGATTGTAGTGTTCATCAACTTCTCAGCTTATTAGTTGTACATCAGTGTTTAAAGGTTACTCTCTGCATTTTGCAGACCCACACAACGAGCCGCTCTTGTCATTGCGGTGCAGATGTCTTCGAGAGGTTCTATTCATGTTTTTCACCACAGGGTTAGTCACATGCTCTCTGAGATGTTTTAAAGTGATCTTGAGTCTTGATAAGCAAATAATGCTTGTTCATCACAGCATGTTTTTGTCCCATTCCTTATCATGGGGATATAACTTCATTTTAATTCGATCTGGAGAGCAAAAGACCTCATCCTCAGGAAAAGGACAGGGTGTGTGTGTGTGTGTGTGTGTGTGTGTGTGTGTGTGTGTGTGTGTGTGTGTTACCTATCCTGCCCAGCTGCTAATGTGAATTCCCAGCCTTAAATGATACATTACTGCCAGAAATCACTCCACCTTTGGATGGCACAGAGACGCGATCACGTGCCATACACAGATAGGAACATTTGGTCTCAAATAGGCTATTTATTCGTTTTCTATTTTACCTCATACTTACTAAAATCTTTTCTGCCCTTATCTTTTGAATTCTGCCAGTCATTCCTGTCTGCTGCCTTTTTTTTGGGGTCCATTATGAAAGAACACTATTCAAACTTTGTTATTAAATAAGTAACCCAGTCCTTTGGGGGCATTACAGGAAAATAATCCATGCCAAAGTTGGGCTCATGTGGCATGATGTTAAGTGAAGTTACTGATATCCGTCTCATTTATTCCTCTTATACTATAGCGATTTTTCCAGCTGTTACAGTTTTTACAGTTTTACAGTTTGTAGCTGTAACTGCAGTCAGGGCTGCTTTTACTTAAAATTAATAATTAAAATTAAATATTATAAATTAATATTGTGTTTATTCAAAACTGTAATATGGAATAGTTTACTATACAGTGTATGTATAAGGTATAATCTCACATCCCATGTGTTGTGGAAGGATCTTTGTATTCCTTTGTGGTCAGTTCACCACTGTAGAGCTTAAGACAGAGTGCTTTGTTTATCAGATGGTGCATAGTTCGGGTGACTATCTGGTCTGAGATAAGGGCTGGCGGGTCAGTGAGGAATGTGTGCTACAAGACAAATCTACAGTCTGCAAGCGAAAGCACTGTTTACGTGCATCTCTGCATCCTGCATCTCTTACAGTGACAACAGTAAACAGATTCCGAAATAACAAAACTCACCCATAAGTCACACACACTTCCCTGACTTAATTTTTTTTTTTTTTGGGGGCTATTGTTTAAGCAACACAATGCAGTTTAAGTCTTCTAACTCAGCCCACTCTGAAAAAAAGAGAGGATGGAAGTGATTGTAGGGGAAGAAGTGGGGTGGGGTGGGGGTTGCCGGGGGGGTTAATGAGTTTAGGGACTTGAGGGTGGAAAAGGGTTGTTGGATGTGGGGATGTAGATGAAAAGCTACTCACACATGTTTCGTCTGAACCATGGTACAGTTTAAGTCACATATGTAGTTTTAAAGGCAGGCTAAGAAATGTGGCAAGCAGACTGGAGCTCTGGAAAAAAAAAAGACTAAAGTAGATTAAAGTAGGAGAAAGAGTTCAAATAAGTTGTAGTTTTACATAATTGTTTTACAATTTTTATTGTTAATTCCTAATATTTTCTTTCGAAATAATCGATTGTATCTATTTGAAGGCTCTTTGAACAAATTTGTAAGTGTTAACACGTGTCACCATGTCTCTTGATCAGATTTCATGGTGTTTTGAGGATCACAATGGAAAGAACTTTCTGAGATGTTAATTTGGGTGTGGTCTGGTGCCTGTGAAGCTTTAACTTCTGTACTCATCAAACAGTCACCCTGACTCATACAATCATCCTGTAAAAAACACTCCTATCAAGGTATCAGTGTTTTATCATAGGATTAGGTTGGTCACTGAAATTTTACTAATCATTTCCCATAAAGGGCAAAAGTGTAGCTAATTCATGCCAGAATGAAAATGCCTACCAATTGTAGCATTTTCTTTCCCAAACGTTTTGAGAAGTTTTTGATCTGTATGAGCTCATTCCTGTACTACTAACTTCCAAGCTCCATTTCTTTGGAGGTCCTGTAAAGCAGTATATATTTTCCAGGAAATTATGGGGTTACACTTTCTTCTTGTTGTAAAGTACAGGAATGATTGCAGTTTACTGGTGATGTAGTTGATGGCAGACACTGGTTTGGCTTCTAGTTTCATTGTCCATATTTAAAAAAAAATTATATTTCTTTTAATTTATGCACCAGATAGGAACTATGTTGAAATCAGCAAATCAGTTTGTCTATCAATAAGGTAGATAAAGAGACAGTAAGGAAAAGAAGAGGGAAAAGTTAAAAATAGAGTGAGAGAAAGGTACAGGGAGAGAGAGAGAGAGAGAGAGAGAGAGAGAGAGAGAGAGAGGAGAGAGAGAGAGAGAGAGAGAGAGAGAGAGAGAGAGAGGAAGAGAGAGGAGAGAGAGAGAGAGAGAGAGAGAGAGAGAGAGAGAGAGAGAGAGAGAGAGAGAGAGAGAGGGAGGGGTGGAATAAGAGAATGTAAGTGACTGACTCCTACAACTCTTCTCAAATGGAGTTAATTAAAGGGAGGATTTGTGTGAAAAGGATCCTGAGTTTGTTTTGGAGATAAAGCCTGATCACACGGAGAGACCTCTGCACTCTGTAATATGCAGACACTCCACACACATGCACCCACAATTTCACATATGACATACACAGAAAGCAAAAGTATAAAAAAAAAAAAAAAAAAAAGGGCCAATGGGGGAATTTATGTCTTCAGCCAGTGTTATCAGGCTGTACAGCAATTATTGAATTTGTAATGTAGTTTAAGTTAAACATGTTGGCTTTTTCTTCTCCATCACATTCTTTAAGGCAATGAACATTAAATAACTATTGCAAATAATTCTCACTAATTCTTAAGTCAGCCATAATATATTGTGCTTCTTTATTGGCAAAAAATGGAATTACAGCAGTGCAATCCTTCTAATGAACAAACATAAATGTACACACACAATATTTTCCTCCTTTTACACAAGTTTCAATAACAAACTTTTGTTTTCTTCACTCTTCTCACTCTCAAATCCTCAAAACTGTGATAGTCATAAGTATTCAAAGTAATGAGTAGGTTATAGGTTATTGAAATTGTTTTAACTAATTTTCATAGGTTGTGTAAACTGAGGTGAAGCTTCTCCAACGCCAGCTGTGGCTTGTGACTTGTGACACTAGGGAATTGCAAACAAGACCAAACCTCAAAGGATATGAATAATAATAATAATCAATATTACAGCATTGCATATGGATATGCATTAGGTTTGATATTTTTATACAAGACTGGGTTCTGTACATTGTCTAATTAATCAATCTAATTTAAGCATATTCGAATTTCTGTGTGGTCTGATATCCACCGTGTGAAAGCTGTAGATGTTTGTAACATCATTGTTAATTTCATTTCACAATACATGAGCAGAAAAGTTATAATAAGGTCTATTTACTGTGAACTGCAAACATGCATGTGAGTAAGGCATTTTAATCTTATTAACATGTAAACATAATATGACTTGTTATCTCCAGCGATGTGGGCTGCTTTCTGGATGCATTCTTTTACATTTTGTGCTTTTCTTTTATCTTACGGTTGTGTATCTGTCCTTACCAGGGGAACAACATCCCATGTCATTCATTACTACTATTGTTTCTATAACATATAACAAGTAAATGACAGACAGACAAACCTCCTTTAGAATGAACAAGCTGATTGATCATTACAGCTAGTGTACTTTATAAACCTTATGTTTAACCTCCTAAGACCTGAGGTTTGGTTTGGCTTGCATTTTAGATTTTAGATTCCAGTTATTTGGGGTTAGGAAGAACCAATAATTATAATAACCATATATTTTCTTTGAACATGCTCTTCTTGGAAAAAAATGATGCCGCTTATGTGGACACTCGGTCTGTATCTACAGAAAACAATAAAGACACCATTGTGCACAATGTCCACGTATGTGGACACCCAGGTCGTAGGAGGTTAAGATGCTCATGAGGACCTTTGTCTCTCAAATATGCAAGTGCAAGCTATCATGGTGTTATAAAAATTGTTATAATAATATAAAAAATAATTATTAATTATATGAATTAATAATTACATGAATTTATACTCATCCACACACACACACACACACACACACACACACACACATAAATAATATAATAATAATAATAATAATAATAATAATAATAATAATAATAATAAAAAACCATGATAATATCTTAACATTCATGTTAAGATATTATCATGTTATGATAATATCTTAACATGAATGTGCAAGCATACAGTTTTGTATATATTGATCAGGAGACACATGTTTAATCACTTGGGAAATCAGTTGGTCTCTGAAATTGCATTCTGTTTTATTCATTGCATAATTTAGGGATTAATGAGGCTCAGCAGTAGCTGTACAAACATAGCTCTTGAATTTTTGACACCCCAGTTTACACTGCATTAATATACAACGATCAGGCATAACATTATGACCATCTGCTTAATATCGTGTTTGTCCCCCTTTTACTGCCAAAACTGTTCTGATCTATCTAGCATAAACAGCATTACTTTTTTCAGGAAATTTGAACTACAGGAGCTTGTCTTTTGGATCGGACCACACGGGCCAGCCTTCGCTCCCCAGGTGCATCAGTGACCCTTGGCTGTCTATGACACTGTCCCCTGTTCACCACTGCTTCTTCCTTGGACGAGGACCTTTTAATAGATACTGACCACTGCAGACTGGGAACATCCTACGAGAGCTGCGTTTTTTTCACACTAACAGATGCCATGATGAAGAGATAATCAGTGTTATTCACTTTACTAGTTATTCACTTTACTGGTGATAATGTTATAATATCATAATGCTACGCCTGATCGGTGTTTAAATTTATATAAGAAAGAAGTCATTACAATGACCTATAGGCATGTTATTAGGCAGTAAATCATAAAATAATGTGTGAATTGTTTGACTGGAATTAAGTCCTTGCTTGTAATGATCAAACTCAGTCACCCTTATAAAGCAGACAGCTTTGGTGAGATAAGTCGTCTTTAACACAAACACATCTCATGTTTCGGTGTAAATCTGAGATTAGCAGGTCGCTTGTAGGTAGTGCTAGTTATCTAGGTTTTGAGATAGCATCAGAACTTATGGTGGATAAAAGTTTGGAGCAGGGTCAGGTTACAGTTCTCAGGAATCCCTCAGTGTTCTACTTTGGGCTCTGCTCTGATTACTGATGACAGAAGCCTCAGACGACTGGTCTTAATGTGTTTGTTTAGACAGGGACAAAAAAGAGAAAAGGCATGAAGAGCTGCAGGGCAGTGAACAAGAGAAATAGGATCATATTACTTTAAGATCACACTGCAGGGCACACATTTTCCTTGAGGGGTGGAGTTTTTGCTCTGACTCCTGTTGATTGGTCCAATGGATACCCCCTCAAATTAACATAGCAGTCTCTGAGTTCCACACTTCCATTCTAAGCAAAGTTTGGGATGCATGGATCAGGATCTGTGTGTGTGAGTGAGTAATGCTTTTGGATAGTGCTGCTTGATAGAGGGGCTGAGATTTTGTTAGAAGTCTTTTTTTTTAACTGCTAGACTGTATCTGAATTTTTTTTTTATGCAGCTATTGACAGAACACTTGAATATGTTTTAAAATCAAATTTGCATATTAATTTTACATTTGTTGTTTATAATTGGTCATGTATTTAAAACTATTTAGTTCTGTATTATATTCTGTCTAAATTATGTTAGATTTAATTTAATAATTCACAATTTTTTTTTAAGGTAGTGTGGTAGATTGAGCCTTAGAGAACTAGACAGTTCAAGCTAGACAACATTGTTTAAAGTTGTAAATCATACAGTGGCCTATAGGCATTGTTAAGCTGAATTTATTTTCGTTTTTGGTGTATTGGAATTTTTATCTATGGACTCGCAATTACAAAGCTCTCACACAGCCATGCTTCAGTGTTGGCTTCTGTTTGTGGCCAGTATAAATTTCTGCAAGGGTCAGCATCTCGAAAATGATCCCATCATTATCCAGTATAATGTCCAAGAGGAACAGCCAGCAGGCACAAGGGTGGGCTGCTTGTTGGACAATCTACGTCAGAAAGGAGAGACTGGATCACTGGAGGACTTCCGGATTGTAGAGCATGGTCATTCTCTACCATTTGCAGTTGCTAAAAGAGATGGGATGGTGTCAACACTAGGCCAGCTGGACCGGGAAGAGTTGTGCCGTGGAGCTGACCAGTGTGAGCTGGCCTTTAGTGTTCTCTATAGAAGAGGTGGAGCGGTGCACTTCCTGCGTGTTAGAGTGGAGGTGATGGATATAAATGACCACAGTCCTAGCTTCCCTAGCCCAGTACAGGAGGTGGAGATCTCCGAAACAGTGGGTTTGAGGATGCGTATCCCTTTGGACCGTGCTGAGGATCCAGATGCAGGTTTCAATGGCCTGCAGACCTACTCTCTGTCTCCAAGCCATCATTTTGCTCTGGATGTCCGTCCTTCAGGAGGTACCAAACATCCAGAATTGGTGGTTATTAAAGAACTGGACCGGGAGATGGAATCATCTTTTGAATTAACACTATTGGCTTGGGATAAAGGGAACCCACTCAGGTCTGGCAGTACTAAAGTCAAAGTGATAGTGCTAGACTCCAATGACAACAGTCCTGTGTTTGAAGAGGCTGCTCCAATAGTTGACCTTACTGAAGACACAGTAAAAGGCACAGTAGTTATCAACCTTCATGCTACAGATCCTGACCAAGGTGCTAATGGAGAGGTTGTGTACTCACTTAGTAAACATGCCCCATTAGATGTGCAAAGACTTTTCAGTGTTGATCCTCAAACGGGTGCTGTTGTTTTAAAAGGTCTCTTAGATTTTGAGGAAAAAAGATCCTATGAAGTAGATATACAAGCAAAGGATCGTGGTCACAATGCTATCCCATCCCACTGCAAGATGCAAGTAAGAGTTCAAGATGTCAATGACAATGCACCTAGGATACATGTTACATGGACTCCTCCAGACTCTCCTGTGGCAACTGTGTTAGAAGGGGCATCAAATGAGACCTTTCTGGCTCTTGTCATGGTGTCTGATGCTGATTCAGGTCTAAATGGAAAAGTCCAAGCCCAGATACAGCAAGGATCAGGCCCATTCCGTCTCAAACAAATCCATGGAGACAACTACATGATTGTAACTAATGGAAGCTTAGATCGGGAGCGACAAATGGAATATAATATTACTCTTCTTGCTCAGGACAGTGGTGTTCCTTCTCTGTCTTGTGTCAGGCACCTGACTGTTCATATTCTGGATGAAAATGACAATGCACCAGTCTTTTCCAAAATGTTATACACCGGTGTTTTTAAAGAGAATAATAAACCTGGATTGCATGTACTGACTTTGGAAGCCAATGATGTTGACTTAGATCTTAGTGGACGAGTGTCATACTCAATCAGAGAGTCTAATGAACTTGAGACACCAACTGCTTCCTTCTCGATTCACCCATCCAGTGGGGCTGTTATTGCTCAGCAGTCATTAGACTATGAGGAATCACAGACATACTCATTCATTGTGGAAGCAGTAGATCATGGTTACCCTCCAATGACCAGCAGTGCAACGGTGCTTATTATGGTCGATGATGTTAACGACAATTATCCCATCATCAGAGATCCACTTACAAAGAATGGTGTTGCTGTTGTAAGTGTTCCAGTTAATGCAGAAAAAGGGGAGATTGTGACAGAACTTACGAACCAAGTTCATGAAATCCATCATCCATTGAGCAATCATTCTTCCCAATACAATTTTGAAGGTTTTTTGGCCACAACCATTTTAGCAAGTGACTCTGATTCTGGCCTCAATGGAAAACTCCAATTTAAAATAATAGAAGGGAACCCCTACAGGCTGTTCTGGTTAGATGAGATCACAGGTCAATTATATGTGAACACCACCAATGCTACAGAATTGATTGGCAAAGCTTTTAAAGTGATAATTGCAGTTTCAGACATGGGAACACCCCCACTTGTCACACAGACAACAATGGAGATTACATTCATTAATGTTCGTGACCACCTTAAGAACTCTGCTCCTGGACAACAAGCACAGTTCAGTTTCACAATGCTTTTAGCTATCTGCATTGGGGGAACCTGTTTGCTTTTACTGCTAGCTTTTGCTTTGGTTAGCACATTCTGTCGACCAGAAAAACGAGACACTCATGCTTACAACTGCAGACAAGCTGAATCTACTTATGCTAGTCACCCTCGCAGACCACAGAAACACATTCAGAAAACAGATATACAGCTGGTTCCTGTCTTAAGGGGCAGAAAAGATGACCTGTCTAAAGAGGAGTCCCAGCCACTCTCATCTGATTCTCCTCTGCCAGAAGAACCTCAACCAGAAAGCCAACTCAGTCTTTCACCAACGCTTGCTCACCTGGTACAAAGTCAGGCTTATGCCGAAAACAATGGTACTCTTCCATTCATACAGAGCAAGACACTCAGGAAACCTGGGAGCATAGAATGCCCAAATACCCCTACAACACCTTATCGAACTCTGCGAAAGGCTCGAAATCCTTCCTCCTCTTCATCCTTGCACTCACAGACCAACACACTGAGACGCCCCACACCTGCAGAAGGAACTACACAGACTGACTCCCAAACAGTGGTCTCTGGTCCTTTTACACAGGCCACATTAAGGAAGACAAAAACCTCAGAAAAAAATGGAAGGCTAGAAGAACAAGACAGACACAGGCAAATCCTGAGAAATTTGGTGCGTTTATCCATGGCTCTTGGAGAAAACTCACTTGAGCTGTCTTCAGCTTCACCTGAGGTGCAGGTAAGAGAACAATGTAGAATGCAACATATATAAGTTATAAAACATTTTTTTGGTATTGATTTAATGTTGAATTTATGGAAGATTATATTTAATAAAAAAGTTATGAGAGCCACTTCATTTGTCACACAATACAAGCTGTCTGTGTGAATGGGGGTCTATTTATTGGTGGCCCGAAGGGACAGTTGACAGATGATGTTAGTAGCAAGGCACTAGGTTTTATTCAGGTATGTCTCACACACTGTAATCAACACCCTTGTGCCAAAGGGGAAATATCAATCTTCAATATCAAATAACAAACATTTTAAATTAAAGAAAAAGGTAAAAGGTTATCTCAAGGATTGTCTTCTTGCCCATAAGCTCCACACGTGTTGTTGTGAAGATAAACGATTTTCTTTATTTCAAGAACACTTCAGCTTAACAATGACTTTGATCCAATTCTGAAAAAAAACGCTTGCTTAGCATGCTAGTTTGTGAGCGCTACCTACTTTTTTTTTTATCTCAGACAACCTCGCAATTTTAGCGATTCATCACTTCTGATAAGCTTCAGTTTAAGAGTCACAGACATTCAATGTGTATTCTAGCATGATATTGACAACAAGTTATTTTGTTTAAATGCAGGACAACTAACTCAGTCAAATGTGGGTGTAAATGAACTATACAAACATTCCCTACTGAAACAACACTGAAACAACACACTTTCTTAATACTGATATCAAATTAAATTGGGCACTTGTCACCTTCAGAGATATATGTAATAGAGTCCAGCCATTCATGTACAAAACAAATGCTTTCAGGAAATTGTTAAAACCTGACCAAAACTCACACTTAGTAGTGTGAAAAAAATATGCCTAATAGTTTGTTTAAAAATGCTAAGCTGGTTAAATAGCAAATTCTCTTGTGAACCTGTGTTCATCCAGATGCAGCTTTTATATTTAATAAAATAAATAATTGCTGGGCATAGGACTGAGACATCAAATGAACAGCAAAGCAAGATCACCCTCCTCTATCTGTCTATTTCTCTTTCCACCCTCCTTCGCCTTCTTGGCCTAGTTGGCAGTTTGACTTAGGGCGAGACTTAAGTAGAGGAAATGGTATTGAAATATTGTAGGGTCTATGACCCTGTTGCATGGACTGGGTTCCTAAGGTGTATCCTGGCAGGATGCAGCTTTAAGAAGCATAGGCCCTGCGTAGGAATGGTTTCCTTTCTCACTTACCCGGCCTCAACTCTCTCTGCCCTTCATCCGACTTTTTTTTTCTTACTCAATAACCTGGTGTTTCCTCCTCATTCTTCATCTTGTGCAGCATCCGCCACAAACAACTGTCTTTTTAAAATGTTAAATGGTATGAAACTGCATGGTATGTTTTTATATTTTAGTAGCAGGTGCAAAGTGTAGTACTATATACACTAAAATGTAACTATTAATTAAATAGTAAATTTAATTCAGAAAAGTCATAATTATATTCGCTATATTCAGAATATTTCCTTCTTATTATTCCACAGCAGGTGTCACAGCTGTTGTCTCTGCTGCATCAGGGTCAGTTTCAGCCTCGACCAAATTTCCGTGGCAACAAATATTCCCACAGAGGTGGCCGGTAAGCCCTGCTCAGACTGTTTATTGTGTTTTTTTGTTTTTTTTTACTATTGTTTAGAATCTTTGCAATGAATAGTTATATAGATACATACATGTAGAAAAATACAGCATAGATATATAATTCACTCTGTGAGAATGGACCTGGGCAACAATGGAGCAGGAGATTGACTGGTAAACATGCAACCACACAGTAAATTCCAGAAAATGGTGTCTCATAGTCCTCAATAGCCACTTTGGCACCAGAGTGATACAAAATAAAGCATGCATGAGCATTACACAGTGCATGTCTCACTCATATGACTAACGCATCAATGTCAGTAAAAGATACACTCACTCCACCATTCATTGTACAGCCGGTTTGTGGCTTTTATTGGACTCCATTACAGTGCATCCAATAAATGTTATCTAAAAAAGGAAACTCAGAAGCCAGGACTAGACTTGACCAAAAACCACACCATTATAATGAAAGCTTAAATATTGTAGTTACATGCAATTGCTTGCTTTGTGTTTATTTAGTTTTTTTAGAAGTTGACAATCTCTTAAACCAAAGTGCTTCTTTATGGTGCTTTGTTCAAACATTCTACAATATCAGTGTAATAGAATTATTAAATACACATTAATTCATTAGTGACACTCAGTACATCAGCAGTCAAATGTCCTCGTACACATGACCTTTTACTCAGGGGTCCATTTGTGGAAAGATTTCAGGGTAAGACAGCAGGTTGGCCTACTAGTGTTTAGCTTGCTAGCTAGCTTACCAGCCTACTCTGCGGATGACCAAAATAAAATTATTTCCAGTACAAAAGCAAACACCAGCCCCAAATCTATGTGTTATTCGCACTCACCATCCTAAGAAATCTTTCTACAATTTGACCCCTGAACCAACATTTTCTCTTTCCCCTTGACTCAAGGACTGGAGCACAGGATGCTGACTGGCTGAGTACTAAAGACAGCGGGCACGGTGAAAGTGAGCCTGGAGACGTGGACTGGGAGGCAGGCAGAGACTCCCCTGTCGACACTTTACTAGAGGAGGGCCTCACCAACCTTCTCAGCAACCATGGTTAGAGTCTTTAAAACATTATACTAAGAGTCTTTATGTTTTAGCATGTTTGGGTCAGATTTTATTTCAGCCAAATTTGTCACTGCAAGCTGAATAAACATTAGGGTTAGGGTAAGGCTTAACCATGGTTTCCCCTAAGTTTTTGGCCATATGCTATTCATTAGGTATGGTGTATGATTACCTAACTGGGTAAAGTTCAAAACTACACATTACTCCACAAACAGGAGAATGGCAATGAGGCCATTAGCCAAAATGGCATTATTGCTATGACATTTCATGTGCACATGACTAACATTTGAAGGAATGGAATATCACAATATTTTTATTCATCAGTGATGTATCTAGTGCACTCTATCGGGGCTTGGAGTTTTTTGCACTGTATTACGGCAGTATTTCTTGTTTTCTTTTGTTCTAACAAGCCTGTTCAACTCATCAGCTAATTATCAGCCTGTCATCTATTGACTCAGGTGTTGAGGAAGGGAAATCAGATAGTAGAGGTCCTCCGGGGCTTGACTCAAGACCTACTGGCCTACAAGCTTTAAAATTACTTATCCTTGAGTTATGCTTCACCCTGAACCTGTAGTTCTCAAACCTGTCAGCATGGTTTTCTCAAAAGATTCACTCCCAAAGGCACTGAAAACTGAAACCAGCTAGCTTTTTGCATAGATTCCACCAAATGTCAAGTTAAATCTGGTGAAACAAAACACTCATTTGTTTTTTAGCTGCACATTATTATGTATAGAAATGTCACTGTGGATTATTATAAGAATTAATAATCAGCACACAATGTCAACAAACATCCCAACTAGGAATCATGATATTGTATATTTTTGCATTCAACTGTACATTAGTTTCTATAAACTCTTGTCTTATATATATATATATATATTTATTTATTTCTGTGTGTATTGTGAATATATATATATATATATATATATATATATATATATATATATATATATATATATATATATATATATATATACACAATATATTGTAAGCAGTAGGTGGACTGGTCTGTTTGTTTTTTTGGCCTTTGTATGTTAGTAAATGCTGGTATGGGTTTCCTTCCATGTATTGTTCTGAATTCCTTCACGTTCTGAGTAAACTGCCTCAGAGTCCTTTAAATCAAACGCTCATGGATTTTCTGTTTTTTCATTTGCCAGACTTTTGGTGCCTTTAGGTTTGGGACAAGAGCTCCTTATCTTTAGTCTGAAGCATTTTGAAAGCTTTTTGGTGGATGTTTGTATTTCTAAAAGGTGTATATGTGTGGGTTTGTGTAGCGGAGTTGAGTCAGCCTTCCTCAAGGGTATCATCTGTTAACAGGTTTTACTCATGATGATGAACAGTGACAGTGACTCTCGTCTTTAAAGCCTGTTGAGCATAAAGTTCTCAAAAGTCAGAGCTTCTTTGTCCTAAGGCTACTTTTATCCTTAGAGTTCTTATTACACATTTAGATGCAATAGGAGCAAAAGGGCACTGTGTGTGACACAATGTGCATTTATTTGTGTGTGTGTGTGTGTGTCTGTGTGAATGCAAGTGTCTGTTTTCACTCACCTCTTTGAACGCAGTCAGTCTGTGGTGTCTCTATCTCCCCTCAAGCTTCTTATTCCTCACTCTCTTTGACACTTAAAAGGTGAGCTGGTTGGTATGATGATATAGATATTATAATGTCTGAGATATCACAAGTTGTTTTACTGTATATGATGTTATCTAATCACTGAAACAGAAAAGTTTTGTGTTAGGACAATCATTTAGCCATATTTAGGGGTCTCTATTGTCAGAGCTTTGCGTAAATCAAGGGAACAGCTGTGACCTTTCCAACCCAAGAAAAAAATCTGATGGATAGAGGGGTTTTTTGTAACATGATATGCATGAAAAATGAGTTAATGATAGAATGGCTGTTTTTAGTTTTTATAAGTTGGTCATCATAGGAATGTCATTTGTTGGATGTTGCTCTGCATGAAATTTAATTAAATTGGATCAAATACATGATTTGTCGCATTTTAAGTAATTAAAAAAAGCTGCAGATATGGAGAAACAAAACAGGGTCTAATATAAATGAGTGAATACGCCAATGAAACTAACTTCTTTTAAGAGATTAGGGTTAAAAATGACCAACCTCTCAAATAATGAACCTGTCTTTTTTAACTATCACATAAAGCATTCCTTTAAGTTTTAGGTCATAGCCTGTGATTTGGGATTCAATTAAATGTATGGATTAAGGAATGGCAGCTCATACAGGTGTTGCATTGCTGTGAAACATCACATTTTCTGCCCATCACAGAGTTTTTATTGCACAAAGTGGTCGAAAATAGTAACTACAAGTTCTAACCAATGCCTATATGGACAGGATTCACTCCACCCCATGCTTACTATATGGATGGAAAAAAAAAAAAAAAAAAAAAAAAAAATATACATATATATATATATATATATCCATTTTGTTAGTTCACTATGAATATCAAGTGTGATCTAGTCTGCTATCTAGATTTCTGTGCAACTAGCTAAGTTGTTAACGGCACCAATCCGTGGGTCAATTGGTACCAGGCCGCACAGAAAGAATACATAACTTACATTATTTCCGTTTTATTTATTATCTGATTCTGAACGATATTTTATTTTGGAAAGTTACCGGATTCTCTCCCCCACATCTGTCTATGACTCACTCTTGATGCATGTCAAGATGCCTCGGTCACATGTCTTACCTCCATCCACTACCTTCTTAAAGGGCTCTGGCCGGTTACACATAATACATTACTGCTAAATTGAAACCCCTAAGCGAGCAAAATGAACAAAAAACACCACAGTGGATTCACGTTTATTATTATATTGAGAAAATACCAGTTTTTATGCCGGTCGTATTATTTTTATTTTGTTGTATTTATCCGCTACCCCTTAAACGCCGGTCCGTGAAAATATTGCCCGACATTAATCCGGTCCGTGGCGCATAAAAGGTTGGGGACCACTGCTTTAGAGTACATCATCGGCAACCAGAACGCACTAACTCCATATAAAATCATCCTATTTCAGTAAAGGTGCACTGATAGACTAATGAGCTAGGTTTCTTTACTGAGGAGACAAATTGTAGAGTGAAGTAGCAATTTTATTTTAGTTCATTTTTATTAATGTTATTTAGCTATTGTTGGTACTGGGGGTTCTGGGTTTTAGACAAAGCCGCCTCCTGCCTCATGTTCTCTAGGATGTTCATATTTGTGTAAAGTTTTGTTGAACAGCCTTATATGGGATTGCTGTGAAATTCACTAGATTAAATATAGCATTCATCAAGTAGCTCAACTTATTTTTTCATGTTTTTATTCATGTTTTCCTCCTGCATCAAACTCTATGGGCATGAGCTTCTGCTGCTTGTTAGTAAGTTAACATGCGAGTTTGATTGCAAGCGAATGATCAACAGACTCTTGGAACTGGAAGCCTTCTGTTGCGGTGACCGTTTGTCTGCGGCAGGTTTTGTGAGTGATTTGAGAGCAGCGTCTGTCTTTAATCAGAGTATAATTGGGTTTGGAGAGATTAATGAGATCCCCACAGTTTTGCTCTGTAATTATTTTTAACAAGCAGAGAAAGAAATACTAAGAGAAAGAGAGAGCGTATTAGATGTATGTTAATAAATGGATACGAGGGAGAGATGAGGATTTGGGGAACAGTAGCAGAGTTGGAGCCCATATGTGTGTGTGACATAATAAGTGAGAAAGAACAAGGCAGAAGTAAAAGCTGGTTCACCTTTACTGATGCAATTGATCGTGTGTGGTTAGAGGTTGTAAGTGTGTGCATTGATGTGGTCCATGTGGGTTTGTTTGATCATGGCCTACCATTTCTGAGCAGTAATACACACAAACACAACAGACCACACCACCAGCAGCAGCTCTTGTGTAAAGTCAAGCGTGTTTCCTTTGTTTTTCAACTTGCTTTAATCTGGAAGCTTTGGACACTGCTCTCGTTTTTTAGGGGAATATATACATATAAATATATTTTTAAAAGAACATAAAAGCTGGTTGTTTGGGATTTATAATAGCTGCATGCTTTGCTGATTGGCTGTTTGATGATTCGCATGTGGTCGAGGAACCGCAGGAACCTCACTTTTCCTCCTATTCAAAAAACGCATGACAGTGGTGAAACCTAAAATAAACAGGCTATGACGAGCTGAAATAAATTCAGATTGTTTCATTCATGTAATGTAAGGCTTGCACAGGATGCTTTGCGATTGTTGTTGATGCAGTCTGGAATGAATCAACAGGAAATATACAGTTATTTGAGGCTGTTTAGTTTATACATTATCCGATTCTGTGTGTGTGTGTGTCTGTGTGTGTGTGTGTGTGTGTGTGTGTGTGTGTGTGTGTGTGTGTGTGTGTGTCTGTGTGTGTGTGTGTGTGATAAAAAAAAAAAGCTGGGAGTGATTATATTACTTAGGTTTTTAAAGCTGTAGGTGTCTTTAGGCTATGGTCCTCATTAGTCTGACAGAGAGGAAACAGACTAGCAAAATCCAGCTGCCTTTTCTGTGGCTGGGGTCAAAGCATAACTTGCTGAATATAAACTGAGTCGCATTTTTTTTTCGCTTGTTAAATAAAATCATTTACTGAGCAAATAGAGGTCAGTTGGCCGACTTGAGAACCCCTCAAGTCTGGGTCTTGCAAGCAGTTTTATGCGTCACCCAACAAATAAGGAAATAATATAAATATTTTAAAAGAGGCACAAGATAGTGATATTTTATTGCAGCTTTTTTTTTATTGTAGCTTTTTTTGTGGGACCAAATCGAAATGCTAAAGCAAGGAAATCATGGACTAGTTAAATAAAGACAAACGCCACCCCTTCATCATTTCCTCCCATCCTGTTATTCCTTTATGTTTACTTATTTGTTTTTCAAAGGGGAAGAGAGCAAATTCTTTAGCCATTGTATATTTGCTACTTCAAAAAGTTTCCTAATCCACCTATAGGCTTTAAGTGGAAGTGCACTCATCCCATACCTGTTTCCCCCATATAATAATATAATAATATAACAATATATTACATAATGATGTAAATAAATTGCGTAATGTGTAGTGAACCACAGCAAAAGCAAATAAAATTGTATGCTTTTTATTCAGCATTTACATATAAAAAGCTTTTAACAAATCTCAATTGCTATCTGTCTTTTCTCTCTTGCTTTTTCTCTTCTCTAGATGATGTGTTCTCAGACCTCCCTGACCCGGCATGGATGGCTCGGCTGTCCCTTCCTCTGACCAGCGACTATCATGACAACCTTTATGTCCCTGATGGGCTACCACCCTCTGAAGATCAGAGCTCCACTGTAGGTAGCCCTAATGACTCTGCCTCCTTTTCTACCTTTGGTAAGGCCCCAGAGAAGACAGGCTCTATAGGAGGTGAAACTTTGCTTTCGGAAGTAAGCACACTGTTTGAGATGCTAATGACGCAGAAGGCAGATGCTCAGCCACGCTCAGACATCCTTTACAGACTTTCCGCAGCATATCACCACTCCCTCGCCCTCAGCGGCCATCAAGGTCGCGAAACATCTCCAAACGAAACATCTCCAATGATACGCTGTGCCACTCCAAACCGTTACTGATGTCCATATATCATATGAACAATTCAAACACTAACCCTTTCCCCATCATCCATATTGAGCTCTTTTATTGTTGCAGTTCTGTCTGGGTTGTTTCTTTAAAAAAGACTTTGTCAACTTCATCTGTCTCTTGGGGAGGTCTGTCTGGTACAGGCCAGCTAAGGCAACTTAAAAAGAGCTGTTTCATATTTTCTGGACTAAACTTTTATGCACTCTTTTGCAACAGAGTGAAACTGTACTAAGAAGACAAGGAGGCAGTTTTCTCTCTGCTTCAAGCTGTAAACCCAAATCACTCTTAAACCGGTGCTTTTTTTTTACAAATTAGTTTATGAGACCTATAGCTTTGTATGGGTTTTGAGAAGGAAATGGCTCTTTGTGTTCTTTTAAGACTAAACACCAACTGAACAAATCCTGTCTCTGAGGAGGAATGTGTGAAATGTTCTACCACAATGGACTGTAAGCAGCTTTACTTCCTCGGTCAGAGCCAGACTTTTGATTATTACTTCCTCTTTCTCCTTTTTTTGTAAATAATATACAAAAAAATATTCAGTATTTGGATATGTTGCCATTGTAAATAAGAGTTGAGTGACAAAAAGGCATCTAGTTGCTGTAGCAGTGATTCAGTGATTTATTGAGATTCAGTGACTCTCTCAGTGACTCTATCTTTTATGTTCTATTGACAAACAAAATCAGATTTCATACACGTTGTTAGGAATTACATGTGCATATTTTTACATGTAAATAACTGAGAGCACTTTGTATATAACTTTTTATTTTGTATACAATATGAATAAAATAAACATTTCTTAAATATTTCCTAAAAGTCTTCAATATTTGCTGAAGGCCATAAAACTTCCTAAATGGTTGATGAAAACACACACACACACACACACACACACACACACACACACACACACACACACACACACACACACACACACAAACCCCTAGTGCTACTGTATCTAAATGGCTTGCGATCAGAAGACTGACACACTGTATGACAGGAACACTGGACACAAGAAGGGAATACACTAAATGGCTCACCAGTCCATCAGAGGGCAGAATTCACACACACTTATTTGCACCTGGGGCAATTTTGCATAGCCAATCTACCTACTATGGATAAAGAAGAATACCCACACAAACAGAGAGAAAACTAAGCTCAGGTCCAAATTAGAGACCCTGCAGTTGTGAGAAGACAACTATTCTGTGCAAATTCACTCATCCACTGCTTTTGAAATCCAACTCTGTGGGAATAGTGCAAAAGTTTCTTTCCCAAACGAGTTGCTCTTTTGCAAATATGGTGAGGAAATTGCTATAGCCACTTCCTGATACATTGTATTTGGTTCATGGTTAATTTCACGCTGAATCTCTAAAACTTTTTATTCCAACTAATACTCATTCTGTTTCAGGGGGCTGAGCGATTTATTTTTCTGACACAACAATGAAGCTTACCTTTCTCGACTAGTGCACTCTGAACTTGTGCCACTACACAGAGTATTCGTACAGCTTTCGGCATTACTGCTATCGGCATTAAGCTATAGAAATAATTTGAAGATGAAAAGTAAAAAAATTAGCACACACATTTACAAGAATATTGTGTCTTCATGCTCTAAAACTGCAAAAACCTTTAGTCATAATTTTTTTTATATTGGCAGCTAATATAAAATAATATACATAAATATATACATATATATAGATATATATATATATATATATTAGAACTACCTGACAGTTTTAAGCATTTTCAATGGTGCTTTCCTTTTTTTTTTTTTTTTATAACAGGCTGGGTTTTGTATGGTTGTATGCGTGTGTGTATGCGTGTGTGTATGCGTGCGTAAGTGCGTGCATGTCTGTGTGTGTGTGAGAGAGAGAAAGAGAGAAAGAGTTTGACTTTTTAAATACTTACATTTTTGTAATGCTTTTTTACAGTGGGCATTTTCACAAAGCAGCTTTTTACAGAAATTCTGGATGTAAATATCAATTAAGCAAGACGACAATCATTTGTCATCCATCTTCATGTTTGTGACACCAGATGGTGACATAAAAAAAGTGACACTATTTATACTCATTTACCATATATTCAGTGCTAACTGAACAGAAACATATGAATAATTTATGAATATGAGCATCAGAGTAATTTTTTAATTAAACCTAGTTTTAATTTAAATTCTATTGTATGAAACTGACATTATTAACTAATGAATGATGGAGACCTGAGTGCAAACTGTTCTTAGCACTTGCATACTAATGTTCCCAGCCATGCTTGTAGTCTCTGTGTGGTGCCATTTCAGAAAAAGGAAATCAAAATGGATTGGGATGTGGATTTATGAGCTTCTTTTTCTGATGGATCAGGCAAAATGATCATAAAAAAGTAAATCTACTACACTGTACTCAATGGTTGTGATGTCAATGTAAAGCTTTGTTGCTCACTAAGGAAAACTGTTAATTAATTTATAGATTTTAGTCCGAATGAGAGGGAGGACAGTGGAGGGGTGCGGTTGCAGGGAGAAGAGGTGGAGAAGGTGAAGGAACCTGGGTACCTGGGGTCAACAGTGCAATGTAATGGAAAGTGTGTTAGAGAAGTGAATTAAAGAGTGCAGGCAGGGTGAAGTGCGTGGAGAAGCGTGACAGGAGTGATTTGGTATAGTAGGGTATCTGCAAGAGTGAAAGGGAAAGTTTATAGGACTGTGGTGAGACCTGCGATGTTGTATGGTTTAGACACAGTGGCATTGAGTAAAAGACAGGAGGCGGAGCTGGAGGTAGCAGAGCTGAAGATGTTAAGGTTTTCGTTGGGAGTGACGACGATGGACAGGATTAGAAATGAGTTTATTAGAGGGACAGCGCATGTAGGATGTTTTGGAGACAAGGTGAGGGAGGCGAGATTGAGATGGTTTGGACATGTGCAGAGGAGGGACATGGGGTATATCGGTAGGAGAATGCTGAGGATGGAGCCACCAGGAAGGAGGAAAAGAGGAAGGCCAAGAAGGAGGTTTATGGATGTGGTGAGGGAGTTGGGTTGAAAGAGGCAGATGTAGAGGACAGGGGGGTATAGAGATGGATGATCCGCTGTGGCGACCACTAATGGGAGAAGCCGAAAGAAGAAAAAGAAGTCCCAATGTGTGAAGTTTACGGTCTCTCATAGATCTTCTGTTATAGTTATTAGTACTGTAGTTTCTTGGAGTTCCTTCCACTGAAACACTTTGTATAAAAACACTTATTTCATAAAAAAATAATAACATCTTTGCTTTTTAGTCTGCATTGCAACTTGATCTTTGAGATAAAGTATATTATCCACATCAATCATATACTTACCATGTGATCTTATAATTTGTACTCTTCAAAAAATAATACTAACATGATACATATTTAAGTAAATTGCTCTATGTTTTCAATTAATCATCAATAGCACAATTGTTTGTAAAGAATAAAAACACTTATTGTACTGTATATACTTCTGAGACACGTTTTTAAATCCAGGTGTTTCAAACTGTGTCTTGTATTGATGTTTTGTATTGTCTTGTACACTATAGTATATTGATATATTGTATTCGCATTATACTGAACAAATCTTTAACCAATGCATTTACACTCCTGTAATTGAAGCTGGTTGTGTTCTAGTTTTCAGCATATAAGAGAAAATGCAATTTCCAGCAAAAACCAAAATTGGGAAACAAACCTGTTTTTACAGAGGTGAAATAAATGCCTAATTAAAGAAATAAGATTGTGAATTTTGATTTTGCAGCAAGGTTTATTTACCTATTGTGTTTCTCATTACATCAAGGAAAAAAATCGAACAAACAGGAGAGACAATTTGTTGATACCTTAGAAAATCCATTCAAATGGTTTGTATACATTTCAGAAAGGAGCACTGACATAGTTACATCTAATAGTTGTTCCTTTTTTTTAGAGATAATTTGTAGCTCTTTTGTGGTAACATCTTTGTATGATTAAGAGAATTAAAATGATATATTTCCCCAGCATTTCACTTACACTGAGATTTGTTCTGGACTCTTCTGGAGCACTTGAACATCATAAAATATAATAAGCATTAGCCATCCACAGGCATATTTAATTCTAGCTCATTTTTAGAGGAGTGACTGTAAAGGGGTTAGGGAGATAGAAATATAAGCAATAATGCAGTGCCTCATTAGCGATGTAACTGTACACAAAACAAAACAAATATGTTTATTCTCCCCGTGTCTCAGCTAAGATGTACTTTCTGCTCACTCGTGCCATATGGAAAGGGGAAATGTAAATTAGACTCTTTGGCATGTAATTTATTTACTGTGCAAACTTGTGTTTAAGGCAAAGCGGAAATGTAAAGTAGACTCTGTGGAGCATCATATACTTAAGATGCTCTTCACAAAAGGATTTAGGTATTTAAGGGATTCAGCAGACGTTTACAAAATTTACACAACAGGTATGTTTCATGCTGTTTATCATGGTCATGGCATTGTGTCTGGTATTGGGTGCTATCTTTTGTTTTTTTGTCCCATGCTGCATGTAAGAGATTAAAGGTTTTACATATACAACTTTAAAATGTGATCATCTTAATTATTTTTTTATATGTGAATTAAAAATAATGTTTATTTCTTGACAAATGTTTATGTTGTGAGAAAATAAAATGAACTGTAATGACATTAATTGTAATTAAATATTCGTTTATTTCCTATTGCCTCTTAGCCTTACCCCTTTACTTGGTAATTTTAAAGCTTTCGCTCTTTCTCCTCTGTTCGACTGGTAAGTGTGGAGTCATGCTTTTTTTATTATAACATATGATTTCAAATAATGTTACATAATATAATAATACACCTGGTGCTTTTCCTTTCCTGATGTCCCATTAAAACATGCTTTTACACAGTGGGACCCTCGGCAGCCTGATAATGTGGGGGGGAATGAAGCTTGTTGTCTAACAGGCCCATTTGTATTCTGGTGGAATTTCTCTTGCACACTCGTTTATCCCTTAATATGCTTCAACGATGAGTTGATTTTTATTTGCTCAAAAACATTATTAAAAATGCATGTTTATGCTAGATCAACATTATTAAAAATGCATGTTTATGCTAGATCATCTAGCATATAATGTTTCTATATGGTGCACTTCAGAATTATTGACACCTGTCAATAAAAATAAGCAAAATAAGTATATAAAAAGGATACTGAACCTGAAATAAGGAATAGTATGTACTCTTAAGTACACTTCTTCTTCTTAGTAAAAAAGCTTTCCTAGTGCATTTAGAAAAGTGCAAAGTTTATTTTTCGATTTAATTATAATTTTAATAGAGATGTTTATGATACATCTACTTGTGCACATGCACTTATAATTCAATGTTTCATACAACATAGGATCTTGAAGATCTGTGTGATTTTAATTCAAACATGGTAGTTTTAAATTGTTTTAATTTGTTTTATATAAATAGAGAAATGTCTTTAGTTGTTGAAAACAATTTCCCCCACATAACTTTGAGTTCTAAAATGAGGGGCAAAAACAGTTCTGGATTTGCATATACTGTAACCTTTTTTATACAAATATATTTTGCATATATACTGGACATGTACTTTTTCTTGCTACCTTGAGAGTGTTATACACCTTTTTTGGTATATTTTTTCCTGAATAAATATACATAAATTAATGACAGTTACTCTAAAAGCTTACAGTGCATCAGGACAGTATTCACAGCGCTTTACTTTTTCCACATTTTGTTATGTTACAGCCTTTCAAAGTAAATTAAATTAATTATTTTTCTCAAAATCTTACAAATGATACCTCATATAATATATACCTACATGACAATGTAAAAGAAGTTTGTTTGAAATCTTAAAAAAAAAAAAAGAAAAAAAAAGAAAATCCCATGTACATAATTATTTACAGAATTTGTCATTGCACTCAACGTTTAAGCTCAGGTGCATCCTGTTTCCACCGATCCTCCTTGAGATGTTTCTACAACTTGATTGGAGTCCACCTGTGGTAAATTCAGTTGATTGGACATGATGTGGAACGTCTATATAAGTCCCACAGTTAACAATGCATGTCAGAGCACAAACCAAGCCATAAATTGTCTGTAGACCTCCGAGACAGGATTATATCAAGGCACAGATCGGGGGAAGGGTACGCAAGAATTTCAGCAGCATTAAAGGTCCCAATTAGCACAGTGGCCTCCAATATCTGCAAATGAATTTTGGAACCACCAGGACACTTCCTGGAGTGGAGCTGGCCACAAACCTGAGGGATCAGGGGAGAAAGAGAGATGAGAACCATTCAGAGGAACAACCATCTTTACACCACTCCACCAATCAGGCCTGTATATTACATAAAAGCCCACCTGGAGTTTGCCAAAAGGCACCTGAAGGACTATCAGACCATGAGAAATAAAGATTGAACTCATTGGCCTGAATGCCAAACGTCAGGACTGGAGGAAACCAGGCACCACTCATCACCTGGCCAATACTATCGCTACAGTAAAGCATGGTGGTGGCAGCATCCTGCTGTGGGGATGTTTTCAAGCAGTAGAAACTAGAAGACTAGTCATAATTGAGGGAAAGATAAATGCAGCAATGTACAAAGGAGTGGCTAGGGGACAACACTGAATGTCCTTGACTGGCCCAGCCAGAGCCCAGACCTGAACCTGATTGAACATCTCTGTCAAATGTCTAAAAATGGTTGTGCATTTATGATCCCTATACAACCTGATGGAGCTTGAGAGGTTCTGCAAACAAGAATGGGAGAAACTGCTTAAAAATAGGTGTGCCAATCTTGTAGCATCATATTCAAAAAAGACTTGAGGCTGTACCTGGTGCCAACGGTGCTTCAACAAAGTATTGAGCAAAGGCTGTGAATACTTATGTACATGTGATTTTGTTTTGCTAACTAACTTTCACATTGTCATTATGGGGTAATGTTTGTAGAATTTTAGGGAAAATAATGAATTTAATCCATTTTCGAATAAGGCTATAACATACAATGTGGAGAAAGTGAAGCGCTGCACAAGCTACTTAAGATACATTACAGACACTTTCCGAGTTAACTCCAAATTTGTTCGTTTTTTTGCCGAAAGTTTCACACAGATTTGGCTTTTATAAACGGTACAGCAGATAATAACCTGATGCAGAGCGTTGCATACACTCAAGGTCAGTCTTGGATTGGCCCATATAGGGGCAAATGGCAGTAGTCAGACAGGACAAAGACATCAAACCTCATGCGGCTTGCTGGACAGCCATATATTTAATATAGTGATAAAAAATTTAGCTGTGCCTGATAATGGATTTTTCAAAGACATAAAATGCAACGAGCTCCAATATTTTATCTGTAACACCACTGAGTTTGGGGTTTGGAGGGTCAGAACACTGCATTCAGTGAGGCAAAGTTCAAAACAATCCACTGAAAATGGTCTCACAAAACACAGAGAGCAAAAACAAAAGGAAAGTAACAACTTAAAGTAGCGAACTTAACCAGAAGAAAAGTACCAAAAGAAAGAGACAAACTGCTGCAAAAGCAGGTAACAAATCAAATAAGAAAAGAGGTCAGAAGTCAAAGGAAGTTAAGAAGTACTACTAGGGCTGGGCGATTAATCGATTTTATCGATTAACTCGAATGTGTAATTTACATCGATCTGTTTTAATAAAAATCGGTTTTCTATTTAATGTCCGCCGACGCTCCCCTCTGGGCTCCCATAGTTTCGAACGAACTCAGCCCCGCCCCCCTCCCCCCGCTCGTTTGCCATAGAGAGAGACACAAACAACATGGCAGCGAGCAGAGAAGAACTCGTTCCCAAGAAAAGTTAAGCAGCCGCACTTTGTTTAGTGTTGCGCGTCCAATCGTACACTTACGGTACGGGTGGTGGAAGCGGCCAAAATACATGTAAAGGCGCTTCAGAACGGCGTTTCCGTTAAGAAACAGAAAAATCTGATCATTTAAATCACCATATTCAAACACTCATAAACAGTCATTTTACTGTGGAGTCTTTAAGAAAAGTAAAGTAAAATCACTCCAAGCATCACTGCATTTTTAACCATGTTCCACATTCAAACACTCATAAAACATTTTTCTTTATAGGTTTGCTCAATCTTTCAAATTATTTTTATTTACAGTGTCCCTGTCTATAACTCTCTTTAATTTTATCTCATGTTACTGTGGAGTTTTGGAGAAAAGTAAAGGCAAAATCACTCAAAACCTCAGGTGCATTTTCAATTATGTTCCACATTTAAACAAAATATTTTTCTTTGTAGGTTTGCACACTTTATGTTATGTTACGTTCTATTTTCACAATTTACAAAGGCAGGGAGCCATCTTGTATTTTTGGCTTGTTGTTTCTGATTGCACTTTAACCCAAAGTGGGTTATAATCCCAGAAGGGTAAATTAACTTTATTTAATAAAGTTAAAACTTAAAAAAAAAAAAAAAAAAAAATGTCATATGCAGATTGATTTTAAGCAGGGGGGGAAAAAAATCGATTTAAATCGCAAATCGGATTTTTAGTGAAAAAATCGGGGATTTTTTAAAAGCCATATCGCCCAGCCCTAAGTACTACAGAACCACATGAAGATAGGCAAAACAAAAACCTATCAAGGAAGAGATGAAGAGGGGTATGTTATTATACAGGTTTATGAGATACAGGTGGCAGCACAGAGAACTGATTAGGGAGTAGGGACACTCTGGTGACATCTAGTGGAGCAGGAAAGGAAGGACAGTAATGTCCAAAGAAGGAAAAAGCAGAACAGTCAGAAATTCTGACAGTTTTTGTGACAAATTCTAATTGTTTTTTTTTTTCTCATTAATTAAAGTTTTTTTTTTTTTTTTAATAAAGGCCAGCCTATTGCAGTATATTTGAAATTAACAATGGTAGCTTAAAAAAAAAACATTATTGACCATATTTAATAAAGTGATAAAAATTGTGCTGTGCTTGATAATGGATTTTCAAAGATATAAAATGCAACGAGCTCCAATATTTTATCTGTCACACCAGTGAGTTTGGGGTTTGGGAGGTATTTTACCTAACCATGTGATCCACACTCATTCTTGGTGTATGATTTTGTATGCATGTGTGTATATGTGTGTTTTTCTAACAGGAAATTGTAAAACTGAAAGTAAGTCTGATAAGAACATGGTTGATTATGTCATGCAGTTGGACCTTTTAAAGTTGGTAAATCACATGATATTAAAAGATTTTACAAGAGTAAGCGGCTTAGATAATTTAGTATCCCAGAGGACACTGTGTCAGAATGAGGAATGGGGACAGGTGAATTGTTCTTAATGCATCAATACTTTTGATACCTGTGGTGTACTTAAAGAATAGTCTCTTATTAAAATATCCACTGTATCTGAAACATTGTAAACAAATACGTTAAATTTGACTTAATTGTGAATAGGAACTACTTCTGCCTCCAACCATCCGAGCATTCTGTCACTCTATATCTTTGGATTGCTGCATCATCTGTATTCTCAGAGATTTTTTTTAAACCTGGAGAGTTGATCAGTCAAAAACGAAAAAGGCTCAAGGGAGAAAAAAGGTCAGTGCTTTTAAAAAATGAAGGTAATTTTCTGTGTGGTTTTGACACATACAGTGCGCAACAAGAGCGAGGGTAAGGGAAAGAATAAGGGGAAAACACAGAAGTCAGAACACTGCATTCAGTGAGGCAAAGTTCAAAACAATCCACTGAAAATGGTCTCACAAAACACAGAGAGCAAAAACAAAGGGAAAGTAACAACTTAAAGCAGCGAACTTAACAAGTAGAAAAGTACCAAGAGAAAGAGACAAACTGCTGCAAAAGCAGGTAACAAATCAAATAAGTAAAAGAAGTCAGAAGTCAAAGGAAATTAAGAAGTACTACAGAACCACATGAGGATAGGCAAAAACAAAAACCTACCTAAGAAGAGATGAAGAGGAGCAACTTATTATACAGAGGTTTATGAGATACAGGTGGCAGCACAGAGAACTGATTAGGGAGTAGGGACACTCTGGTGACATCTAGTGGAGCAGGAAAGGAAGGACAGTAATGTCAAAAGAAGGAAAAAGCAGAATAGTCAGAAATTCTGACAGTTTTTGTGACAGATTGAATTATTTCTTTTTAATTAATTAAAGTTATTAAAAAAATTTAAAAAGAAATACAGGACAGCCTATTGCAGTATATTTATAATTAATATTGGTAGCTTTCAAAAAACATTATTGACCATAAAATCTTTTTTTTCCTTTTATTAAAAGTATGGGTATTAATATTACTCTATAAAGTACTTGAAATAAAATTATGTGCTATCATCCATCCTACGGAGTACCTTCAAAAATAATGCCTAAATGATTAATGTTTTGTCTCCTACTCTTACTCCTTACTTAATTATCATTAATTACACCTATTATTAATGCAGCATGGTGACGCTGTGGATAGTGCATTTACAATCTGAAAAGTGTCCATGGCAGAGTACACAAGTAGATTAACATTGATGTTTATTAACAATTGTCAATTGTAAAATTCAAATGATTTATTCACATCTTTTTCCAATATCTTAGCGGACATTGCTATTTGAGTGTGGCTGCACTGATCAGTAGTTTCATTAATAAAAAAACAATCTAATGAAATGTGAACACTCCTACTGCTAAGGATTTAAGCTGTACTTTGCCTATCCCTGACCCAACCCTAACCCTAACCCTGTCCTTACACTTAATTTTGCATCACACTAAACAGTAGCTGGCAAGAAGTGTGACATTTTAAAAAGGAAGTGTAGCAATGAAAGCAGAGTGAATGTGGTTTTAGCATCCTTTTAAAAACCCTGTTCCTATTTTGCAGATTAAGATGAAGCTGGAGAACACCATGGTATCCTGGAAGGTGCAGTCAGATAAATCTTTCACAATAATAATAATAATAATAATAATAATAATAAAACTCTTAATGCCAGTTCTGCTATTTGTTCAATTTCTTGTAACCACAATTATCTATAATGAGAATAAAAAAAGTTAAACAACAGAATTATCTTGTTTTAAGATTTATTCACTGGGATTAAAATGTACAATGTCTCCGTCGGGCATGGTTTTGCTCGTGGTATAGATTTTGCATTTCAAATTCTCACACTATGCTGGACTTTAGAGATACTTTCTCCTTTTTCATGTTTTATTTTAAGCAAATCATAAATTGATTGTATATATAGTTGGAGAGGCTGTGACATTCTAGTAAAGCTTGTTGTTTGCTTAGAAAATCTAGTCAAAAATTTGAATATGTAAGAAAGTAAACACTGACCTGGTTATCCTCTGTTTCTTTGCTTATAAATATTTGTGTGTAGTGTTGTATGATTATCAGAATCAAAATTAAAATTAAGCAATTACTTTGATGGCTAAAATATTTGGTGTTTTATCCTTATGAAAATGCAGAATGATACCAGAAAAATCCCCACCACAACTTTACTGATAACATTATTATGCAGAGCTTTGCATACATTCAGGGCTGGTCTTGGATCGGCCCATACTGGACCTGGATACACATGGAAGTGGAGATTTAATGTGCAAATGAGAAAAGCACATTTAAACTTGTGTCTTCTTGGACAGCCTGAGAATTATTAACAAGATGAAAACTCTTTTGCTTAATAATGACATGTTTGTTGACAAAATATGTTAGTCTCCATTATGTCAAGTCAAGAAGCTTTATTGTTATTCTAACTATATATAGCTGATGCAGTACACAGTGAAATGAAACTCTGGTGCTACATACAACAACAATCACAGAAAACAGAAAACACAGGGCGAAGGACTAGTAAGTGTCCTCGCCACATAAAGTGCATTGTGTGCAACCTGATGCAAACAGTGCAAAGACAACACAAGACAATGTAAAACAATTCAAGACAAATATACAAAATACATACTAGCTCAGTCAGTAAACCTTTTGTATATTCCACACTGTGGTGTGTAAGAGACGTAAAGTGAACAGTAACAAAAAATGTAAACAAAATGTTGTGCAAAAGAACAATAGCAGCAATCCAGAAAAGATGTGCAAAAACTGCATGTAAACAGTTTATGGTAATGAAGTGATGTAATGTGAGTGGTACTGAAGACATGGATGTGTGAAGTGAGTACAAATGTGTTTTGAGTTCGGGTTATACAGATCAGTCACACAGTTTTGTGTGTGTGTGTGTGTGTGTGTGTGTGTGTGTGTGTGTGTGTGTGTGTGTGTGTGTTTGTGTTGAGTTTAGTTCTGTGTTGAGAAGCCCGATGGCTTAAGGGAAGAAGCTGGTGCACAGTCTGGGTGTGACGGCCCGAATGCTTCGGAACCGCTTCCCTGATGGCAGGAGGGTGAAGAGTGTGTGTGAGGGGTGTGTGGGGTCGTCCACAATGCTGTTGGAGGATGCAGCGTGTGGTCCATGATGGAGGGGAGAGAGACTCTGATGATCTTCACTATGCTCTGTAGGGTCTTGCGATTTGAAACGGTGAAGTTCCCAAACCAGGCAGTGATGCAGCTGCTCAAGATGCTCTCAATGGTCCCAAAAGGTGGTCCATTCCTAGGAATAGCTAAATGCCGCACCTGGTCTTTTGTCTTGGGCTAGACTTTCAGTACCATCACCAGCATTACAGAAGGTTTTCTAGATTTGGAAAATTAACTAGGGTCCATGGTCAATTATCTAAGGGAATTTCATGTAGACAGAAAATGTGGTGAACCAGGATTTTGGCAGTTTCACAAGCTGTGTGGAACTTTGGCACATAGTGAGCAGACATACAGATCAGCCAACAATAGTGAGGATGGTGGCATTACCTTGGGAGGATGGTAGACCAGGAACAAATAAGAAGATAAATCCTATTTGCTGGTATCCACGGTTGGCCATGAGAAGTCTTCCCTGAGAACATCTAAAGGTAAATTGGTGCCTGAATGACAGGAGAATAATAAATTGAAGTGGTGGAGAATGTAAACAGGAATGAAAGATTGGTGAATGGGGCAGACTTTAATGAGCATGTAGGTGAAGGGAACAGCGGTGATGAGAAGGTGATGGGTAGGTATGGCCTTAAGAAGAGGAATGTGGAAGGGCAGATGGGGGTAGACTTTGCTTAAAGGATGAAAATTGCAGTGGTGAATGCATATTTTAAGAAGAAGGAGAAGCATAGGGAGACATAAGAGCGGAGGAATGTGCACACAGGTGAACTATATTCTATGCAGGAGATGCAACCTGAAGGAGAATGGAGACTGTAAGGTGTTGGGAGGGGACAGTATAGCTAGACAGCATTGGATAGTAGTCTGTATGATTGCTTTGTAGGTGAAGAAGAAGAGGAGGAGAATGAGGACTACAAAAGAAAAAAAGAGATGTAGTGGCGGAATGAGGAAGTACAGGAAAGCATAAGGAGAAAAAGGTTGTCAAAACAAAATTGTGATCGGGAAAGCGATAAAAACTTGGCACAAATATAAGAAGATGCAACAGCAGGTGAAGAGGGACGTGGCTACAGGTTGGAGCAATAAAGGATGGAGATGGAAACGTGTTTACTAGTGAGGAGAGTGGGTTTAGAAGATGGAGGGAGTATTTTGAGCAGCTGATGAATGAGGAAAATGAGAGAGAGAGAAGGTGTATGGTGTGGAGATGGTGAAGCAGGAAGTGGATAGGATTAGTAAGGGGGAAGTGAGAGCAGCGATTAAGAGGATGAAAAGTAGAAAGTTGGTTGGCCCAGATGACATACCAGTAGAAGCGTGAAAATTTTAGGAGAGATGGCAGTGAAATTTTTAACCAGTTTGGATAACAAGGTTTTGGAAGGTGAGAGGATGCTGGAGGAGTACACATTGGAGTGTGCTGGTACCGATCTTTAAGAATAAGGGAGATGTGCAGACCTGCAGTAACTACAGGAGAATAAAATTGATCAGGCACACCATGAAGTTGTGGGAAAGAGTAGTGGAAGCCAGGCTGAGAAAAGAGTTGACCATCTGTGAGCAACAGTATTTTTTTATGCCGAGGAAGAGCACTACAGATGCAATATTTGGGAATGTTGATGAAGAAGTTTAGAGAAAGTCAGAAGGAGTTGCATTATGTGTTTGTGGATTTATAGAACGTGTACGACAGGGTGCCGAGAGAAGAGTTGTGGTATTGTATGAGGAAGTCAGGTGTGTAAGAGAAGTATGTGAGGATGGTGCAGGACAGATAAGACAGCAGTGACGTGTGCAGTAGGAACAATGTCAATTCAATTTCAATTTATTTATTGTCATATGCACGGTAAAAACAAGAGTTTAAACTGTACAATGAAAATCTTACTTTGCCTGGCTCCCTGGCCACAACAGATTGATTCAAGGTGGAGAGGAATTGCATAAAGGATTGGCTCTGAGCCCTTTCCTGTTTGCAGTGGTGATTGACAGGTTGATGGACGAGGTCAGATAGGAGTCTCCATGAACTATGATGTTTGCAGATGATATTGTGTTTTGTGGCGAGGTTAGGGAGCGGATTAAGAAAGCTTTTAGAAACTTTAGATGCTATTTTATTTTACTGGTATTATTTAGTTTTATGATTTATACAGTTTAATGCACTGGAATTAAAATTTACATAGTGTAGTCTCTGTGTAGGTCATGGTTGTGATATAGATTTTGCATTTCAGATGCAAAATGCAAACCTCTATGCAAACCACTATGCTGCTTTTTATAAGGATTTTCCTTTTCTTCTGTGACATTGTACAAAAGCTTGTTGTTTGGTAAGAAAATCTATTCAAATACTTTGAATGGGTGTTAAAATGTAAACACTGACCTGGATAAGTTTTATAAATCTTCTGTTCTTATTTATGAATTGTGTAGAAACAGTATTGCATGTTTATCAGAATTTAAATAAAAATGTTTCTAAGAAAAGAAAGATTAATGTTAAAAAAACGTCACATATTTACTAAATGTGATGCAGAGCACACATTCAGCTGACAAAGAGACATTCCAAATCCAAATCATATTGTGTGCTTTTAAGTTGCCCTGTATTAAACAGGTGGTCCATTCCTTTTATTTGGGGTTCAGACTTGACAGTGGCATCAACAGCATTACAGAAGACTCTATATTTGGGAAATAATCTAGGGTCCATGATCTGTGACAAAATCCAATGGAATGCAATGTAGTCAGAAAATGTGGTGAACGGTAGATACTTTGGAGGATTTGGGGACTGGGGAAGCCCTCGTGGCCCCAGCAGGAGGAAGAACAAACTGTAGGCAGAAAAAAGTGGCAGAAAGAGCTAAAAATGACTATTTTCCCAGCCATTCAGCTGATGTAAGGGTTATGTTTGGTAAACCACCAATGCCCCATCACCAGATGAGAGGACGTAAATGGGATCAAGTTCAGAACAGGAGCACTGGTGCTGTACATTGGTTGACAGGTGCTAGGAACGTTCCATTCAGTGCATAAACAGACACAGGATGCTTGAGAGATTTGATTTGTAAAAGACTAGCATCAAAAAAGTGCTCTCTATGCCAGAGTCAATTAGGGCCTGCTATTAGTTGATTTCTAAAAAAAATAAATAAATTTAAATAGTTTGCAGCAATTTAAGAAATGAGCACTGATATGGTGTCATCTCATAGGTGTTCTGTTTTTAGAGATGTTGTCCATTGTAATTATTTTGTAATATTTTGTAATTGTAGTAATTTTGTAGTAGTTTATATGAGAAAGAATATTGTAGTTCTCTTGCACTGAGAACTTTTCTGACTTGTTTTTGAAATTTGAACATTGTCAAATATAATAACCATGAGCCATACACAGGCATGTTTAATTCTAACTCATATTTAGACTGATCGACTGTAGAGGGATTAGGGGGCTAGAAATATAAGCAATAATGTAGTCTCATTAACAGTCAATGTACACAAGCAAAACAGACATGTTTCTTTCCCCTCTGTCAGATTTATTGATGAGAGATGTTCTCTGTTCTGACTTGTGTCATTTGGAAATGAATAAAAAGTAAATTCTCTGTGACTGCAGTGTCATTTACTCTCTGTACAGAATTATGTAAAAGGCAAACTAGAAATGCAAATTAGCTTCAGTCGAGCATCATTTACTTAAGATGTTCTTCACAAAAGGGATTTGGTATTCTTAGGGTTTAGCATTCAAGTGAAACTTTGGAAGCAGTTGAAATAACAGGTAGGTGCCAGCGTTATATCTCTCATTCTTTGTCCATTGTTGCATGTATGAGCTGTCTATATACTGGAAACATTTCCAGATAGTTTTAATCAACTTCTTAACTGTCTTTAAAAAAAAGTGCTTTTAAAAAATAGGCAGTTTTACTCATTTGAATAGTTAAACATTCTTAAAGTGCTATTGACATGAAATCTTTACAAGATGTTAGTAACAACCCATTCAATCCACACAGTTTAGAAATCCTTCTGTAACCAATGCCGTCAGTATGTTTTGCAACAATAAGTTTACAAAGGTCTTAAGAGAGCTCTTTGCTTTTACCCATCATGAGATATGACATCTTTGTAATGGCACACCTTTATATAGGCCATTAGTTAAGACTGAATCAGCTGATATTAATTTGCACTGTTAAAGGGCAGGAATGCTTTCTAATTACTGATTAGTTTTAGCTGGTGTCTTGGCTTTCCATGCCTTTTTGCAACTCCCTTATGTGTTCAATACTTTTTCCCTGTGTCATTTCACATTATGACACATAACTTAATTTATGGACATGTATGTTTTGATTTCTATGCATGTGTGGATTGCATGGGTTTTTACCAACATGTCGAAACAATTTCTATTTCTTTTTTTTTAGGAATATATTTACTGACAAAAATAGTGGTGTTCAATACTTATTTTACCTGCTGCTGTATATATAGTTTATTTACAGTTACATACACGTATATATATATAAATGTATTTGGTTTTTCCCTCTTAACCCTTACAGTTAACCTTATACCAGTTCATGATGAAGCGCTCTCTCTTTCTCCTGTGTTTAACAGGTAAGTTTGTATTCAAATATTGTTACATAATTGACTGTTACTTCTAAAAATACCATTAAGTTTTTTGTTTGATTTGACTTTATGTATATAATGTCTATGACAGTCTAGGAATTCCTGCTGTGTGCATCATTAAGAAAATTATTTTTTGCAGGTGTTGTCCCAGTCATCCTTTCTCTTCTGCAACCTGTTTCACGCAAATATACTCTAATCAAGACTACAGTCACATGGTCAGCTGCACAGAATTACTGCAGGGAAACATACGATGACCTGGCTACAATTGAAAGTGACAATGACTGGTTCAAATTAAAAAAAACTTTGTCAAATGAACCCTTGACAGATGTTGCCTGGGTCGGCTTGTACAATGATATTGACAGCTGGAAATGGTCCTTTTTTGATGTCCCACTGAACAATACTTTTATACAGTGGTACAGTGGATGTCCTTATTATTCGAATGGAGAAGCAACATGTTGTCTAACAAGCCCAAGTGTAAAGTTGTACAATAACCCTTGCACATCAGTTTATTCCTTTATTTGTTTCAATGGTGAGAATTATTTTTACTTTTTGCCTATTACTAAAAAAATGTACACAATTTAATTACATTGAATTCCATGATTTAAAAAAAAAAGTGTTTTTGCTAGGTGATATAGTTTATAATATGTGTTTCACTTATTGGCACCTGTCATTACAAATTAGCAAAATTATTATATAAAAAGATTAAGTAAGTAATAAGTGCTATTTTGAAATTAATTTAGCAGAGATGGTACATAACTTTTCTCATTAGTACAAAAGTTTTCCTAGTGCATTTATTTCTAAAATAAAAACCTGTTTTAATAAAATTATAAGTAGATCCCAATTGAGGAGATTACAGACTCTTGTAAGGTTATATTGTGTGTTATATTGTTCTGGGTTCACATTTTAAATTCCCAATGTCCCTATAAATAATTCAAGCAAACATCTGCTTTCTCTTGCAGATTATATGTTTATAACACATCTACATGTGCATGTGTGCTAGAAAATCAGTATTTTAAACATGGGATAGTGGTGCAACGTGTGATTTTAATCCAAACGTATTGTTTAAAATTGTTTTTTAAACTATTTGTATTTTTTTTTCCAAAACAGATGGGACACTGGGTTAAATGTACATAAAAAACAGAAAGCAATGATTTGTGTTTTTTATGTACATTTAACCCAGTGTCCCATCTGTTTTGGAAAAAAAAATACAAATAGTTTAAAAAACAATTTGAAACGAAGTACCAGTCTGATTTTTGGGTGAAAGAACCTTCATGTACATTTCATTTTTTATTTTTTTATAAAAATAATTGTAATAATTTAATAATTTTAATAATTTTAATGCAATGATTTGCATTTTTGATTTTTATTTATTTATTTATTATTATTATTCATTTTTTTACAATTTACTCAGTGCACCAACTGTCTTAGCATTGGGATTGTACCATTATGGCATTGTATCACTTTAGTAGGTATATTTCAAAATGCTTTTTACATAGTAAAGCACATTCATTAGAAAGGTGCTTTATACTTGTCACATGTACTTTACAGCACAGTGAAATTCTTTCTTCCCATATCCCAGTGATGTTAGGAAGCTGGTGTCAGAGTGTAGGGTCAGCCATGATACAGCATGCCTGTAGCACAGAGGGTTAGGGGTCTTTCAATAATTCCACTTTTACAATGTCAAACAGTTTTAAAAGTTTAAAAAACAGAAGATGGAAACTTAAAGCACATACTCACCACCATACTATACCACATTCTACTGGTATTGAACTGTGTTTTGTTGTATATGTTTTACAGCTAATATCAGTGGTGCTGGAAGATATGTTGGCATCACTTCTTTAATGACCTGGAATGATGCTCAGACCTACTGCAGAAAGTTTTACACGGATTTGGCTTTTATAAACAGTACAGCAGATTACATCCTGATGCAGAGCATTGTATCTGGATTGGGTTGGTCTTGGAATGGCGTTTACAGGGACTCATGGAAGTGGTTAGATGGGACAAACACATCGAGCCTCATGTGGCTTGCTGGACAACCGGATAATTATTATCTTAATGAAAATTGTGGTGTGCTTAATAATGGATTTGTTTTCGAAGACAAAAAGTGCAATGAGCTCCACTCTTTCATTTGCCACACCAGTGAGTTTGGGATTTGGAGGGTCTTTGGAGGTTTTTACCTAATCATGTGATTGACCTGTCACTCTAACTTGGTGTATGTGTGTGTGTGTGTGTGTGTGTGTGTGTGTGTGTGTGTGTGTGTGCGTGTGTGTGTGTATCTGTCTGTAGCTCATCCAGTGCGGGAACGGCAAACAGTGAAACTGAAAGTAAAGTCTGATGAGAGTGTGATTGATTCAGCCATGCAGTCTGACATTTTAGACTTGGTAAGTCACATGATGTACTTAAAAGTACAGTGGATATTTTCTTTACACTTGTAATATAATAAAATATAATATAATATAATATAATATAATATAATATAATATAATATAATATAATATAAAAACATAATGAGCTGTCAAACAATTTTACTTGTTGAGAAATCATATTTACAAAGATTTGCTAGTTTAATTTGCTGGATTAATTCTATTGCAATGCATTTGAAAATTTTACATTGGAAATGCAAACCCATGCAAGGAAAATTCAAATAACGCTGTATTCCAAAGTTTCAACCTGCGAATTTGTACTATATAAGTACATGTGACCGATAGGAGTTTGGGTCATGTGAGGACATTTGATTAAGTGGCATTTAAACAGATTGCATATTTTAATACTTTGAAGTCCAATTATATATACTTTGAAGTCCAATATATATATATAGATCTAAAAAGATCCTAAATCACTGATACTTAAGTATCCCAGAAGACACTGTGTCTCATATCTGTGTGTATCTCAATGCATCAATACTGATACTGGTGTTGTCAGGAGAGTTTATTTATTAATTAATAAGTAAGCTATAAGTAATAAGTAATTTTTTATAAAAACACAAAAAATAGAGCACAGTCCATGCATTGAAAGTATGGGTATTGATTGGTTTTGAATCTAAATGAAATTGAGTGCCCATCCTACTAAGTACTAATAATCAATGAATAATTAATGATTTATCTCTTACTCTAACGTCCTTACTTAATTATCATTAGTAATTACTCAAATTATTGATGCCTCATTCTGACTCTGTTGATAGTTGGATTAACAAGCCGTAGAGTTTCCATGGCAGGATACAGAAGTAGAATAATGTTAATTTTAAAATTTGATTCGAAAGATTTATTTACATCTGTTTCCAATTTATTAACGGATGTTCCTAAAAGAGTGTGGAATGGCTGCACTGTTCAATAAAAAATATAAAAAATCTAATGAAATGTGAACACTTCTTCTGCTGAGGCATTTAGTTGAACTTTGCCTGGTTTTAACCTTAAGTTCCTTTTGCATCACACTAAACAGTAACTGACAAGAAGTGAGGCAGGGAAAACATTTACATGTTAAATGTATCTCTGTTGCAATGGAAGCAGTGTCAATGTGGTTTTCCTCTGCAGCATATGTTTAAAACTGTGTTCCTACTTTGCAGATCAAGATGAAGCTGGATGAAAATGGCATGCTGCAGAACACCACAGTAACCTGGAGGGTGCAGTCAGATGGACAAATCTTTCACAAGAATAAGAAAAAAAATGAAGATTTTGTCAGCCACACCTTCACATAACCCACCTATCACTTCAAGCAGCTCTCCTACGTACTAATCATCTACACCTGGAGCTCATCAGCCTCTAGGCTATATAACCTCCATTTCCTACCAAGTACTTTGTCATTCTACAGTTTAGGCTTGGTTTCATAGTTACAAGACTCTGTTTAGCTCTTTGAGCTTCTGCCTGTTCAGGATTTACTTAACCTGGACCTAGACCAGGGGTGGGCAATTAATTTTTACATGAGCCACATGAGAAACCTGAATTGTGTCAGAGGGCCACACCAACGATAATATTTTAGGGATGCACCGAAATGAAAATTCTTGGCCAAAACCAAAAACCAAAAAATGAGGAAACCAAGGGCAAAACCGAAAACCAAAACACAGAAAGAAAAGATTGTCAATTATTAGAACCACTGCATTTATGGCTATGAGTGTGTATTAACCTCACTAAAATCAATGCATTACAATTCAAAGAATAAATCAATTACAAAGATTTTTTATTTATTATTATAAATTATTGGTATTTATTTGTTACTTTTCATAGTATTGACAGACAGACAGCCGAACGTTTGGAAGCCCATTCAAGTGAATAGAACGTTTTAATGTACAGCATTAAGAAGAACCGTGTAGTAAATAATATTATATTATAATTATTATTATTTTCGGGATCCACGTAGAATGTTTTAAAGATCAACCAGTCGATCCACTGGCGACCAGTGATCTAAGGCAATGAATTCCATAATTTTTTGTGTTATGCCTTTTGCCTTGGCACCATCACTGGAAAACTTTCCTGCCTTTTCAAAAACGCCCTCTACAGACATGCTCGGATTGACTACTTTTCTGCGCCGTGTTCTTCTCATATTTAGAATGGCAATCGGGATGTTTGGATTTCAGGTGATAAATTAATCCCGACTTGGAGAAACTCTTTGCAGATACACCCCCTCTTGAAATTTCAGCATTGCATGTTTTGCAAATCGCTATCCGCACACCGCAGACATGTTGGCTCTTATCCAGATAACCGTGTGCTGGCTGCGCTTTTTTATTGCGTCATTACAATTGTGTTTCTGCCGTGTTGTTTCGGTGATTTAGGTATTTCGGCCGAAAAGTTTTGGTGGCCGAATTTTCGGTGCATCCCTGTAATTTATGATGGCCTCATGCAGGCCGGACAGGGACGTACAAAGTGCCGGATGTGGCCCGCAGGCCGTAGTTTGCCCAGGTCTGACCTAGACTCTAGTTTGCCATTTTCTGCTTTTGCCCTGTGGTTCTTCATTAAACATTATTTACTGCACTTCGGTTTCCGGCACGTTCTTCTGCCTGACAGAACTCTAGATGCTAGTTGTGCTATTTATTTCACCAGAATAATCTTTTCATTATTTATACAGTTTAATGCACTGGGATTTGAATTTGTGTAGCTTAGTCTGTGTGTAGGTCATGGTTGTGGTATAGATTAAAATCTTTGACATTTCAAACTTTCACTATGTTGGTTTTTAATGGCATTTTTTTCTTCTTCAACCTTTTCATGGTTTACTCAAGTAAACCATGACTTGATTGTATATAAATATTTGTAGAGACCTTGTGTAGAAGCTTGTGGTTTGGAAAGAATAAAAAAAAAAATACTTTGAATTTAAATGTGTGTAATAATTAAAACACTGACTTTATATATCTTATAAATCTTAAGATTTTTGTTGTAGTTTATAAATGTTCCTGTGTAGGAGCAATATTGTATAATTATCAAAATGAAAATAAAAAAGGTTTCCAGCTATTTTTGCATTTAGATTTGAATTACGAGGGGCAAAATATTTAGTGTTCTATACTTAAGAAAAGGAACGGCGATGTCAGAAAAGCCCATCACAAGTTTACTAAAGTGTCGGTGCAAAATTTCAACTAATTAATGAATATGGTTTTCAAATGTAAAATGAGTCTTTATCTAACTCTTTAATGTTAGATTTCAACATTAGAAAAATAATAAATGTAATTACAATAAAAAAAAAGTTTAGGTTTTAGGTTGCAGTGTAAAGTTTTTCCATAATGACAAAAAAAATCTTTAATGCATTGTAAATTAAATTGTTAATTATGAACCTATAACCTAATGTTAATGCTATCTATAACATGTTAATTAATAATTGTTATTTCACTTCTAATAAGAGTGAAACTGACGAATTTGTAGGGCTGGGCGATAAATCGATTTTATCGATTAACTCGAATGTGTAGTTTACATCGATATGTTTTAATAAAAATCGGTTTTCTCTTTAATGTCCGCCGACGCTCCCCTCTGGTCTCCCATAGTTTCGAACAAACTCAGCCCTCCCCCGGGCGTTTGCCATAGAGATACACAAACAACATGGCAGCGAGCAAGCAAAGGTAGCAGTACCACCAATTTACTGCAGCACCTCAAACAGAGGCATGCTGTCGAGTGAGAGAGATGTAGGGCCCTACGAAATGAACAAGACAGCGGCAGCACAAGACTGCGGTTAAGCAGCCACACTTTGTTTAGTGTTGAGCATCTAATCATACACTTCCGGTATGGGTGGTGGGAGCGGTCAAAATACCTGTAAAGACGCTTCAGAACGGCGTTTCCGTTAAGAAACAGAACAATCAGAGCATTTGAATCACCATATTCAAACACTCATAAAACATTTTTCTTTATAGGTTTGCTCAATCTTTCAAATACTTCTAATTTACAGTGTCCCTGTCTATTACTTAAAATGTATTGTTAAATTTCAAGTCATGCTACTGTAGAGTTTTGGAGAAAAGTAAAGGCAAAATCACTTAAAACCTCAGGTGCATTTTCAATCATGTTTCACATTTAAACACTCATAAAACATTTTTCTTTGTAGGTTTGCACATTTTATGTTATGTTACGTTCTATTTTCACAATTTACAATGGCTTGTTGTTTCTGATTGCACTTTAACCCATTTAATAAAGTTAAAACTTTTTTTTGAACATTTTCTTTGTCATATGCAGGTTGATTTTAAGCAGGGGGAAAAAAAAGATATTTTTTTTAGGCCATATCGCCCAGCCCTACGAATTTGCTGTTAATTTGTTAAATTAGCCTGGTCCATACAGGGACAAGATAAAAATTGTGCTTTGCTTGACAATGACATGTTTGTGTACAGAATATATAAGAATCTCCACTATTTACTCTGCCACACAAGGGATTTTGTGTGTCTTTTTTTAAATATTAGACTTCACAGCAGTGTGTTTACTCTTAGTTGAATTCCAAATCATATTGTGTGTGATTCAAATGATTTTGTCTTACATAGGTGGTCCCTCCCACCTGGCTGTTTTTCAGGGTTTCACATTTGCAGTGGCACCATGAGCATTACAGAAGGCTTTCTATTTCTGGGAATTTAACTAGTGTCCACAGTCTGTAATACATTCTAAGGGAATGCCAGAATATGTGGTAAACCAGGATGTTGATGGTTTCAGCTGTTCATCAGATGTGTTCCCTGCACAGTTTTATAGATGGTTTAGTTCGATTGGTGCCGGGATGACAGAAAAATTTGAGTGAAGTTGAGTGCCCCCACTGGAGGACCTGAGAATGTACAGTGCTGGAGACGAATAATCTTTTGGAAGGTCCATTACCTGGGTCAGGATGAGTGGGTAGGGCCTTCTTTACTGCCTCTTTTATCTTTCAGGTGCCTTTGAGGCAAATTCCATGGAGAGACCATTAGGTTTATTGGACTCCAGTAAAAGGATGAAAATGGCAGTAATAAATGCATATTTTAAGAAGACGGAGGAGCATAGGGGGACATAAGATCGGAGGAAAGTGCACACAGGTGAACTATATTCTATGCAGGAGATGTAACCTGAAGGAGAATGGAGACTGTAAGGTGTTGGGAGGGGACAGTATAGCTAGACAGCATTGGATAGTAGTCTGTATGATTGCTTTGTAGGTGAAGAAGAAGAGGAGGAGAATGAGGACTACAAAAGAAAAAAGAGATGTATTGGTGGAATGAGGAAGTACAGAAAAGCATAAGGAGAAAGAGGTTGGCAATACAGAATTGTGATCGGGAAAGCGATAAAAACTTGGCAAATATAAGAAGATGCAACAGCAGGTGAAGAGGGATGTGTCTACAGGTTGGAACAATAAAGGATAGAGATGGAAATGTGTTTACTAGTGAGGAGAGTGGGTTTAGAAGATGGAGGGAGTATTTTGAGCAGCTGATGAATTAGGAAAATGAGAGAGAGAGAAGGTGTATGGTGTGGAGATGGTGAAGCAGGAAGTGGATAGGATTAGTAAGGGGGAAGTGAGAGCAGCCATTAAGAGGATGAAAAGTAGAAAGTTGGTTGGCCCAGATGACATACCAGTAGAAGCGTGAAAATTTTAGGAGAGATGGCAGTGGAATTTTTAACCAGTTTGGATAACAAGGTTTTTGAAGGTGAGAGGATGCCTGAAGAATGGAGAAGGAGTGTGCTGGTACCGATCTTTAAGCATAAGGGAGATGTGCAGACCTGCACACAGTAGTGGAAGAGATGGAATTGCATAAAGGATCGGCTCTGAGCCCTTTCCTGTTTGCAGTGGTGATGGACAGGTTGACGGACGAGGTCAGACAGGAGTCTCCATGAACTATGATGTTTGCAGATGATATTGTGATTTGTGGCAAGAGTAGGGACCGGATTAAGAAGAGCCTCTAGAAACTTTAGATGCTAGGTTATTTCAATGGAATTATTTAGTTTTAAGATTTATACAGTTTAAAGCACTAGAATAAGAATTTACATAGTGTAGTCTCTGTGTAGGTCATCGTTGTGATATAGATTTTGCATTTCAAATGCAAAATGCCAACCTCTATGCAAACCACTATGCTGCTTTTTATAAGGATTTTCCTTTTCTTCTGTGACATTGTGGAAAAGCTTGTTGTTTGGTAAGAAAATCTTTTCAAATACTTTGAATGGGTGTTAAAATGTAAACACTGACCTGGTTAAATCTTATAAATCTTCTGTTCTTATTTATGAATTGTTTTGTGTGTAGAAACAGTATTGCATGTTTATCAGAATTAAAATAAAAATGTTTCTAAGAACAAGAAAGATTAATGTTAAAAAAAAATTTAACATTCAGGGTTGGTCTTGGATGAACCTATATGGGGACACACTGAAGTTGTTTGCTTGATAATGACGTTTGTTTACAAAATATGTAAAATCTCTACTATTTACTCTGCCACACCAGTGAGTAAATTAGACTTCACAGCAGTGTTTACACTTTTAAATTCTGTAAAGCTGACAAAGAGACAAAGTCCATTGTGAAAAGTGCTATAGAAATCAAATTGACTTGACTTGTTTACTCTCAGGCGAATTCCAAATCGTAGTGTGTGGGCTTTCAAGTTGTCCTGTATTAAACAGGTGGTCCATTACTTTTATTTGGGGTTCAGACTTGACAGTGGCATCAACAGCATTACAGAAGACTCTATATTTGGGAAATAATCTAGGGTCCATGATCTGTGACAAAATTCAATGGAATGCCATGTAGTCAGAAAATGTGGTGAACGGTAGATACTTCGAGGGATTTGGGGACTAGGAAAGCCCTCGTGGCCCCAGCAGGAGGAAGAACAAACTGTAGGCAGATAAAGTGGCAGAAAGAGCTAAAAATGACTATTTTCCCAGCCATTCAGCTGATGTAAGGGTTATGTTTGGTAAACCACCAATGCCCCATCACCAGATGAGAGGACGTAGATGGGATCAAGTTCAATGGAGCTATTCTTGATGAATCTGTGAGGGAACAGGAGCAGGGGTGCTGCACATTGGTTGACAGGTGCTAGGAACGTTCCATTCAGTGCATAAACAGACACAGGATGCTTGAGAGATTTGATGGGGAGGCTAATTTGTAATAGACTAGCATCAAAAAAGTGCCCTCTATGCCAAAGTCAATTAGGGCCATGCTATTAGTAGTCATTAACAGACAATGTACACAAGCATAACAGACATGTTTATTTCTCCTCTGTCTCAGTTAGATTTATTGATGAGAGATGTTCTCTGTTCTGACTTGTGTCATTTGGAAAGGGATAAAAAGTTAATTCTCTGTGACTGCAGTGTCATTTAATCTCTGTGCAGAATCATGTGGAAGGCAAACTAGAAATGCAAATTAGCTTCAGTCGAGCATCATTTACTTAAGATGTTTTTCACAAAAGGGATTTGGTATTCTAAGGGTTGAGCATTCAAGTGAAAGTTTGGAAGCAGTTGAAATAACAGGTAGGTGCCAGCGTTATATCTCTCATTCTTTGTCTCTTGCTGCATGTATGAGCTGTCTATATATTGGAAACATTTCGAGATAGTTTAAATCAACTTCTTAACTGTCTTTAAAAAAAGTATTTTTAAACAATAGACAGTTTTACTAATTTGAAAAGTTGAACATTGATGCAGCATTGTATATAACTATTAGTTATAAATAAAAAGAATATATATATATATATATATATATATATATATATATATATATATATATATATATATATATATATATATATATATATATAAAACCCTGTTTAACAACCTTAATCTGTTCCTTAAAACTGGTCGAAATGCGAAAAGGTCGAAGAGAGAATGTAATTATCCCATAAGCAATAAAAATAAGATCCTTTCCCTCGCTCTACTTGGGTCTGGGTAAAAAAAGGTCGATAAGCGGGCATTTGGTCGTTCAGCGGGAGCAAAATTTCGGTCGAAAAACTGTTCACTAAGCGAAAAGGTCCATGTCTGAGCCAGTCGATAAGCGGGGTACCACTGTACATACATACATACATACATACATACATACATACAGCAGGTAAAATAAGTATTGGACATGTCACTAATTTTCTAAATAAATATATTTCTAAATGTGCTATTGACATGAAATCTTTACAAGATGTTACTAACAACCCATGCAATCCACACAGTTTAGAAATCCTGCCGTCAGTATGTTTTGCAACAATAAGTTTCCAAAGGTCTTAAGAAAGCTCTTTGCTTTTACCCATCATTAGATGTGACACCTTTGTAATCGCACACCATTATACAGGCCATCAGTTAGGACTGAATCAGCTGATATTAATTTGCACTGTCAATTGCTTTCTATTTACTGATAAGTTTTAGCTGGTGTCTTGGCTTTCCATGCCTTTTTGCAACTCCCTTTCTTCATGTGTTCAATACTTTTTTCTGCGTCATTTCACTTTATGACACATAACATAATTTATGAACATGTATGCTTTGATATATATATATATATATATATATATATATATATATATATATATATATATATATATATATATATACACATTTATATTTGATTTTTCCCTTTTAACCCTTACAGTTAACCTTATACCAGTTCATGATGAAGCGCTCTCTCTTTCTCCTGTGTTTAACAGGTAAGTTTGTATTCAAATATTGTTACATAATCTTCCTATTGACTGTTACTGCTATTAATACCATTAAGCTATTTGATTGATTTGACTTTATGCATATGATGGCTATGACATGAAATTCCTGCTTTGTGCATCATTAAAAAATATTTTTTGCAGGTGTTGTCCCAGTCATCCTTTCTCTTCTGCGACCTGTTTCTCGCAAATATAATCTAATCAAGACTACAGTCACATGGTCAGCTGCACAGAATTACTGCAGGGAAACATACGATGACCTGGCTACAATTGAAAGTGACAATGACTGGTTCAAATTAAAGAAAACTTTGTCAAGTGAACCCTTAACAGATGTTGCCTGGGTCGGCTTGTACAATGATATTGACAGCTGGAAATGGTCTTTTTTTGATGTCCCACTGAACAATACTTTTATACAGTGGTACAGTGGATATCCTGATTATTCGGGTGGGAAAGCAACATGTTGTCTAACAAGCCCAAGTGTACAGTTGTATAATTACCCTTGCACAATAGCTTATGCTTTTATTTGTTTCAATGGTGAGAATTATTTTTTCTTATTTCCTATTATTAAAAAAAAGATATACAATTTGATTACATTGAATTCCATGATTTAAAAAAAAAAATGTTTTTGCTAGGTGATATAGTTTATATGTGTTTCACTTATTGGCACCTGTCATTACAAATTAGCATTATTATTTTATAAAAAGATTAAGTAAGTAATAAGTGCTATTTTGAGCTTAATTTTGCAGGGATGATACATACTGTTGATTACACTTTTCTTATTAGTACATAAGTTTTCCTAGTGCATTTATTTCTAAAATAAAAACCTGTTTCAAAAATTATAAGTACATCCAACATTTAATTGAGGAGATTACAGCCTCTTGTAAGGTTATATGTGAGCTGGTTTTTTATTTATTTATTTATTTTTTTTTTTTTTTTACAATTTACTCAGTGCACCATCTGTCTTAGAATTGGGATTGTACCATTAAGGCATTGTATCACTTTAGTAGGTATATTTCAAAATGCTTTTTACATAGTAAAGCACATTCATTAGAAAGGTGCTTTATACTTGTCACATGTACTTTACAGCACAGTGAAATTCTTTCTTCCCATATCCCAGTGATGTTAGGAAGCTGGTGTCAGAGTGTAGGGTCAGCCATGATACAGCATCCCTGTAGCACAGAGGGTTAAGGGTCTTTCAATAATTCTACTTTTACAATGTCAAACAGTTTTAAAAGTTTAAAAAACAGAAGATGGAAACTTAAAGCACATACTCACCACCATACTATACCACATTCTACTGGTATTGAACTGTGTTTTGTTGTATATGTTTTACAGCTAATATCAGTGGTGCTGGAAGATATGTTGGCATCACTTCTTCAATGACCTGGAGTGATGCTCAGACCTACTGCAGAAAGTTTTACACAGATTTGGCTTTTATAAACAGTACAGCAGATTACATCCTGATGCAGAGCATTGTATCTGGATTGGGTTGGTCTTGGAATGGCGTTTACAGGGACTCATGGAAGTGGTTAGATGGGACAAACACATCGAGCCTCATGTGGCTTGCTGGACAACCGGATAATTATTATCTTAATGAAAATTGTGGTGTGCTTAATAATGGATTTGTTTTCGAAGACAAAAAGTGCAATGAGCTCCACTCTTTCATTTGCCACACCAGTGAGTTTGGGATTTGGAGGGTCTTTGGAGGTTTTTACCTAATCATGTGATTGACCTGTCACTCTAACTTGGTGTATGTGTGTGTGTGTGTGCGCGTGTGTGTGTATCTGTCTGTAGCTCATCCAGTGCGGGAACGGCAAATAGTAAAACTGAAAGTAAAGTCTGATGAGAGTGTGATTGATTCAGCCATGCAGTCGGACATTTTAGAGTTGGTAAGTCACATGATGTACTTAAAAGTACAGTGGATATTTCCTTTACACTTGTAATATAATATAATATAATATAATATAAAAACATATTGAGCTGTCAAACAATTTTACTTGTTGAGAAATCATATTTACAAGCATTTGCTGGTACATTGTTAACTAATAAAGACAAAACCTGTGGTCACACTACATATATATAAAACTATATCTCAGAAGATCCTTAATCACTGATATTTTAGTATCCCAGAAGACACTGTGTCACATATCTGTGTGTATCTCAATGTATCAATACTGATACTGGTGTTGTCAGGAGAGTTTATTTATTTTGTATTAATTAATAAGTAAGCTATAAGTAATAAGTAATTTTTAAAATATAAAAATACAAAAAAATAGAGCACAGTCTATGCATTAAAAGTATGGGTATTGATTGGTTTTGGATCAAAACGAAATTGAGTGCCCATCCTACTAAGTACTAATAATCAATGAATAATTAATGATTTATCTCTTACTCTAACGTCCTTACTTAATTATCATTAGTAATTACTCAAAATATTAATGCCTCATGGTGACTCTTTGGACAGTTGGATTAACAAGCCGTAGAGTTTCCATGGCAGGATACAGAAGTAGAATAATGTTAATTTTTATATTTAATTCGAAAGATTTATTTACATCTTTTTCCAATTTATTAACGGATGTGTGGAATGGCTGCACTGTTTAATAATAATAATAATAAAAAAACAATCTAATGAAATGTGAACATTTCTTTTGCTGAGGAATTTAGTTGAACTTTGCTCGTTTTTAACCTTAAGATCCTTTTGCATCACACTAAACAGTAACTGACAAGAAGTGAGGCAGGGAAGAAATTTACATGTTAATTGTATCTCTGTTGCAATGGAAGCAGTGTCAATGTGGTTTTCCTCTGCAGCATATGTTTAAAACTGTGTTCTTATTCTGCAGATCAAGATGAAGCTGGATGAAAATGGCATGCTGCAGAACACCACAGTAACCTGGAGGGTGCAGTCAGATGGACAAATCTTTCACAAGTTTAAGAAAAAAAATGAAGAACTCTAGATGCTAGTTCTGCTATTTATGTCACCAGAATAATCTTTTCATTATTTATACAGTTTAATGCACTGGGATTTGAATTTGCGTAGCTCAGTCTGTGTGTAAATCATGGTTGTGGTATAGATTAAAATCTTTGGCATTTCAAACTTTTTAATGGTTTTTAATGCCATTTTCTTCTTCTTCAACTTTTTCATGGTTGATTTCAAGTAAATCACGACTTGATTGTGTATATATATATATATATATATATACACAATATATATTGTTATATATATATATACACATATACGTATACGACTTGATTGTTATATATATATATATATATACACAATCATATATTGTGTATATATATATATACACATATACGTATACGACTTGATTGTGTATATATATATATATATATATTTGTAGAGACCTTGTGTAGAAGCTTGTGGTTTGGAAAGAATGAAAAAAAAAAAACTTTTAATTTAAATGTGTGTAATAATTAAAACACTGACTTTATATATATCTCATAAATCTTAAGATTTTTTTGTAGTTTATAGATGTTCCTGTGTAGGAACAGTATTGTATGATTATAAAAATGAAAATAAAAAAGGTTTCCAGCTACTTTTGCATTGAGATTTGATTCACGAGGGGCAAAATATTTTGTGTTCTATACTTAAGAAAAGGAACGTCGATGTCAAAAAAAAAACCATCACAAGTTTACTAAAGTGTCAGTGCAAAATTTCAACTAATTAATGAATATGGTTTTCAAATGTAAAATGAGAAAAACTCTTTAATGTTAGATTTCTTTTCAACATTAGAAATATAATAAATGTAATTACAATAAAAAAAAAAAATAAGTTTAAGGTTGCAGTGTAAAGTTTCTCCATAATGACAAAACAATATTCAAATATAAAAATGCATTAATCAAATATTTAAATTGTATCTATTTTAAATGCACGGTAAATTAAATTGTTAATTACGAACCTATAACCCAGTGTTGTTGCCATGTATAACATGTTAATTAATAATTGTTATTTCACTGCTAATAAGAGTGAAACTGACAAATTTGCTGTTAATTTGTTAAATTAGCTTGGGACATACAGGGACAAGATAAAAATTGTGCTTTGCTTGATAATGACATGTTTGTGAACAGAATATATAAGAATCTCCACTATTTACTCTGCCACACAAGAGGTTTTGTGTGTCTTTTTTTTTTTATATTAGATTCACAGCAGTGTGTTTACTCTTAGCTGAATTCCAAATCATATTGTGTGTGATTCAAATGATTTTGTCTTAAATAGGTTTAACATTTGCAGTGGCACCATGAGCATTATAGAATTCTTTCTATTCCTAGGATTTGAACTAGTGTCCACAGTCTGTAATACATTCTAAGGGAATGCCATATAGCCAGAATATGTGGTAAAGCAGGATGTTGGTGGTTTCAGCTGTAGGGACCTTTGCCACAAATTGAGCAGTCACAGAGTATTGGTCTACAATAATAAAGATGATATTATCTTGGAGAATGATAGCCTGGGAATATAAAAGAGGATAAAGGCCCGTTTACTGCCCCTTTTATCTTTCAGGTGCCTTTGAGGCAAATTCTATGCAGAAAGCATTAGGTTTTTTGGACTCCAGTGCTACATAATAATGAAGAGGGCCTTTGATTTGAAGTAAACCTTGCTCAAATTATATTAACAAAAAATGGTAGACAAGCCCTGGTGATACCAGCAAGCTCTACTATAGGTCACTGTAGGCAGGTAAAGTGGCAGAAGAGGCTCCAGTTGATGATTTGCTAGACTGTCATACCAAAATAGCAGGGGCGTAGATTATGCGGGGGACGCGGGGGACATGTCCTCCGCACTTTTTATAAAAAGTTAATTCGTCCCCCTCAATTTTTTAGTGGAGGAAAAAAAAAGAGGTAACACTACACATTTCATCCCCCCCACTTTTGAAATGATGGCTACGCCCCAGCAAAATAGTGTCTAAAAAGAGTCCTCCTAATTAGAGCCAGGCCATTAGTTGATTTGTAAAAAACAAAACAAAAAACAAATAAAAAAAAAACCCATTCAAATTGTTTGCATGAACTTAAAAAAGAGCACTGACATGCTTGCTTCTCATATGTGTACTGTTGTTATTGTGTTGTCCACTGTATTCCTTTTTTAATACCTGCGTTGTATGATTCAAATAAATTTTTAACATTTTTGTATCCAGCAGTTTTATTATGAGAATTGCTCAAGTCATTGTAGCTGCTTAACAGTTCTGGGTGTTATTTGTTGTAATTTTCATTTTATGATGCACCAAAAGTTTTTAAATGGTAAAAATTTGAAGATCATCAAATAATATAGCAGTCATGTAACAGTACACAAACAAACAAATATGTTTAATCCTCTCGGTCTCAGATAAGATTTATTGTTAAAAGATATTCTCTGTTCTGACTTATGTCATATGGAAAAGGGAAAATTCAAATTCTTTGTGACTTGTGTCTAAGGCAAAGTGGAAATGAAAATTAGCCTCAGTGGAGTGTCAGATGCTCTTCTTTGGGGTTTGGTAAAATAAAGTTCTGTCATTCAAGTGATACTTCGAAGGCCTTAAAATTACAGGTAAGATTCATGAAGTTGTCTGTTTGGATGTTGTTTTTTCTTTCTTCTTCTTTATCCCACACTGCACGTAGAACCTTAACGTTTAAGAAAGGTGTGTGTGTGTGTGTGTGTGTGTGTGTGTGTGTGTGTGTGTGTGTGTGTGTGTGTGTGTGTGTGTGTGTGCTGTACAAATTTTAGGCAGTTGTGAAAAAAATGCTGTAAATTGAGAAATTAAGCATACTTTCAATAATAGAAGATCTAAGTAAAATCAAAATTTGGTGTTATCACCTTTTGCCCACAAAACAGCATCAATTCTTGTTTTTAAAGTAATTCAGCAGGTAGTTTGTTCCAAACATTTTGGAGAACTAGTTAGAGATCTTCTGTGGATGTAGGCAGCCTGACTTATTTTCTCTTGTATATTTAGTAATGTTTTTTGAATAAAGAAAAAATACTGCTTTTCTGATAAACGATTAATCATTGGAATAACTGTTAGAATACTCGTTTACTAAAATAATCGATACCTGCAACACTATTTGGCAGCAATACTTCCATGAAGACCACTTCTTGCCAGACCCATCTCTTGACAGTAGATGAGTGTCAAATAGGCTTTTATTATCATTCCCACCATATAAAGTACAGTTCATAATGAAATCAAACATCATTTCTTCAGGACCAGAATGCTACTATAAGACAACACAAATAAAAAACAATCAAAAACAAAACAAAACACAGAAATATACAAAAAAACACTTAAGACATGAAATAAGGTGCACATGCACATGCACAAAATTAATTAATTAATTAAACCAGAACATAAGACATTGTGACAGTCACACTGTGACACTGACCAGTTAAGTACAGAAGATTTGTGTTAGGTGTTCCTTCTGATGTCGAAGAGCACTTAGTTGATTGCCCAACAAAAAGGATTAATGGTCCTCAACATCGCCTGTTCTAACTGCTTTTTCAAAGTAGCGTGAACAGCACATCTTGAAACCCAAGTCTGCTTTAAAATCTTTGCTTGTAAGTAATCTTTTTGATACAGTATAACTACCTTGTGTTTTGTTGTGACTCAGTCCTGCCATGGTGTATGACCTGTGAAATGAAAATATCTTCCACAACCTCACTTTAGTAACAGAATTTAAGCCTCTTACACAAGTGTTTTAATTTCAGTTAAAGACTGTGTTGCAGCATACACATGAAATTGATGATCATCAAATCGTGCTTGGTGTAATTGGTTAATCTTATACCTGATTCCTTCAAAATCGCTGACTTTGTACAAGTGTACAAACTGTGCAAAAGTAAGAACTGACAGTCAAACGGTAGTCACACCAAATACTGTTTTGATTCAAATTTGTATTTTGTTTATTTAGTTTACTGATAAAAGCAAATTAGTAACACTTATTTTGGAAGCACTTCACTTTACAACATTTACACACACACACACACACACACACACACACACACACACACACACACACACACACACACACACACACACACACACACACAAAAAAAAAAACACACTTGTTTTTTTCTCTTTTCTTCTTAGAATTACTCATTTATTAGATTATGATGAAACTCTTCCTCTTTCTCCTGTGTTTGACAGGTAAGTGTGCATTCATAATTTTTTTATTCTCACATTCTCACATTTTCAGTTCCCCTTCGGGAACTCGAGCTGCGTCGAAACGCTTTGGGAACGCTTTGGGAACGCAGCGTCTCATTCTCTCGGGGAACTGTTATATTGTTACATAATCTTGCTACTGACATTGGTGTTAATAAATTAACAATAACTTATTTGCTTCAATTTTATGTATGATGGCTATGACATAAATTACCTGCTGTGTATTATTTGTAAAATTTTCTGCAGGTGTTGTCCCATTCATTCTTTCACTTCTGCAGCCTGTATCTCACAAGTATCATTTAATTAAGACTAAGGTGGCATGGCCAGTTGCACAGAATTACTGCAGGGAAACATACGATGACCTGGCTACAATTGAAAGTTATCTTGACTGGTTTAAATTAAAGAACATTTTGGCAAGTGAAGGCCTGACAGATGTTGCCTGGGTTGGCTTGTACAATGATGTCAACAGCTGGCGTTGGTCCTCTCTTGCTGTCCCACAGAAAAATACTTTTTCAAGTTGGGTCTCTGGAAAACCTGACAATTTGGGTGCGAATGCAAATTGTTGTCTGACAGGCCCTTATGGAAATTGGTGGGATTACCCTTGCACACGCCTTTTTCCCTTTATATGTTACAATGGTAAGTTAATTTTTATTTGCTTGGTTTCTATTATTAAAAAAATTATACTTTTTAATGACACTGAATTCCATTATTGAAAAAAATCATTTATTCTAGGCCATCTAGCCTACCATGTGTGTATACAATGCACTTTGGAATTATTAGGACCTGTCACTAAAACTTAGCAAAATATTTAGGTAAAAAGAATAATATAATAATATAAAGTATTAAGTAATATTTTGAGTTTAAACCTGCATGGATGATATATACGAATAAATACACTTTTCTTCTCAGTACAAAAGCTTTCCTTGTACATTTATTTCTGAAAATAAAAAACTTTATGAAAAATAAAGAGTACCTTCCACAATTTATTAAAAAACTGTTCTTACATATGCAGAAATGTACGTACAAACATATCAAAACCTATAGTGAACAATGCCTAAATTTCCAAATTTCCTATAAATATTTCAAGCAAACTTAGTTGATTTCCTGTAGCCTATATGTTTACACATCTACCTGTGCATGTGTGCTTGACATTCAGTGTTTTGAACAACGTATCATATTTTTCAGACTATAAGCCGCTACTTTTTTCCATGTTTTGAAACCCGCGGCTTAAACAACGAAGCGGCTAATTTATGGATTTTTCCTGGGTTTTTCCCGGTTTCACAAACTTCAAGCCAAAAAACTGAGCGACAAAAAATTAGACCAATTAAATTTCTGAACGGAAACGAAAAAACGCACTTCACCTGCGTTCTGAGCTGCACGGCATCGGGAAAAAAACCTTCCACCGGTGGCGCATGACGATGACAAAAGATAAACTTCTGAGAGAAATACAGTGGTACCTTGACCGACGAGTTTAATTCGTTCCGTGGACGAGCTTGTATCTTAATTTGCTCGCACATCAAATCAGCTTTCCATATTGAAAATACTTAAAATGGCATTAATCCGTTCCAACCCTCAAAATGACACCCCGTTTTTTTGTTTCATGTTATTAAATTGAAAAATACATTTTTAAATAACAAATTTTTTATAAAAACATAATAGAAAGAGTATGTAAAGATATAATAAGATTTTATTCAGGGAACTTTCTTGGAGATGAGACAATTTGAGCTACTGAAAATGCCAGTGGTGTGTGTGTGTGTGTGTGTGTGTGTGTGTGTGTGTGTGTGTGTGTGTGTGTGTGTGTGTGTGTGGAGGGGGGGTAGAGGCGATAAGGGGAGGCGGAGGGAAAACTCGTTTTTTACTATCACTCCTGTACACTACGTATCCCTAAACTTTAACATTTTACTTTTTCTTCTTTGCTTATCTTAATTTTCGTCAAAATCTTCGCTTTCTGGCTTCGCTTCACCATTTAGCAGCGGCGTCTCGATAACACGTAACAAAGCAAAAAAATCGACCGAGTGACCGCTTGTACCTCGGAAAACTCGTACATTAATGCACTCGTAGGTCAAGGTACCACTGTAGTTGTGAAAGGAAGGATGAAGACAGTGAACAATGACTTATGTGGTCGGCTACTGTTTAGATACAAGCCGTTGTAACGCGTTGAGTCTGGGTGAAGGGAGAGCTCGCTAACTCCAGTTGCAACAGAAATCATATAAGCACAGACAGGTTTCCGAAAACTCATGCTTTTTTATTTTTCTTGGCAACAGCGTTATGGGTTAGTCAAAGAAACTTAGAAATGAGCATTAGAAAATAAAAAGGACATGATCCTCGGTCTCCACACACTCAGTAATACCAAAAGAATGCAGTGGCAGGCTATTTCAAAAATACCGCTATGATCCTAATAGAAGCGCAACATATTGCATTTAGTGTCTTTCGTTGAAGCCTGTGTAAAGTTCATTAGTTTCAGTGTAGACAGTGTAGACGGCTTATAGACAGGTGTGGCTTATTTATGTTAAAAATAAAAATATTTGTCAAATTTAGTGCAGCTTATTATATAAGGGTGCGCTTTATAGTCCGGATATTACGGTAGTATATCAGAGTGTGTGCTTGCAATTTAAACATAGTGGTTTTAGTTAATTTTAGTGTTTTGTTTTCAAATGGAAAGAGTTTGATTTGTATTTTTTTTTTTTTATTGTTGTATTTTTAATAATATTTATCACATATTGTTTATATACTACCTTCATAAGGGGTGCTATACCACCATACTATACCATGTTAAACTGATTTTGAATTGTGTTTTGTTGTATATGTTTCACAGCTAATATCAGTGCTGCTGGCAGATATGTCGGTGTCACTTCTGCAATGACCTGGAGTGATGCTCAAGCTTACTGCCGAAGGTTTTACACAGATTTGGCTTTTATGAACAGTTCAGCAGATAACAACCTGATGCAGAGCATTGCATATGTTCAGAATTGGTCTTGGATTGGCCTTTACAGAGACTCATGGATGTGGTCAGATGGGACAAACACATCGAGCCTCATGTGGCTTGCTGGACAGCCTGATAATTATTATCAGGATGAAAATTGTGCTGTGCTTGATAATGGATTTTTTTTTGAAGACAGAAAGTGCAATGAGCTCCACTCTTTCATCTGCCACACCAGTGAGTTTGGGATTTGGAGGGTCTTTGGAGGTTTTTAACTAATGTGATTGACCTTTCACTTTATCTTGGTGTCTGTGTTTTTGTGTGTGTGTGTGTGTGTGTGTGTGTGTGTGTGTGTGTGTGTGTGTGTGTGTGTGTGTGTGTGTGTGTGTGCGTGTTTGTAGCTCATCCAGTTCGGGAACAGCAAATAGTGAAACTGACAGTAAAGTCTGATAAGAGCGTGATTGACTCTGACATGCAGTCTGACATTTTAGAGTTGGTAAGTACTTTAGTTACTGTAAAGAATAAACCTGCGGTCACACTATATTGGATACAACTATATTAATAACAACTCATCCCAAACCAAAGTTTAAAAAATATCAATGTAGGTGCATTATCATGTATGTACTTAACAGATCTTATATGAGTTTACAAGTGAAGGAATGTATTGATCTTAATGCATTGATATTTAAAAAAATGTGTTCTATTGACAGAACAGATGCTTTCATAAAAAATGTACTTTATGTGAGATTTTAAAACAAGCGAGTTTCATGTTTGAATATGGTTTAAAACAGGTTTAAAAAAAAAAGGTTATTCAGTGATTATTAAAAGTAAATTTAGAATAAAAAAACAAGGCCAGTCAATTGTCATCTATTTAACATTAATAATAGTGGTTTTCAAAAATATATTATTAATGTTAAATATTAATGTTATTAAACTAAAAATATCTCACAGAGATTTATTAAATGTATGGGTATCAATACTGGTCTGGGAAGTACTTGGTTCGGGTCAAAATGGCAGAATAAAGATAAAGATTAACTTTGATGTTAACTGTCTGTTGTCAGATTCGAAAGATTTATTTACTGTTTCTAATTTATTAATGGATGGTCAAGTGTTGAATTGATGCACTGATCAGTAGTAAAAAAAAAAAAAAGCCTGTCGTTAAGCTAAGGTTACTTTTGAATTACACTAAATATAGTAAACAGTAAATGACAATAAATATAATAAGGAGAAACAATTTTAAACATTGTTAAAATGTCAATGAAAGCAGATTGAATATGGTTTTTCTACTTAGCATATGTTTAAAAACCCTGTATATTCCACAGATCAAGATGAAACTGGATGAAAATGGCATGCTAAAAAACACCTCAGTGACCTGGAGGGTGCAGTCAGATGGACAAATCTTTTACAAGAAGGAGAAAAAAAATTAACCCTAGATGCTAGTTCTGCTATTTAGACCATTTGTCTATAGTACACAGTTAATCATAGTGAGGATATTAAAGTCAACCACTAAAATTATCTTCTATTATTATTTATCTATTTTAATGCACTTTAAATATAATTTACATAGATTAATCTTTGTGTAGGTGATGGTTGTATTGTATATTTTGTATTTTAATGGTTGTATTTATAGATTAAATAAATCTTCTTTTCTTATTTAGGATTTTTTTTGTAGTTAATAGATGTTCCTTTGTAGGATCATTATTTTATGATTATCAGAATAAAAATAAATGTTTCCAGCACTTATTGCATGGAGATTTGATCTATTAGAGGCAAAATATTTTTTGTTTTATTCTTGAGAAAAGTAAGATTACTTTCAGAAAACCTCACCATAAGTTTACTAAATGCATGATTTCATAAGTGTCAGTAGAAAAATTAACTACATTTAAAATTTCAATGTTAATATGGTTGCCAAATTTATAAGGATAATAATAAATGATACATTTATTTTGTTTCATTTAGATTTAGAAGAAAGCCATAATAGAATAGAATAGAATAGACTTTATTTGTTATATATATTTCAGCACAGTGAAATTCTTTCTTTGCATATCCCAACTTTCTTGAAAGCTGGGGTCCGAACGCAGGGTCAGCCATGATACAGCACCCCTGGAGCACAGAGGATTAAGGCCTTGCTCAAGAGCCCAAGAGTGGCAGCTTGGCAAAAGTAAAAGTAGAGTTTTAAGTGTCAGTGTAAAGTTTTGCCATAAACAGAGACAGAATGCTTGAGAGATTTGATTGTAAGGCTGACATGTCATACCAGAATAGTGTCTAAATAGTGCCCTTCATGCCAGTGCCAATTATAGCCAGGCCATTGATTGATTTGTAAAATAAAAATCCAATTAAATATCTTTGCATGAATTTAAAACTGTACTGACATGTTTTCTTCTCGTAGATGTATTTTTTTAGAGATGTAGTCCACTGTATTCCTTTTGTAGTAATTGTGTTGCATGATTAAAAGATTTAAAATAAAGATTGTCTCTAGCAATTTTCTTATGAAAATTGTTCAAGTCTCATATGTGTCTAATACAGAATTGTAGCTGCTCAACAGTTCTGGGTGTCTTTTGTAGTATGTTTCATTTAATGATGCACCAATTGTGCCAAGAATCCATCAAATAATATAATCACAAGCCATCTATGGGAATGTTTCATATCTCTGTTGTGACCTCTGTCATATGAAAAAAGGAAATTTCAATTCTCTGTGTGTCTCTTTGTCTAGACTTGTGTCTAAGGCAAAGTGGAAATAAAAATTACCTTCAATGGAGTGTCAGATGCTCTTTACAAGAAAGATCCTTCAAACCACATGAGCCAATATTTTATTCACAATAGAGCATAGAGGACGTAACAAATGTTTAAACTGAAAATGTTTACACTGTTTGATGCCTGTTACAGGTCTCAAAAAAGTTGCCATGGGGGCAACAAAGAGCTGAAATATTTTTAAAATAGCAAAAAAATTCGAGCAACTAATAATACATAATTAACTATAAAAGGGCTGTCTTAAAGAGGCAGAGTCTCTCAAAATTAAGATAGGCAGAGGCTCTCCAATCTGTGAACAAGTGCATGAATAGATTGTGTAATACATTAAAAACAACGTTCCTCAACGTCAAATTGCAAAGACTTTGCAAATCTCATTATCTACAGTACATAATATCATCAAAAGATTCAGAGAGACTGGAGAAATCTAGAAATCTTGATGCGTAAGGGACAAGGCCGAAGACCGTTGTTGGGTACCCATGGTCTTCGGGCCCTCAGACGACACTGCATCACTAATTGGCATGATTGTGTCACTGACATTACTAAATGGGCCCAGGAATATGGTCGGTAAAGGAATGTTTAAACATGGTCCAGAAGCAGTGCCATGTCCTGTGGGCCAAAGCTAATTTAAAATAAATTGTTTCAAAGTGGAAAAGTGTTCTATGGTCAGACGAGTCCCATTTTGACATTCTTGTTAGAAATGACAGATGCTGTGTCCTCCGGACTAAAGAGGAGGGGGACCTTCCAGCATGTTATCAGTGTTTGGTTCAAAAGCCAGCATTTCTGATGGTATGGGGGTGCATAAGTGCACACAGTATGGGCAGCTTGCATGTTTTGGGAGGCACTATTAATGCTGAAAGGTATATAAAGGTTTTATGAAGGTATATAAAGGGCTGCTGTTTTATCACCTGTTAAGTTATTAGGGAGGGGAAATTATACTTTTTCCTCATGACTTTTTTGGTATAAGTTATACAGGATAAGAGTGTGGTGACGGTCTTAGTGAGTTTGAGATAGATTGTAAGTTATGTCCATAACTATGGCTCTATGGGACTGAAAAATTACCAACACCTACCCTTGTCACTTGGGAAGAGGCATTCCTGGCAGGAGGAAGTGGTTGGTCAATTTAGATGTTATACTATACAGGCAACCAGGTCAGGCATCTGACATTGTTGTTATTAGGTCTTGAGAATAGTCAGAAGAATGGCGTCATTCAGGATAAGACAGTGGTGACGGTCATCGTTCGGTCTTATAGTCATAGACAATTCTGTTCTGAATCGTCGCACACGAGGTGGATGCAAACCACAGTAACAATGCAGAAAAAATCTGTATGCCAAACAAGGAAAAGAAAAACTTAAAAAAGAGGAGAGAGCAAGACAAGAGGTCAGCTAATCATCCATTTTTTTTTTTTTTTATTGATTTGTGTTTCAAGTTTTGTGTTATGATACTGAGGCGAGCTCATGTGAAGCTATACAAAAAATAGAAATTCAGTTACTCAGTTACTCACCGCAATGTTTATACACTGAAAGTTGAAACAGTATTTCCAAAATGTATTTTCATGCAATCAAGCAATAGTAATGATAAATTACTATTATTTATTTATTTATTTTTATAAATTTATATCTGAATCAGAATGGCTCCCTGGTGGTCTAGTGGTTAGGATGTGGCGCTCTCACTGCTGCGGCCCGGGTTCGATCCCCGGTCAGGGAACCAACCCCAGCCATTAGGGTTGCACAAGCCTTAGTGCCGGTCCCAAGCCTGGGTAAATGGGGAGGGTTGCGTTAGGAAGGGCATCCAGCGTAAAAACGTGCAAAATCAAACATGTGGATGGTCCGCTGTGGCGAACCCTGATGGGAGAAGCTGAAAGATATCAGAATCAGGTTTATTGGCCCATTGTGTGACACACACAAGAAATTTGGTTCCAGCTGTTAGTATATTATATTATTTTTTTTTTATATATATATATATACCAGTGCCCTCCACAATTATTGGCACCCATGTTTAAGATGTGGTCGTGTACTTCTAAAAATTCTCCTTTTTTTTAAAACAACATAGAACCCAAATGCAAAAAAAGAGAAAAATCCAACCTTTTATTTAAGTACATTACTTTGGTGGTAAAAAAAATCACACATTTAGAAAAAAAAAAAAAACTTGAAATCATGTGTGCCACAATTATTGGCACCCCTGATGTTAATACTTTGTACAACCTCCTTTTGCCAACAAGACAGCACTTAATCTCCTCCTATAACATTTCACAAGATTGGAGAACACAGAGAGAGGGATTTTTGACTATTCTTCTTTGCACAATCTTTCTAGATCATCCAGTGTCCTGGGTCCTCTCTTATGCACTCTTCTCTTTAGCTCGCCCCACAGGTTTTCGATTGGGTTGAGGTCTGGGGACTGAGATGGCCATGGGAGGACCTTGAGTTTGTGACTGCTGAACCACTTTTGTGTAGATTTTGCCACATGTTTTGGATCATTATCCTGCTGAAAGACCCAATGACGACCCATCTTCAGCTTTCTGGCAGAGGCCATCAGGTTTTTATTTAAAATATCCTGGTACTTCAAAGCGTTCATAATGCCATGCACCCTAACAAGGTTCCCAGGGCCTTTGGAAGAGAAACAGGCCCACAGCATACAGATCCTCCACCATACTTCACGGTGGGCATGAGGTGCTTTTCGGCATACTCATCTTTTGTTTTACGCCAGACCCACTTAGAGTGTTTGTTGCCAAAAAGCTCAATCTTAGTCTCATCTGACCAAAGCACACGATCCCAGTTGAAGTCCCAGTACTGCTTAGCAAACTCCAGACGTTTACGTTTGTGAGTGTTAGTGAGAAAAGGCTTTTTCCTTGCATGCCTCCCAAACAGCTTGTTGGCATGTAGAGAGCGTCTGATGGTTGTTTTGGAGACTCTGTGACCCCAAGATGCCACTCTTTGATGCAATTCTGTGACGGTGAGCTTGGGAAATTTTTTTACTTCTCTTACCATCCTCCTCACTGTGCGTTGTGGCAAGATAAACTTGGGACCTCTTCCAGCCTTGTTTGTCACTGTTCCAGTTGTTTTAAACTTCTTAATGATTCCTCTGACTGTAGATACCGGCAAGTTAAGGCGAGTGGCTATTTTCTTGTAGCCATTGCCTGACTTATGAAGGTCGACACACATCTGCCTTACTTGAATGGTGTGTTCTCTTGTCTTTGCCATGTTGACAAATGGGTAAGAGAATTAGGCCTCTGTGTCACGTCATATTTATACCCCAGGGAAACAGGAAATCATGAATTACTAATTAAAAGTCCCTAGATACCCTGACCAACCTTAGCAACTACAGAAAAATATATTAAAAAAAAAAAAAATTAAATTTTCAGAGGAATTGTTAGGGGTGCCAATAATTGTGGCACACATGATTTCAAGTTTTGTTTTTTTTTCTAAATGTGTGATTTTTTTACCACCAAAGTAATGTACTTAAATGAAAGGTTGGATTTTTCTCTTTTTTTGCATTTGGGTTCTATGTTGTTTTTAAAAAAAGGAGAATTTTTAGAAGTCCACGACCACATCTTAAACAGGGGTGCCAATAATTGTGGAGGGCACTGTATATATATATATATATATATATATATATATATATATATATATATATATATATATATATATATATATATATATATATATATATATAATAAATACATTTAAATGTATTTGTTTACAATTATTTATTTATTTATTTAGTTATTTATTTATTTATTATTTATATATCAATTACAAATTATTAAAATTAGCCTGAATGATTCACAAACAGAAATTATTTGGTTCTCAAGTTCAAATCACTGATTCAATGATCCTGTCGCTGTTTAAGGTAATTATACAAATATTATATAAATATATAAATACATTTCTTTCTACACATTAGCCAGGGGGCCCAGAAACCCTAGCAGTGTCCCTGGACACTATGATACAGACCCAGTGCAATATAGGCAACAATGGGGACTGGGTAAAATTGTCTCTGCACATTAAAGCTGACCTAAATTGTAAAACATATTTTGAGATTTGATTAATTTTAGAAAGCCTTGCTTAATTAACAAAGTTAACACCAAAACAAAAACAAAAAAAATCAGCACCACCAAATAAAGAACTAACAAAGTGTATGTGCTGGCCTGTTTAAAAGGATTCCACAGTGACGCCTACTGGCCAATGTGAAATTACATTTTTAATTGCCATGTAATTTTTTTATTATAAACTTATTCAAAACAAGAAAGGGTATCAATATAAAAATGAAAAATTAGAGAAAGAAACACCTTTTTCACATATTACACATTTTTTATAAAGTTTAAGCACAGTGAATTAAATGTATTTAATAAACGTAGCAAATTGACATGACACACTTGATTTACAGCGATGCTGCAATGAGTCATTTGAGGTGTTTTGAGGGGCACGTGTGAAGGATCATCACTGGAGCACCACAAAAGATTAGGAAGGCCTTCAACAAGCTCAACCCCCCGTATATGTCATAACCTTTTGGCAACTTATGCATGATGATCATTGGAAAACCATCCACAACATTGCTGCCATTGTTGGTGTTTCATATATAACAATCCAGGCAATCCTCAACTGTGATTTGAACATGTGCCATGTTGCTCTCAAGTTTGTACCCAGGCTGCTGGAACAGAGGTATACAGCATCAAAGTCCACCCAGAACTCCATCAGCATGCTATGAATAACCCCTCCTTCATGTTAAGTATCAATAGCGGTGATGAAACATGGGTGCACGGATACAACCTTGAGATGAAGTCTTTACAGTGGAGAGCCCATCATGTTCATAATCTAAATAAGACGAGGCAGGTCTGCAGCTCAACTTAAGAGCATTCACATATTTTCTTTTACATGTATTGGGAATTTGTTCCCAGGGGCCCGACTGCCAGTAGCGAAGTTTTAAGGTGTCTGAGAGAAGACATTCGGCAAAAGCATCCGGATCTGGGGCGCTCTAGTCTAAGAATTTTTAGACTTTTTGATATTGTAATTTATTGCTTTTATATTCTCTGTATTTTGAAAATATGTGAGAAAAAGACTTGATCTTGAACTTACATTAAGCCAACCAATATTTGTTTTGTTTAATATTCAAATTATTTTAATATGTTTGTTTATATTATGTCAATGATAGGCTGCATAAAAGAACAGATACAACTTGTTTATGTCTCATAAATTTTTTGTTGATATTTTGTTTGTATAGAAATCTACTATCTATAATCTAAAATAGCAGCCCCCACCGCGAGAGAGGTGTGCTTCCAAACCTTGCGACGAGACCTATACCTTGTCTCGTAATTAAAGAAAATCTTTTTGCAAAATCCCAATTTTTATAATTATTTGAAGAGAAGATATTGAAATGATAAACTTTATAAAATATATGGGCATCACACTGAGCAATTACCTGATCTTTGAATTAATATGTGCTGACCCTAAAACCAGGTGCACTACTAACCACCCCACATTGGATATTAGGTTTTGACCACTTCAGGGATAAAATTCCTTCCCCAGATGTCTACATTCATCAACACCAGCACCATGGATTAACACTATAACTGTCCTTTTGACAAACTTCCTCCACAACACTGTAACAGACTCATTGCAAGTTATCGCAAACGCCTGATTGCTGCCAGTTATTAGGTTTAGGAGCATTTTTTCACACATTGCCAGGTAGTTTTAGATTTTATTTTCTCTCGATAATAAAAACCTAAATTTACTAATATTTAAATTTGTTTGATGATCTGAAACATTAAAGTGTGACAAACATGCAAAAACATAAGAAATCAGGAAGGGGGCAAACACTTTTTCACACCACTGTATATACAGTAGATGTACAGACGGTGCTTGTTGTTTTTTAAGAAAATCTATTCAAATCCTTTGAATTTGTTTAAGAAAGTCAACTCTCACCTGGTTATATCTCATAAATCTTCATGATTTTTCACAGTTTTAAGTTTTTGTAAATGGTATGGTAAATCTACAAAATGTGTAATGTATATTAAATGTAATTAGTAAAAATAAAATGAAGTGTAAGTGATATGTAGTAATATTAGTAATATGATGTCTAATAATACTCATTATCCCCCCCCCCCTTAAAACAAGAGGAAAATGATAATGTGCTTAATAATGACACATTTGTTGACATAATTTCCAACATTTCCACTATTTCATCCTCCACGCCAATGAGTGTATGTTTTTTATGTGTTTTAAATGGGTTATGTTTAAAAAAAAATCAGATTGTACTTGATAACAGACACTACTATACAGTATATGGATAAAATAGATTCCACAACAGCATACTTATATTTAAATGTGTTTTAAATCATATTAACAAGGTTTATAAGTAGGACACAGGCTTACACTTAGTTAGTTTTTGGCACTGGCTTTTAATTGCTAAAACAAACTCTTGGTCTTCTGTTTTTCTGGGATTTTTGCCCTTCCCTTCTAAAACAACTGGTGTAATTCATTCAGTGATCTCATTGTACTTCTTTAATAATTTAAATAATATGCAACTTTGTTTTCCATGTTGGCAAAACATTTGCCCAATATTAACCAATGTTACATACAGTGCCACTGTTTTTCTAGTTCTGGGTCTCTTACATAATCATGCGATATGCTGAAGACACAAACCCTCAATCATCCACAGTTTTATCTATTGGTAAGAGAAAACCATTGCTAATTAACCCGTTTTACGTTTGCTGAATATATTTTTGATAACAGCCTAGAACGTAGGGCCGGCACTAGCTATAGGCAGTGCAGGTAATTGGCTAGGGCTTTGGGATGGGAGGGTCTCTATAATCGTAACAAACCTTTTCACTAATTCACCAATCAAGACAGACAGCATAAGACTAGGCTTTTTGTCCATTGGATATAAAAAATTGTCACTCACCTGAAGTAGAACCAGTTAATATCACTGTTCAAATGTGGGTTCCCACCCTTTGAAGGCATGAAGAGACTGAGAACAGTTGATGAACAAAATCCAACTTTTCTGCAAACTGACCTGTTGGTGCCGAACAAATGCATCCCAGTGGTTACTAAACGTGAAGCTATAATAAACTGAGCTGTATTCATGCTGATTTGCATCAGTACCATTTGAAAATGTTCAAAAAGAGTTCAAACAACACAAGAGCCGTGATGACGTTAAAAATATTAAAGGAAAAGTAAAAGTTTACAAATAAGAAAAGCTACGTTAGAGCATTTTTTATTATTTGCAAAATGTACTTTAACTGTCTGTATGTCTTTTCGGTGATGTTGAAATTATCATTATAGCCTACTTCACACTAACTCTTTTTAGTTTTCAAATAAGTTGTGCTGTTGTGTTTACCGAATAAATACTATTTAAACATACAAATACAATTGAAGAAGTTTACTATACTTTCTGCTTAATAGTTTGTCTCCTTTACTTCCACTGTTGATTTGGTTATATAGTGCATATTTGGGGTATTTAAATACAATAGATATTATGATCTATATTTCTATATTTATAGTCTATATTAATTCAATAGCAGGGGGAATTATATCCATATCCAGCATAATTTCAGCATACATTATGCTGGATATGGACAAAGTGGGCAAAAATGTTCATTGTCTCAAATAGTCGGTCAGTTTAGTAACAAATTCCTGGGTGATTTAGTCAGTGTGTCTATGTGAGTAATTTATAATAAATAATAATAATAATAATAATAATAATAAGAGCTGGTCCAGATGACTTTTCATGTTTTTTCTGTTTTCTTGACTTTAGTTAAATTTTAATTAATATGCACATCAAAAATAGGAAGGTTAGAGATTATATTTTAATATTTCAAGTGCTTTTTTATTTATTCTAAAAGGTGGAAGGATGGAGGCCAGGGGCATCAATATACATTTTGCTAGGGCTTCCAAATGAAGCCTCTAAAACTGGCCCTGCTAGACTGCAACATCATTGTCTGGCTCTAGAGAGAGAAAAAAGAAACACACACTTTGATACTTGACCTTAAGTGGTTATAGATGTGCATGCTCTTGTTAATACACAGCCACACACTCACTGTGTTTGTGTTTGTGTGTGTGTGTGTGTGTGTGTGTGTGTGTGTGTGTGTGTGTGTGTGTGTGTGCGCGTGTGTGTGTGTGTGAGTGAAAGAGTGTGAGAAAGAGAGATTTTTTGATGAGTGATTGCCTGTCTTTTTATGTGTTCATCGTTTAGTTACACTGTTTGCCCAGTATTTTAATACATTTGCCAAATTTGACATTAAGCCAAGTCAAATCAAGTTTATTTCTACAGCGCTTTTCACAACAGACATTGTCTCAAAGCAGCTTTACAGAAATTAACAGTTAAGGTGAACGATGTGTATTTATCCCTGATGAGCAGCCGTGGCGACTGTGGCAAGGAAAAACTCCCTTAGATGTTATGAGGAAGAAACTTTAGAGGAACCCGACTCAAAAGGGGAACCCATCCTCATTTGGGTGATATCAAGTGTGTGATTATACATCTTTAATCTATACAGAACACTGAAAAGTGAAAAATAGCATGAGCAACAAAATGTAAGACTATGAGTAATGTACAGTCATTTAAGATTATGGAATCAGGAGCTGCTGAGCAACTCATAAAATAGCTCAACATTTATGATCATCATAGATCCAACATCAGCTTCTCCGTGCCAGAGCCAAAAGGTCCTCAAAGAGGTCCATTGTCCGAACTCCACATGAAGTGAGATCCAAATGGCACTGGTACGTCTCTAGATGATTGGGGATGTTTGCGGGGTCAGCATGAATGCGTGGACGAGCTTCTTCGCATCAGATATAGACAACATGTTTCTTAGTGTAGCAATATTTCTAAGGTGGAAGAAGGTTGATTTTGTTATATGGTTGATATGATTTTTAAAAGACAAGTTGCTGTCTAAAATAACTCCCAGGTCTTCAACTATTGAACTAGTAGGTACAGTACATCCTTCTAAATGCAGGTTGAAATGCTGGAGCTTCTGTGCACTGGTTTTTGAGCCGATGAGCAAAATCTCTGTCTTATCAGAATATAATATTAGAAAGTTATGTCATCTAATCTTTTAATTTTTTGACACAGTTATCTGAGCCAATTGAGCTGTATCATCTGTTTTCGATGAGATATATAGTAATATTATATATAATAGTATAGTAATATATTCCATGTATATTGTGAAAAAGCAGGGGTCCTAGAACTGAACCTTGTGACACCCCATCATTTACTTGCACTACCCTGAATAGCTCTATCAAAATTAATCAAGAGGTTTGAAAGAAAACAAGCAAACTCTTAAAGAAAATCAATGTAATTAAGATTAAGATTACATCAGTTTTTTTTCTGTGTAGCTGAAGGTCATGTATTAATGTCATTATTGTGGGTGACCTCCTCATCTGGGTGACACCAAATGTCCATTCTTTATAGATTCTTCATTGCTGAGGTTATGAACTGTTCACTGATAAAAAGAGAGTGATATTTATATATATGACATGACAGATTATTAATCCACAAGGACAAGGAGGGGGCCATGGCTACAGACAGCAAAGGGCTGGGGCTCTGAATCTGTTATGTAAATAGTGGTTGGCCTGTTCTGTGATACTAACAGAGGTAGAAGTCCCAGGAACAGAACTCATTAGATTTATGGAAGTAACACAGGCTTTTATTAAAATTAAGAGTTGCAGGAATGAAGGGAGATTGTGTTTAGCTGACCTGGTCAGGAATGAGAGTCAAACTTCAGGTTTTTGTATGCCATTTCTGATGAGGCAGGTGCGCTGCTGATTGAGAAAGATTGGATTGAACACAGACACAATAAGATAGAAGTGCAAGTGGAAACACGGGAAACAAATATATAGTAAGTCATGACAAAAAGAGAGAGAGAAAGTGAAGTGTGCCCATTAAGTTTGCCTTTAAAATCATTATCCAATGGCCCTCTATGGATTTTTAAATGTGTATTATATAATAGTATGTTTAAAAGAAAGACAGAGAGACAGAGAGAGAGAGAGAGAGAGAGAGAGAGAGAGAGAGAGAGAGAGAGAGAGAGAGAGAAATTTAGAGAATATACAATATGACATGTTATATTGCATGTAATATATTTTTACTTTTTTATTTATTTATTTTTTAAACCATGTTTGTAAGATGTGTTAGTTTATCTACCTGTTTCTCCAGTCATTTAAATGCATTTACATTAAAATTTGCTTAATTCTATCTTTGCATAACTCAAGGTCATGTAATAACATTGTCATTTGGGATTTTCTAACTCTTGTCTGTCAGAGAACCACCAGTTACGCCTCCCTTTAGCGCTCAACACTCCTGTTCAGCCTCTCCCTCCTACTAATCACCTATACCTGCTTTCTCTAATAAAGAAACTTCTGGCCATCAAACTGGCTCTGGAAGAGTGGCGGCACTGGCTGCAGGGGGCGACGCACCCATTTACCGTGATCACCAATCACAAGAACCTCCAATACCTTTGGGCAGCAAAATGCCTAAACCCCTATCAGGCCTGATGGGCATTGTTCTTCACATTCTTTCACTATACCATTACTTATCGTCCAGGCTCCAAGAATAAAAATTGGTAAATTAGATGCCCTTTCAAGGATCCACAGACCCGACGACCCCGACGACCCCAGGATCATTCCACTCAACCTCATTCTCAGTCGCATCGTGTGAAATACTTATGAGAAAATTAGGACGGCCACCCGTTTGGAACCTACCCCACCAAAATGCCCTGGGGGGAGGACATTTGTCCCAAGTCCCTGCCGTCAACCGCTGTTGAGGTCAATCCCTGAGGCTCTGGGGTCGGGCCACCCGGGGAGGAGGCAGACCCTCCTGCTACTCCGATCTCACTACTAGTGGCCCGGGATGATCAGAGATGTGGCAAAATACATCCAAGGCTGTTCTGCCTGTGCCATTTTAAAGACACCTCAAAGACACCTCACCACTTACCTGTGGGAAAGCTGGTTTCCCTACCAATTCCATAACGACCTTGGTCCCATATAGGAATTGATTTCTTCACCAATCTGCCCAACTCGGATGGCCACATCTGCATTCTGGTAGCCGTGGATTGCTTCTCTAAAGCCTGCAGACTGGTTCCTCTCCAAGGTCTGGCACAGCTTTAGAAACAGCTGAAATACCCAGTCCCCAGTTCACGTCCCATGTTAAGAAAGCGTTCTTTAGGCTACTTGTTGTTACTGTGAACTTGTCCTCTGGTTATCAGCCACAGACCAACGGCCAGACAGAGCAGAAGATACAGGAGCTTGGGCACTACCTCCGATCCTATTGCAAACCAGGATCAGAGCAGCTGGAGTCAGTTCCTCCCCTGGGCCAAGTATGCACAGAACTCCTTACGCCAAGAAAACACTGGCCTGACCCCATTTCAGTGCATACTCGGCTTCCGGAAGGAAGAAACTACTCGGAAGGAAGAAACTGCCAACGTTCCTGCAGTAGATCACTGGTTCTGGGAGAGCGAGAGAGTCTGGGAGTCTGCACAAACCCAGGTACAAAGGGCCCTTAGAACCACAAAACGGTTTGCAGATCCTCTGAGGTCCGAACCTCCTCCCTACCAGCCAGGAGACAAGATGTGGTTGTCTACCCGAGATCTGCGCCTCTGAAGCTCAGTTCTCTGTATATTGGGCCGTTCACGATTCTAAGTCGTGGTAAATTCCTAGACTGGTCAATGACGTGTGCTATTGGCTCAATCGCCCTCCAGGTACCGCATCCTCCTGAGGTGCTGGACCAACCCTCGCTGGTGTCACCGGGTTAGGGTGCCAGGAGCCGCCCCTGAAGGAGAGGGTAATGTCAAAAAACCACCAGCCATGCTCTCCTCCAGTGCTCAACACTTTCACTTAGCCTCTCCCTACTACTAATCACCTATACCTGTTTTCTCTAATCTAGCACCCTTTAAAAGATCCCTCTCCCCTTTACTCGCTGTCCGATCTAAAATATACATACCATATTTACACACTTAAACTTTTCACGGATCCTGTGTTCCCCGCTGTTTCCCGTATTCCTTGCTACCCTTCTTGAGAACCTTGCTTTAGCTAAGTTCATTATTTCCAGCACTCCCTTCTCTGATACTTCTTTGCTTGCTCTGTTAAGATCAATAAACTTTACCTTCTGGAGAAAATCTTTCTTTATTTATTTTTAATAAATGTAATTTGTATAGCAATTTTAACAATGGAAATTAACAGATATATATATATTTTTTTATAGAAATTAGCATCTATAAGTTTCATTATATATATTCATTATGAACAAGCCAGAGGCAATTTAGAAAAGAAAAAGTATAAAAAAAAGTAGATATAAGCAACAAAACTTGAGAGAAGAGAAGACTCACTACAAGACCTATTGTATCTTGAACCATGTGACATGTAAAGTCTATTTCCAGTTGATGAGAACTCTATCAGGGCATCGGGATGAATCAGCCATGTCCAGAAAGTGGAAGGATACAGGATTATTTTATGTGAAATACAACTTGTTGTGAACATAACTGTAGAGGTTCTGAACATTATGCACAAGTAGTCTTGCATTTACATTTACCCATTCAGTTAACAGAATCATTTGATATGTGCACTTGTACTTCGTTTTGTATTCTTTATACTTTAAAAAAGTAAAACAAAAATACAGTATACATTGAACTTGAACTTGATCTTGAGCTTGCATTAAGCAAAACAATAGTTGTTGGTTTTTCTTTGTTATGAAAATCTATTTAAATAATTTGAATCTGTTTGTTTATATTACTTCAATGACAGGTTGTGTACAAGAGCAGGTAGGAATTGTTTATGTTTTATACATCTTATGTTATGAATTTTTTGCATTTCCTTTCTAGAGACTGTTTTATATTATTGGCAGAATTAAAATTAAAATGTTTTCAGTAAATCTGCATTATGCATGTTTAAAATTTTTAGTCTTAAAAGGATATTCTAAAAAAAAAAATAAGTCAAAGTAGCATGCACAGGCATAGACACTATCATTTACTAACTTTGGTTTTGTAGATTTATGCAGACTTGTGTCTTATAGAAAAAATATATAAACTAGCATCTGTGGATATTTAGTTGTTGCTCAAAAAAACATTTTTTGGATACTTGAAACTGATTTACATAAGGGATTTAGTATCCTAAGGGGTTGGTCTCCAGGAAAACCGTTTATAAAAACACAAATGCTGGCAAAGAAACACAGAGCTACTGCAACGGTGGACTTTATTTTATGAGATCACAGGTTTGTTTCGGTGTTTCATTACAATCTTTATCATTGCTTTAGAATTTATTTGAATATTTAAAAAAATTACATGCAGATCATTTAAAAGTGATTATCCTAACAAGAGTGTTGTAACTGATTCAAGTGAAACTGAATTTCATTTTTGTAGTATAAAAAAAGTTGTAAGCAAATACAGTAACCTGAAAATGCAGATAAAGCACCTGAAGCAGTAATGCTAAGTAGCTATACAGTAATCTGAATTAAGCACCTAAGCATTTTTTTCTTACCCTCTAGCAACTAGTGCATTATGAAGGCATATCTCTTTTTCCTATGTTTCATAGGTGAGTGTGTTTTTTTTTCCATTTTAAAATATTTGCTATACTATGCTATGACTCCCTACCTATTGACAAGGATGGACATTATTTATGATACATGTATTTTAAAATACATATATCATATATAATATAGGATTTTGTAATTTGTATTTGATAAAAATGATGATGATGACTGGAAATTGCTTGATATTTTGTTTTGAAATACTTTAGTGTTTTGTATTTTTGTAATTTTAAAATACTGTAAAATACTTTGGAAGTCTACATGAAATCGACTGTATTTTGTAGTTCATTTTGATAAACTTAAAGTTGAGGTATTATATTATTATTCGAAAATACATTTTGATGTATCTTTGCTCATCACTGCCTATTGAGATCACTATTATTCTAGTGTCACATCTCTCCCAACTATAACAACCCCCACTTGAGCTCTCTTTTCTCCCTGGCATTCTTACAGCTATCTACACACCTACTCATTTCCCTCTTTATTGTCTTCATCTATTCACCTCCTGCTCCTTGGCTTTCAAATGCTGGATCACAAAAGAATTCAGGACACCTAGGAGAAATTGCAGTCAATATTTTTCCAGAGAAAAAAGGCATCTGTATGTAGGGAAGAGTGAGGTAAAATGAGCCAGTAGAACCAAGTTGAACCACCCTCTGTATTTAGGCATCCATATACTTACATTGTCATATGACCGTACATCTTGGACCCACCCATAATATCTGGCAGACTGTGAAAATGAGAAGCCCATCAGAGAATTTGTAAGCATCAACTTACTTTGAAAACTTGTTAACTTGTCGAAGTAAAATTTAGCATGTCAGATGTAATGGCTGTTATCTCAAAACAAATATATCAAGGTCTGAAAGATTTCTGATAAATGATGGTGATTTATCAGTGTTTTAAACCATGTGCATCATTATGCTAAATACAATTTGACACCTTTTTTAATAAGAAGATTTACGATATCTTCCAATTAGACTTGTGTGATAGAAACACAACTCTTTAAATAATTACATTGCCCTAACAATTATTATATTAGTATTATTACCATCATTTTGATCAGCAAAAACATGTACACTAGTGTTAAAAATGTGTTTGCTAAATTTGCAAATGACTCTCGTCACTAACAATGACTCATCATTGTGAAGGGATTAAAGAACCACTCCTCAAAACATGGAAATTACTCCACAGTGGCACAGAATAGAAACTTCCCCGTGCCTCCAAGTTTTTTTCTGGAGGCAGAATTCAGAAACAATTACACTTTAGTGAGTTATCTATCAAAAACACACCAAATAAGAAAACCTTTTCTCTCTGACCAAAGAACGTACATTTTATATTATTTGGAATTTTTTTTAAATCTCTGATATTAATGAACCCTTTCTAGAAGCCACTTTCAAATTAGCACTATTAAAATTGCCTACACTCTTTTGGAAAGTCTTTCCACTAGATTTTAAAGCATGGATTTAGGGATCTGTATTTATTTACTGATAAAAGATATAGTAAGGTGAGGCACAAATGACAAGGGAGAAAATCTGGAGTGCAGTCAGTGTTCCAGTTCATCCCAAAGGTGTCTAGTAGGGTTCTTTCACAGCTTTGGGAGTTCTTTTACAATATTGGCAAATCATGCCTTTATTGAGCTTGATTTATGCACAGGGTCATATTCTTGCTAGTGCAGGTATGAGCCCTGGGTTCCAGGAAAGAATCAGAATCTTATACAATTTTGGGTGTCCACCTTTGTGTTAAAAGTTTAGGAAAAAAAAACCTTTGTGTAATGGTCAGATAGCCAGATGGCAGTCATCTCATTATTTATGGTAACTCACGAGCTAATGACTGAGCTGTTGTAAATCCCTGAGGACAATAAGAGCAGTGAAGCACTAATAAGATCCAAGAAACAGTTCCAATGTCCAAAAACTGGATAACAGGGCAATACAGGTTATGCAGAGACAGAATCTGAAAAGACAGTCCATAAATCAGAACACTGGTAAACAGGGCAATAAGTGTAAGGAAGAGGCAAGGTCAGAAAAACAGTTAGGAGTTTAGGGAGATGGTCTGGTTGGTCAGATGTGGTAGTTGTACATTTTTGATGTTTGAATAGGCTTTGTCAAGTGTGTTCTTCCCTTGAGTGGTCTGTTCACACTTCGGAATAACTGCCTTTTTTCGTTTGGGATGGTTTCTATGTTCTCTGTACTAAATAGATAGGCTAATGCTATGTTAGTGTTGACATCTGGTGGGCCTCTGGTGCTGACAATGTTCCACAGAGACACCGGTGTTCCCTTCCAGTATAATGTGTGCATGTACAAATTCACTCTTGATAGCCTGATAATACTAGGAAATCACGCTACTGGATTTAATAAATTCGTACATAGAAACACACTTAAAAAGCACCGAAAGGGAGAGTATCAAGCCTCTGCATCTGTGCGTGCCACCATCTTGTCATCAATCTGGCAGAACAGAGTTTACCACAGTATCTTTAAATACATGGTGGCATGGAAAAATTGCCTGCGTCCCGAAAATGCTAGCCGCAAGATGCCTGCCGACCCGGAAATGCACAATGCAATCTCAGAAAGCGTGCACCACGAACGCAGAAATGTAAGCTGAGGAATAATTTCCATGTTAAGATATTTTGATTTCTCTAGAAAACATAGAGGATTATACCATTTGACAATGCATGTAGCCTCATAGTTCACTTTCTCTCTAGCCTTACATTGCTGGCCTGACTTATTATATGCGCTATAATAACATTTTGCATTTACTTGAACTTTGAAACCCAAACCTGTTCATGCATGGCAATGTCCCTGTGCACAAAGTGAGCTCCTTGAACATGTGGTTTACATGCTTTGGAGAGGAAGATCTTGAGTGGCCTGCTATAGAACTGTGATCTCATCCCCACTGAACATCTACAAAATGAATTGGAACACTGACTAGACCCCAGGCCTCCTCACCTACATCAATACCTGCCTTTTGTAATACCCTTTTGGCTGATAAACACATATATCCATAAGCACACTTTAAAATCTAATGGAACATCTTCCCAGAAGAGTGGAGGGAATTATAAGAGCAAATTGGGACTAAATGTGAATTGCAATGCTCAAAAATCACATACCATACATATGACCAGGTGACCCAATACTTTTTTGCAATATAGTCTATATCCAATTTTTATTTCTATAGTAGTCCCATGAGAACATATATTAAAATGGTTGCTGAAATGTGAGGGGTGTAATCACTTTTATGAAATGCTGTATACGATTTTATAGGCAATTCGATTAAAGGTAAGTTCGGTCTGAGTATAGAGCAAGAAAAGGTTAAGGTACAAAATTGTCAAAAAGTCTGATTCTACATGAAGAGATACAGAATGTGTGCAGACATCTGCAGCCAGTGAGGCTAAAGACAGAAAAAGACATCTAGGCTAAGAACACTCCTTGATTTATCTTGCAGAGCATGGTGCATGGGCAAGTAGAAAAGTTCAGCTTATGCCAGCTTCACTAAGATTAATAATAGACAATAACATTTAGCATTATTTAGTATAAGTAATAAGCATTATTATATATTGGAACAGCAGAGGTAGAAACCTAAATAGATAAATTAATATAAAAAGGTAAAATCACTATGGTATGCACAAAGTACAGAAAATATTTTGAGAACAGGGAAGATTCTAAGAAAAGCTAAGAAAAAGATGAGAGGTACACAAAATAGGAAAAACATTTGGAGAAAGGAGCTGGTGTGTTAAAACTAAAGCGCTGAGTTGGTTAAAACTAGAATTAATTAAATCCAAGATGTCAAAAAGAGGTTTCTAGACAATATGTAAATGAAACAAAGTATGGTTTGCAAAAAGTGCAAAATCAAGAGATGCTTGTGGGAAAAGGTGTGAAATCTGCAAGGGATGTTTTGCAAAAAGTGCAAGATCAGGAGATGTTTGCAAGAAAAAGGTGTGAAAGTTGAAGGAGTTATTTGCAAAAGGTACAAAAAAATGAGAAATATTTAGATAGGGGGTGTAAAAGTATATGTAAACTAAAACTGTATGGAGGTAAACAAGGCTTCCAAAGAAAAGGGAAGAATTTACCAGAATGTGCAAGGAGAGGAGATTTCTTTACTTGATTTGCTCTTTCTTACTTCTCGACAGGAAGATTTCTTCATTGGCTTATTATTTCATTGTTTGAAGTTCAAAGTTTTAATGGTATTTAATTTTTTAATGGGGGTCTGAGTTTCGACAGTGTCTATAAAGCCAAATATAGACTAGAGTTGCACTTACCTGCAGGCACTTATCACACCCAATTTGGTACTCCATTCCCTTTCAACCTTTAAGCATAAACTGGTATGATCCCTCCTACATGTGTTTGAGAGAAAAAATTACAAAATAATTCTGCAAATTGCTTCTATAATGCTGTAAATTGTGAATGTCCAGCCAAATCACATTGCAAGGATTTACTTTGAAGGTAGTTAGAAGTTACTTTTTTTCAGCAATAAGGGGAATACTTTCCTGGGAGCTTCCTTTTTTTCTTTTGAATATATTATGAATATAGAAAATGTATCAGCAGTGTTACTCATAAAATCAATTCTTTTCTGCAGGTGTTGTCCCAGCCATCTTGTCTTTTATGCAAATATTTGTTCATAAGTATTATCTGATCAAAACAAAGGTGACATGGCAAGCTGCACAGAATTACTGCAGGAAAACATATGATGACCTGGCTACAGTAGAAACTGACCTTGATTGGTTAACACTACAGAAAGAATTGGCAGCACAAAGCTTTAAAGATGTTGCCTGGGTCGGCTTGTACAATGATATTAACAGTTGGCGCTGGGCCTTTAATGATATCCCAATGAAAAATACATTCACACAGTGGTATGGTGGACAGCTTGATAATTTGGGTGGAAATGAAGCATGTTGTCTAATAGGTCCATATGGATACTGGTGGGATTACACTTGCTCACTCCTTTTTCCCTTCATATGCTTCAATGGTGAGTTCAAATGTTTTTTTATTTTATTGTCTGTATTCACATTTGCTTGCTTGTTTAGCAGAATTTATTCCATTACCCTATTAATGATGTCGACAGCTTGTTTGGTGCAGTTTTAACTTTAAATTAAGCAAATTTATGTTATATTAAGTTGTCAATAAATGCAGAAGAGGTGTTAAAGTTCTGAAGTCCATTTCCTATTTTATATATTATATTATATATTATATATTATTCCTATTAATTATATATTATATATACAGTGGGGAAAATAAGTATTTGATAAACCGGCGATTTTTCAAGTTTTCCTACTTACAAAAAAAAAAATGGAGAGATCTGTCATTTTCATAATAGGTACAGCTCAACTGTGAGAGACAGAATCTTAAAAAAAAATAACATTGTATGATTTTTAAATAATTAATTTCCATTTTATTGCATGAAATAAGATTTGATACAATAGAAAAATTAAAAATACAGGTCTTCTATATTTTCTATTGGGTTCAGATCTGGAGACTGGCTAGGCCACTCCAGGACCTTGAAATGCTTCTTACGGTGCCACTCCTTAGTTGCCCTGGCTGTGTGTTTGGGGTCATTGTCATGCTGGAAGACCCAGCCACGACCCATCTTCAATCCCCTTATGTAGGGCTTAAGGAGGTTGTTGCCCAAAATCTTGCAATACATGGCCCCATCCATCCTCCCCTCAATATGGTGCAGTCGTTCTGCCCCTGTTGCAGAAAAGCACCCCTAAACATGATGTTTCCACCCCCATGCTTCACAGTTGGGATGGTGTTTTTGGGATTGTACTCATCCATCTTCTGTGGAGTTTATACCAAAAAGATTTATTTTGGTCTCATCGGACCATATGACCTTCTCCCATGCCTCCTCTGAAATATCCAGATGGTCTTTGGCAAACTTTAGCTGGGCCTGGACATGTGCTGGCTTGAGCAGGGGGCCTTGCACGTGCTTGCATGGATTTTAATCCATGACAGTGTAGTGTGTTACTAATGGTAATCGTTGAGACTGTGGTCCCAGCTCTGTTTGTGTCATTGACCAGGTCCTCCTTTGTAGTTCTAGGCTGATCCTTCATTTTTCTCAGGATCATTTATACTCCACGAGGCAAAATCTTGCATAAAACTCCAGTCCGAGGGAGATTTACAGTCATCTTGAAATTCTTCCATTTTCTAATAATTGGGCCAACAGTTGTTGCCTTCTCACCAAGCTGTTTGCCCATTGTCCTGTAGCCCATCACAGCCTGCAGGTCTACAATTTTGTCCCTAGTGTCCTTAGACTGCTCTTTGGTCTTGCCCATAGTGAAGTGGTTGGAGTCTGATTGATTGTGTGGACAGGTGTCTGTTATACAGGTAACGGGTTGAAACTGGTGCAATTATTAAAGGTAATGAGTGGAGGATAGGTGGGCTTCTTAAAGACACACTAACAGGTCTGTGAGAGACAGAATACTACTTTCATGCAATCAAATGGAAATTAATTATTTACAAATCATACATTGTGATTTTCTGGATTATTTTTTAGATCCTGTCTCTCACAGTTGAGGTTTACCTACGATGAAAATTACAGATCTCTTCGTTCTTTGTACTTGTGAAAACTTGAGAAATCGGCAGTGTATAAAATTCTTATTTGCCACACTGTATGTATGTGTATATATACTGTATATATATATATATATATATATAGTGCCAAAGGCAACTAAAACAGGAAACCAGGAACCAACACAAAATAGGTGGTCATAATGTTACGCTTGAGTGATGGCCATAAGGTTATGCTTGGTCGTTGTGTGTGTGTGTGTGTGTGTGTGTGTGTGTGTGTGTGTGTGTGTATAGACACCAACATGTCATTATTTATTTTAATAAGTATAAAGCCAAAAAAGCTGTGTGACTATTTACACATTCAAAGTATGTACACCTTTACTGCTTTCATTGGATTTAAAAGGCTGCCTATTAGCCAGGTGCTACTAATTAAATTCTCAAACTGTAGAAGTTTGATGGTTTAAAGCATTCGTGTGTGCTAAAACAATGCCAAAGAGGAAAGAAATCAGCTATAATCTTAAAAAAGCAATTGCAGCTGTCCATCAATTTTGGAAGGGTTGTAACGCCATTGTGTCAAAACACAATGTTGGCGGGGTGAGGATTTGAGCTTGTTTTGCAGCAAGAGGACGTGGGCAACTTGCAGTAATTGAATTGGCCATGGAGTCCTTTGCATTCTAGAGTCAAATGTAAGGTCATCTGTCTAACAGTTAAAACACTGACAGATTTGGAATATGCAAAAAGACAGGACAATTGCAAGGGCCAGTCAAAATCCAGACTTTAACCCAATTTAAATGCTTAGAGAAGCTGTGCATAACAAATGCCTACAATCCTCAGATAACTGCAGCAAAGTTGTAAAGAAGAGTAAGCCAAAATTCCTTCACCACGATGTGAGCGACTAATACAGGACACCAAGTTATTCCTGCTAAAGGTGGTCCAACAAGCTACTGAAATCATATGGTGTATGCATATTTTGACTCACAGCATCTTAATTTCAGCTTGATTTTTGAAAATATGACAGCATTAACAAAGCATCAAAGATTTCAAAAATGATCTCTTTGAAAATGTTTTGTTGTTTTTCATGCTGATGTATAAACAAAGTATTGTATATACACAACCTCACAATCTCACAATTCATTTCTTAAAATGTAAGAAAGAATATTTAAGAATAAAATTATGCTTGTATTTATATTTATGGGTGCCAAATATTTTCACAAAAAACATAATTTGAGACAAGACTTTCTCACAACTCAGGAAAAGTCAAGTTAATCAAAAAGACAAACAACAGACAGACAACATAAACAAATTTAATAAACTCCAGTGAAACAATAGGAAATTTTAGGGACACAGGGACCAAATGGCGACATCTGGTGGGAAAAACGGGAAGCACACGGTAAGAAAACCTAAAGCCTGTACTGTAGATCTTGCGGGAATCCTGCTGATACTGTCAGCACTAAAAATATTTTTATTTGAAAATAGTTTTGATTAACTTTTATAAGTTTTAATGAACCTCAAGTCTAATGGTACAGTGCTTGCAAAAGATGCATACTTTATGGTCATCACATTTTACAACAAGTAAAAGTAGAATCTTTATTTCTGAAAGGATCTAATATAGTAATCACACCTATTGTTATTTTACAGCTAATATCAGTGCTGCTGGCAGATATGTTGCTGTCACTTCTGCAATGAACTGGAGTGACGCTCACGCTTACTGCCAAGAATTTCATACAGATTTGGCATTAGCCAACAGCACAGCAGAAAATGACAGGATGCAGAGCATTGCATATGTGCAGGGACGATCTTGGATTGGCCTATACAGGGACAGCTGGAAGTGGTCAGATGGGACAAACACATCAAACCTCATGTGGCTTGCTGGACAGCCTGATAATTATTATCAAAATGAAAACTGTGCTGTGCTTAATAATGGATGGTTCAATGATGTAAATTGCAACCAGCTCCACTATTTCATCTGCCACACCAGTGAGTTTGGGGGGGTGTGGGGGGTTGGAGGTATTTTACCTAACCATATGACTGGCCTATCATTGTTTCTTGGTGTCTGTATGTGTGTGTGTGTGTGTGTGTGTGTGTGTGTTCTAGCTCATCTACTGCGGAAACAGCAAACAGTGAAACTGAAAGTAAAGTCTTCTGATGAGAGTGTGACTGATTCTGACATGCAGTCGCCCATTTCAGAGCTGGTGAGTCACATGATGCACCAAAATGACAGTGTGCACACCCTTTTCATGGTCTAATGTAGTATAGTTAATTTTAGCACATTAAAAAAAAATATTTTAGTTACAAAAATTCAGGTGGTGCTCCTGCGAAAAAAATCTATACGTTAATTCAACAGTTTCCCATTGGGATGAGTAAAGTACCTACCTACCTACCTACCTACCTACCTACCTACCTACCTACCATATACAGCATATACAGTATATATACACACAAAAAATATATACACCAATTTCAGAAGGCACAAAAAGACATAAGCTTGAAAATCCTGTTACTGTTTTCAGATCAAGATGAAGCTGGATAAAAATGGCATGCTGGGGAACACAACAGTAACCTGGAGAGTGCAGTCAGATGGACAAGTCTTTCACAAAAAAAAGGAAAAAAATGAACTGTAAATGCTTGGTCCCTTTGTTCAGGTTTAATTTCATTAACATGACTTAATTGTGTGTATAGTATAGTTGTAGAGACAGTGATTTAGTAAAGATGCTTGTTGTTTGTTAAGAAAATCAATTTAAATACTTTGTGTAAGAAAGTAAAGTGGAGTTTCATACAGAGGTGGCAGTGTGGCAGATAACAAAGTGATAGAGAGCATTCATTCAGTTTTCATACAGGGAATGCATTACACTATCAGGTCACTTCTTGAACAAGAGGAAAATGATGCTCTGCTTAAAGAACGATGTTTGTTGATAATATCCAACAATCTTCACTATTTCATATGCCACAACAATTTTTTGTGTCATTTCTTTTTTATTTTATTCCGATGCTTTTTGTAACAGGCACTATATGGGTGAAATTATTTTTTTGTTTTGCCTGTGCTGAATAGATTTTTAATAACAGCCTGAACTGCAACAGTGTCTGGATCTGTTTAAAAAGAAAGAAAGAAAAAAGTAAAATATCTAGAGCAAACTCTAAGTGAGTAACCAGCTGCCCTCTGTTACTCTGTGAATGCTCTTGATTATACACACATTTATACACTCAATTTGTGTGTGTGTGTGTGTGTGTGTGTGTGTGTGTGTGTGTGTGTGTGTGTGTGTGTGTGTGTGTGTGAGAGAGAGAGAGAGAGAGAGAGAGAGAGAGAGAGAGAGGAAGATTTTTTCAGAATTATGAATTTTCAGAATTTATTGATACATATTTTTACTTGTTCATTGTTTATGCCCACTTACACTTTTTGTCCAGTGATTTTTATTGCATTTGCATTAATATTTGCTTACTTATATCACTTTGTAGTCCAAGGCCATGTAATGTCATTATTCAGGATTTTGAGTGACATCCTGAACTAGGTGACACCAAATATCCATTCTGGTATCCATAACTGTTCACTGATAAGAATTGAGTGCAAAATTTTCCATAGCAGTCATAAGCCACTGTAGAAGAACTGCTCATATTAAATGCATGAAAAAGTTTCTTGTTGGCTTCTAAGTAATCTAAAATCATTTTTTTGGCTGTCCATTTGGAGCCATTTTCAACAGCAACAAGTGTTTTTTCTGTTGATTAGAACTGTATCAGGGCACCAGGATAAACCAGGCAAATCCAAAGATTAAAAGAGAAAAAGATCACTTCAGGTAAAATATGACTTGATTGTGAACATTATATTAGTGGTTGTAAGGACTTGTGAACATTGTGCACTAGAGCCTTGCATTCACATCTAACCTTTCATGTTATCATCATTTGTTTTTACAGTATCATTTAAATATAAATGTTCAAGCACATCAGTCGTTTATGTATTTAAACACTGTGTACTTGCTCAGCAGTTCATTTTTTGTGATGGATTAAAGATTAACATATTATATAAAACAGTTTAGTTTTATCATGTATTGCTTTTATACATTTGCTGAATGCATGTTATCTTTAGCTCTACAAAACGGATAATGTAAAGGTGAAGGCATTTTTGCTAACAAAATTTTTATTATATTGTTTCAATTAAATTGGCACAAATTAAAAAAATTAATTAAATAAAATTTAATAAATAGAAAAATGTAATTAAATAATTTACATTTGTTAGACCTCGTTTGGGTAATACAGGTGTGTGTGTTTTATATTTAATATAAAATTTTCTAAAGATATGATCTACTTAACTCTTCTACTTATTTTAGCATATTTTAACAAATGTCTTGAATACTTCCATTCTTCATTCATTCACTCTCTCGATATGCAGAATTGTTCGGATTTTCTTCTTTGAAGAGAAATTCTTGAAGCTGTACATAAAACACAAAAAAATACACAGCACTATCGTTAGCCAGTAGCTACTTCCTGGTTAGCGTAATGTTAGCACTGTAGATTTTTTTTAGTGTTTTTAATGCAAACGTTAAAAATGTTTTCAAACATATATTATTTCTCGTATGGAGTAAGTAGCCACAGTGTTCTTCTCTTATTGTACTTCTGCCTTATTTTCCCTTGTCTTGAGGACCAGATCAATAAAATTAAATAAAATTATATATAAATAATAACTGGCTTGTTTTACAACACTCCCCAATCCACACAACCTCCACAGCATTTCTTTTTTAATATTTTTACATTGTCCTCTCTGACTGTTGGTGAATTTGTCACCTTTTATAATGAATAGATTAACAATATCTTCCAATTAGACTTGTGCGAAACAAACTCTTTAAATAATTACATTGCCCTAACATTTATTATATCAGTAGTTCTGCCATCATTTTACTCAGCGAAAACATGTACACTCGCGTTTAAAATATGTTTGCTAAATTTGCAAATGACTCTCGTCACTGACATTGACTCATCATTGTGAAGGGATTAAAGAACCACTCCCCAAAACATGGAAATTACTCCACAGTGACAAAACAAAGTGCATGCGCTTAGAGAATAGAAACTCCCTTGTCCCCAACAGAGGTGGCAAAAGTAAACACATCCTTCACTTAAGTAGAAGTTCAGGTACTCATATTTTAAAATACTCTGGTAGAAGATGAAGTACTGACTATACTTTTTTTTAATCTAGTTAAAGTAAAGAAGTTTGGGCTCTGACATGTACTTAAGTAAAAAGTAGCCATTACTACTACCTGTTTATTGTTGCGCTGGTAACTGGCCAAAGAACGTACATTTTAAATGATTTGGGATTTTTCTTTTAATCTCTAATATTAATAGGCCCTTTCCAGAAACCACATCCACTTAGACCCAAATGATCACTATTAAAATTGCCTTCGGAATCGTCTTTCCACTAGATTTTAAAGTGTGGATTTAGGGGTCTGTAATCATTCAGTGATAAAGAATTTAGTGATTTCAGGCACTAATGACAAGTGAGGAAATCTGGAGTGCAGTCAGTGTTCCAGTTCTCCCTAAGCTGTGTCTAGTAGGGTTCTTTCACAGCTTTGGGACTTCGTTTACAACATTGGCATATCATGCCTTCATTGAGCTTGATTTGTGCACAGGGTCATATTCATGCTAGTGCAGGTATGAGCCCCTGGGTTCCAGAAAAAGAATCTGAAACGATTTTGGGTGTCCAACTTTATGCTAAAAGTTTAGAAAAAAAAAACAACATATGGGTGTGATGGTCAGATAGCCAGATGTCAGACATCTCATTATCGATGGTAACTCACATGCTAAAGACTGAGCTGTTGTCAATTCCTGAGGATATAAGGGAGCACCAATTAGGGCTCAGATATGCAGATGAGTTAGCAATAAAAATAGTTTTTAATGTTTAAACAATAAGAGCATTGAATCACTTAACAGATTGAGACACATCTAAGAAAGAGTTCCAAAGCCCAGAAACGTACAGTGTACAAAGTGTACAGAAAAACATTTCAATAGGCTAATACTGAAAACAGAGTAAAGCAGAGCAGGAGTAATCAGAAAGAACCAGCAAGGTCAAAAGCAGACAGGCCTAGTCTAACAGACTGTTGGCGATCTTAAGTTCTTAACCAGTGGCACATGGGTTGGGAATGTTCAAGATGACCAAGTTTGGTGACTAATCTACTTGGAATGACAGTATTAAAGGCAGAGGTTAAGTCTAGAAAAAGCATCCTCACGTAGTTCCACTGATGTTTAAAGTGGCATAGTGCAACGTGTAGAGCAGTGACATTGGCATCTTCTGTTGATCTGTTTCATCTGCTGTAGATCTGTTTTGGGTTCACTGCTTTGAACACATGTCTCACATCATGCTCCTGCACTATGAGGATGTGGTTGTTGGAGACTGATGAAGATGATGAAGACTGATGAAGACATTACATCATTACTGTTGATGTATACACTTCTAAGTCGTTATCTATAAAGTTGACGCAATTTGTCTTCCTAAAACTGTCCCGCAGCTGTGAGAAGCTCCTACAGGCCAGATTTTAACAGTCACTGTGGTAGGTTGAGCTTTTCCTTAAAAGGGGGTGTATGTAGGATTTAGTTGTATGGAGAGCTGGTTTTGTTGGACAGATTTGGTAGTTGTATTGTTCGAAAACCATTTTTGTTGTTTGAATAGGGTTTGTCAAGTGTGTTCTTCCCTTGAGTGGCTGGTTTACACTTTGGAAAAAAATTCCTGTTAGTTCACATGATTAAAATCACAGCTACGATATGGGCAGGTTTGGGATGGTTTCTCTGTTGTGAATTAATAGCACTAAATAGGTAGGCTAATGCTATGCTAGTGTTGACATCTGGTGGGATGTAAACAGCTGTAAGTATTTAATTCAGTTCAATTTATTTGTATTTGTATAGCACTTGGTATAGCACCACAGATAATGTGGTGATAAAAATGAATAAGATTTTCTTTATAAATGTAGTTTGTCTACTATAACAACTGTAAAGTCACATAGGAGGTAAAATAGCCTGCATTTAACAGTCATGTACTTCAAATCAGAGGAACAACACGTGCTTAACAAAATCTTTGTTTCTATACCAGGGAAATGTTTTTGTGGCCTGCTAGTTTAATGGCTACATCTGAAATACTTGTTATCATTAGGATGAAACAATCCTCAATAAGTTTATCTGGAGTAATTTGTAGCTTTTTTTTGTCCATTTTGTCATTTACAGCTCTTGTGTTGGTGAAAAAAATGCTGGGAAGCTGAAGTTTGTGTGGTTGTTTTGTGGTTGTTGACCGACATCCCTGTCACTGCTTTCTGTGTCCCCTCTTCCTTCGACGCCTGTTAGTGCTGACAATGTTCCACACAGATGCCGGTGTTCTCCTCCAGTATTGTGTGTGCATGTAGAAATTCACTCTTGACAGCCTGATCATAATGAGGACGCCACTGGATTTAATATATTCGTACATAAAAACACACTTAAATAGCACCAAAAGGGAGAGTATCAAGCTGCTGCATCTGTGCGTGCCACCATCTTGTAATCAATCTGAACAGAGTTGAACACAGTATCTTTAAATACATGGTGGTCACCTGACCTTTCCTGCTATATGTGGTTCTTTTCCAAACTGTTACCACAAAGCTGGAGGCACTAAATTTTATAGGCCGTCTTTGGATGCGCTATAATAAAATTAGAATCTGATGTCTCTGAACTGATCAGAGTATGTTGTGACCATAGAGGGCGCTGTTGCTAAAATGCAGCTTAAAATAGATCGTCTTGAGAAGTTTGCGCAAACAGCGTGAATGCAAACGTGCGTGGAGAACAGTGCTGTCGTGCTGCAAAGAAACAGTTGCATGTGCCATGAACTGAAGACTCATTTACAGTACTTAAAAAAACTAAGCTATTCAAATAATTATTTTTCCAAATAAAGGAATTTGGAAAACATTTGAATTATTGTTATTTGATAATAAAGTGCTAAATAAAATACTGGAATTTGTAGTTGTTTTCCATATTCATTTTAGTAATGCCTAACCCTCTCACTCTCTTATATCCTGAAAAGTGAACTTTAACAGATTTACAGCAGGGTCAGTGTAGATTTTTCATAAGGATATTTACAGTGTAGCGTCTGGGCAGGGGTCATTTAGGGGTTTGTATACCACAGTGTCATACCCCCACCCTGGAAGACACGAAGCAGGACAAACCCTGACCTCTCTAGCTGACTTCAAAGCAGCATTCAACTGATAACACAAGCCAGTCTCTATACCTTACACAGTTCACACACACGTGCACACACACACACACACACACACACACACACACACACACACACACACACACATACAGTACACACACACGTGCACACACACACATATACACACATACACATACCACAAGGAAGCAATCTTTTATTTATTAAATAATAAATAAAATGTTCCACATTACATGACACAAACATACATGTTGTATGTATCTTCTCCTGAAAATAAACCGAGTGTTTAACTCTACCTCAACAATAGTTACACTTTAAAGGTTTATTAATATACCTCTGTTTTAATGCTGTCTCTTCTTTTAAGGCTTGATGTCAAAGTTGATTTCAAATGATCTGCTCTTTACTTTCCTGACAAGTGTGCATTTTATATACCAGAATATAACATTGTATTAACATAAGTTATACCTTAAATACTGGTCCTGGTATATTAATGTACCTCTGTTTTAATGCTGTCTTTTCTTTCAATGCTTGATGTCAAGGTTGATATAAAATTATCTGCTCTTTACTTTCCTAACAAGGGTGCATTTTATATACCAGAATATAAAGTTGTATTAACATAAGTTATACCTTAAATACTGGTCCTGGTATATTAATGTACCTCTGTTAATGGTGTCTTTTCTTTTCATGTTTAATATAAAAATTATCACAAAATTATCTGTTCCTTATTTTCCAAACAAGTGTGCATTTTATTTGATCATGAAATGTACCATACTGTCTTAATACACTTTGAATAAAACTTTAATTTCTACAAAGCATGTATAACCTGGAAACCATGTCCACAAATGCATGAACAAATGAAGTTTCTCCCTTTAAAATTTCAGGCCATAGCATTGGCCATTGCCCCAAAGATGGGTGGGGTTCGGGACCTTTAAAATATCTTGAACCCAACTAATCAGTAAGCTAGCTGGCTCGCTTGCTCGATCGGAAAGGCTTGGAGGCCCGGACACCTGGACGCCCAAAAGCCCGGAGAGTGGACGCTTAGAACAACCAAGCAGCGACTCTTCGAGATGAGATCTCAAACCCTTTTTTGAGATCTTCCGGCAAGATCATCTCTTGAAAGATCAAGGCAAAGAGCATCTTCCAGTTCTGGAAGAACACCTGACTCCCTCCTAACCGACTCTTCAAAGATTCCTTTGTCTACCGCATCCGGACTCTTGTGCAACAAGCCAATGCAAGTAACCGTTTTACCAACCAGTCTAAATGCGTGTTTAAGCTTGAGCCCCCTTAATTATCAGGTGAATTTGAATTTCTTGATGATTCTCGTTTAGATTGTGGTTAATTTTAAAGATTAAGCTTGCCATTCTATTCCTTTCTTTCTCTCTTTTCTTCTTTCCCCTTCTCTTTCTCCTTTTTCCTATTTTTAACTTTTTATTTTTATTTTTTCATTTTTTTCATTTTTTTATTTACTTTTTGTATGTTTGTGTAGTTAGTTCTATTTTGTGTTTGTCTCATTCATTAAACAGCGTATTTTTCACAAGTGATTTATTCAACAACTGCACAGCAATGGACATCAGAGTGCCTAAAGCATACCGCCTGGGCTGGCTAGTGAGTTACGACTTCCACGACTTTAAACTCACCTTACCAATAATCGGCCCTATCCCAGCCGAAATGGTCCCAGAAAAAAGCACACACTATACTGTGTGGACAGCAAGCTTCAAGATCATCACCAGTGTCTCAGTCATGCCAGTCGTCTAAGAACAAGTGTGCAGAACAGAGCTAACCGAGGATCACCACCTCACATGTGAGATGGACAATGCTACTGCACACCTAACAGCACATGAGACAAACTAATTAATGACGTACCCAGGATTTAAGAAACAGGTGGAACAAATTCTGAAGGATGCTGATGACATACAAGATGATGGAGACTGGCACAAACTTCATCAAATCCTGTATAAATATAAGGCATAATTTGCAAAGGACTCTTTAGACTGTGGCCTAACCAACCTACACGTGATGCATATCCCTATGTACCCGCTAGCTCCGCCCACTTTTGTCAAACAATACAAGATCCCCCTTAAATCATACAAACCTGTACAGGAGATCATCAGCTCCATGCTTGAAAAGGGTCTATGCAACAGCACTTACTCAGCCCCTATATGGCCTGTCCTAAAACCAAATGACAAGTGGCGACCGACCATCGACTATAGGAAACTGAACCAGCAGGTGCCATTGTCGCATTGGCCCATGACTCAGCTAGAACAGGAGATACCAAAAATTAGGGGAGCCACGATCTTCTCCACGCTTGACGTGGCCTCAGGATTTCGGACTATACCAGTACATCCCGATGACCAGCACAAGCTGGCTTTCACGTTCTGCAACCTGGCAATATACCTTCACAAGGTGTCCATTCAGTTAAGCCAACTCACCAGCTGAATTTAACATCTTCCTCAACAAGGTGTGACCAGACGCTAGAGTAAGGGGCAACCTGATCTACATGGATGATATCCTTATGAAAAGCACAACTGTGACTGATCACCTGAAGGAAATCGACCATGTTCTGCAACAACTGACCACCGCTGGGGCCAAAATCGCCCTCCACAAGAGACAATGGTGCAAAAACAAAGTCAACTATGTGGGCCTGCTCATTGGACCACAGGGCATCGAGCCACAAACCAACCGCATCCAGGCTATTCAAAACATCAAGCCACCCTCCAACGTCTCAGAACTCCGAAGTTTTCTAGGCGTATGCAAATATTCTTGACAGTTCATTGAGAACTTCTCGGACATTGCACGCCCTCTCACAGCACTCCTGAAGAAAGATTCCCCCTTCACCTGGACAGACGCACAGCAAAATGCGATGAACGACCTGAACAAACACCTGTGCACCGCTCCATGTCTGGCTTACCCAAACCCACAGAAGGAGATCTACCTGGATGCTGGATTCTCCAGTGCTGGGCTCTACCAGCGGCATGACCAGGACAAAAGGGTGGTCGCATACGCTAGCAAGACACTCTTGCCACCAGAGTGCAAATACTCGGACTGTGAGAAAGCCCTGCTGTGTACTGTATGGGCCATCCAGAGATTCTCAAATTATATCGGAGCCCAGAAAGTTATCATAGAAACCTGTCACCAGCCTGTCACATTTCTTAACAGCCAACGCATCCGCGATGGTGCGGTCACCAATGCCCGCCTCGCCACATGGCTAATGGCCCTCCAAGGGCGCAACGTGGAAACACGATATGCCCAAAACCACAAGTCAGCACTGGACAACGGCCTGGCAGCATTCCAAAGCTGCTCGGACGACACACCGACTGTGACTGCAGATATGGAAAGGCCCCAACCACAGCCACCCACCTGTCACAAGTACTTTGACGTGTGCCAAGGCATGCCCACAGCCTATGTAGATGAATGCTCCTATAACCACTAGGGTAACCTAAAAGCAGGTGCACGTGTTCTCTGGATGAACAACGAACCATACCAACCACAACACTTCAAGATGGGTCCCCAGTCCTCAATATGCAGAGATAGCAGCTGTCCTCATAGCCCTACAAATAGCATCGGCCCACAACATCAGAGACCTGCTCATTTGCACAGACTCCAACTATGCCAGACTTAGTATTACATGCCACCTCCCAGGCTGGAAGAAAAACAACTTCAAGACGGCAAACAACAAACCAGTTAAACACCAACACTTGTTCCAGGCATGTGAGGACATCACAAACAAACATGATATGATCATCTACTGGAAGAAGGTGAAATGTCACTCAAAGCAACCAGGCACAGACAAAGACCTCAACGACCAAACAGATGCTCTCGCCAAGGCAGGTGCCTTACACGGGGAGTTGTGGTCTCCACCAACCCGACCACACAAACCTACTGTTACAGCCATAACCCGCAACTACCGAACTCAATCAACCACACTCTCCACCTCACAGCCACTTGTGCTTGCTCCACAAATATCCACAAATGACATTGCTGACATGCAAGCGTCTGATGCCACTATACAGACCATCCTTCACCACCTCTCTGACCCCTGCGACCACCCTATTACAGCTGTTAATCTACCCCAGCCCTTAAACGGCTACATAATGTCAAACCCATGCTGCCCGTGATAGACGCCATTTAATGGTATGCCCCTGATGACCACACTGCGCCAAAACTTGTGGTGCCACAGTGCCAAAGGGGGGTCATGTTAATGTATGCCCACGACGCACCATGTGCCGGACACCATGGCACAAGAGCCACTTATGAGACACTGAAACAAGTGGTATACTTGCCCGGCATGCAGCAAGATGTGACAGAGTATGTCAAAAGATGCCTTATTTGCTGTCAATTCCAACCAGCAAACCCAAACTACAGAGCCCCACTGCAACACAGAGGAGTCACATTTCCTTGGTCAGACCTCCAAATCGACTGGGTAGGACCTCTTCCCAGGTCAACAAGGGGCAACAAATATTTCATCACAGTCATGTGTCAGTTCACCAAGTGGGTGGAGTGCCTCCCAACACCCAATGATACTGCACAAACCACTGCCTACCTTGTGATGAATTGTATTTTCTCAGTGGTTTGGGCTACCACTGAGAGTCAATTCCGACAGAGGCACCCACTTCACGGCCGAGGTCAGGAAGCAGATTTGGAAGCTACTGGGGGTGCAAGCAAAACTTCACATCAGTCACCATCTCCTTGGGTCAAGTGGAACGAACAAATCAGACGGTGGTCAGCATGCTAAGGAAATATGTGTCTGCCTATCAAAAGGACTTGGATGTGAAACTTCCCCTGCACTTGCTCATGCAGAGGCCGATAACAAACACATGCTCACTTAATTGCAGAAGATGACTGTCACAACCAACGTAATAAACGGTTTCTGGGGGCCTTGCTCGGAACTGTGGCCACGGTGGGCACTCTTTTCAACCTGGGCCTGTCGACTCCGTGAGCCTGTCGACCCTGAGACAGCATGTGAGAGAGATCCAGAATGAGATACACCTTTTATAGAATTAATAAAATATTATACTGTCTGTTTGGTGAAGAACAGACCAAATAATTATAATGTTAATTCGATTGCCGTCAATTTAACAACTTCATTTAAATATTTAGGAGTACTTATAACTCTGTATAATTACTCATTATCAAAATTCCTTTTTTATGAGCTAAATTCGCTACAACAGGTTATCGAAATCCATTTCCTCCCTCTATTTCACATGCAATGACTTAAATGTTTTCCATATTCACTCTGGCGAAGCCTCAAACTCTCTGTATTATATCCTGAAAAATAATTGGGTCTCATTTCAACAGTAACAAACTTACAGCAGGGTCACCAAATTTGATAAGGCACTATTACAGGTTATCGAAATCCGTTTCCTTCCTCTATTTCACATGCAATCACCATATTCACTCTGGTGATGCCTAACACTCTCTGTATTATATCCTGAAAAATATTAGGCATCACCAGAGTGAATATGGAGAACATTCAAGTTGTTGTGTTTTAAATGGAGGGAAATAACGGATTTCAATAACCAATTTGGTACTGCACTCCCTTTAAACCTTTAGCATAAATTGGTATGATTCCCTCCTACATGTGTTTGAAAGAAGAAATTACAAAATAATTCTGCAAATTGCTTCTATAAGGGTGCCTAAATGCTGTAAATTGTGAATGTCCAGCCCTCCCTATCAAAGCACATTGCAAGGAAATACTTTGAAGGTAGTTAGAAGTTACTTTCTTTCTGCAATAGGGGGAATACTTTCCTGGGAGCTTCTTTTTTTTCTTTTGAATATAATATCAATATAGAAAATGTATCAGCAGTGTTACTCATAAAAGCACTTCTTTTCTGCAGGTGTTGTCCCAGTCATCTTGTCTTTTATGCAAATATTTGTTCATAAGTATTATTTGATCAAAACAAATGTGACATGGCAAGCTGCACAGAATTACTGCAGGGAAACATATGATGACCTGGCTACAGTAGAAACTGACCTTGATTGGTTAACACTACAGAAAGAATTGGCAGCACAAGGCCTAAATGATGTTGCCTGGGTCGGCTTGTACATGATATCGACAATTGGCGCTGGGCCTTTAATGATATCCCACTGAAAAATTCATTCTCACACTGGAACACTGGACAGCCTGATAATTTGGGTGGGAATCAAGCATGTTGTCTATCAGGTCCACTTGGATACTGGTGGGATTACACTTGCACACTCCTTTTTCCCTTCATATGCTTCAATGGTGAGTGAAAAGGTTTTTATAAAAAAATAAAATATTGTCTTTATTGACATTTGCTTGCTTGTGTAGCAGCATGTTAGGTGCAGTTTTTACTTTAAATTAAGCACATTAATGTTCTATTATATTAAGCTCATGGTTTAATGTCTGTTTAGTCTTCAGAAGGTGACCTTCAAAGTACAACTAACACACACATATAATAATAATAATAATAATAATAATAATAATAATAATAATAATAATAAACTTTATTTTGTATAGCCTTTAAAATAAGTTTCTCAAAGCACTTGTCATAAGAGATGAAATTAAAAGATACACATAATATAACAGACACTCAAACTAACCATACAAAAAATAAAAACCCAATAAATAACAAACAAAGAAGTCACATAAAAGCTACCCTAAAAAAGTACGTTTTAAAATGGGATTTAAAAACACCCAGGGATTCTGCATTCCTAATCTCTGAGGGCAGGAAATTCCACAGTTTGGGAGCCAAAGAAGAAAAAGCCTGATCACCCACAGTTTTTAGCTGTGTCTTTTGGGCAGTTAGAAGACCAGCTTCAGAAGAGCATAAAGCACATGAAGGTGTGTAGGGGTTAACAGCTTTGAGGTTGACAAACAGAAATAAAGTTAGTGTTATTACTGCTAATGCTGTAACTGTACTTTTCTATATTGGTGTACCATGAAGGAAATGTTTTGTAATTGTCAAACTACAATACAAAGACTTACTGGCAACACGAGAAAGGGCAAGTGAATTAGAAAGACAAACAACAAACAAACCAAACAACAACAGAATTCAACAAACTCATAAAAAAAAAAGGAAATTATTAAGGTCACAGGGGCCAAATGGCGACATCTGGTGGGAAAAACTGGAAGCACAGGGATAGAAAAGCCAAGGCCTAGAGATCTAGCAGGAATCCCGCAGATACTGTCAGCACTAAACATATGTGTATTTTTATTTAAAAATAGATTTAATTTACTTTTATAAGCTTTAGTGGACCATTAAACTTAAGCAAGTTAATGGTACAGTGCTTGCCCTTTGGGGGGATATCTTAAGGCAGGGGTGGCCAACCAGTCAGAGACCGAGAGGCACATTTTTTTACTGTGTTACCACAAAGAGCCACATCATACACATAGGCACACATGAACATCACCCATCCCTTCCTCTAACGCGCGCACACACACACACCTCTGCTCAGCCAGATTTATTGTAAATGTCACACACCAACATAATGACAGAAATTGACTCCTACAGTTTTAAGACCACAGGCCAGTCATTTTCAACAATGAACATTGTGTGCACTGTCTCACACACACAAACTCTTAGTTTAACCAAGTCCACAAACAAAAATATAATAATTTACAATAGCGTTTTTCTTTTACTATGCATGTTACTTAGTGGGAATTTTGGCATCCTTGCCTTGAACAATCCCCTTCAAATCTGCTTCGTATTCCGTTGTTGCCACTCGAAGCAATTCTTTCACATGGGTGTCAGTCAGAACAGATCGATGCTTTGATTTCACGTGTTTTAGGGTAGAAAACACAGACTTTGTTTGTGTGTTTTTTATGTGCGTGTTCACTTCGCTTGAGTTCAATACGGTATTTTCGTCAAATGCGCATGCGCGTGAGATGAATATACCGCAAAGTTTCCCAGTACGGGTAGGGGCAAGATCATTTAAGTCTTAAAAATACTGTATTGAACTTAAGCGAAGCGAACACGCACATTAAAAAAACACAAACACAAACTTCGATATAAACGTAAGAGCCGCATGAAACCAGCCAAAGAGCCGCATGCGGCTCGCGAGCCTCGGGTTGGCCACCCCTGTCTTAAGGGTACAAAACATGCATACATTATGGTCATCACATTTTACAACAACTTAAATCTTTATTTCTGAGGGGCTATTTTTAAATATAGTAATCACACCTATTGTTATTTTACAGCTAATATCAGTGCTGCTGGCACTCACGCTTACTGCCAAGAATTTCATACAGATTTGGCTGTTCTCAGCAGCACAGAGGAGAATAACAGGATGCAGAGCATTGCATATGTGCAGGGACGATCTTGGATTGGCCTATACAGGGACAGCTGGAAGTGGTCAGACGGGACAAACACATCGAACCTCATGTGGCTTGCTGGACAACCTGATAATTATTATCAAAATAAAAACTGTGCTGTGCTTAATAATGGATGGATCAATGATGTAAATTGCAACCAGCTCCACTATTTCATCTGCCACACCAGTGAGTTGGGGGTTGGGGGGTTGGAGGTATTTTACCTAACTATATGACTGACCTATCATTGTTTCTTGGTGTCTGTATGTGTGTGGGGGTTCTAGCTCATCTACTGCGGAAACAGCAAACAGTGAAACTGAAAGTAAAGCTTCTGATGAGAGTGTGACTGATTCTGACATGCAGTCGCCCATTTCAGAGCTGGTGAGTCACATGATGCACCAAAATGACAGTGTGCACACCCTTTTCATGGTCTATTGTAGTATAGTAAATATTAGCACATTTTAACAAATCGTCTTAGCTACAAAGATTCAGTAAAAGGTGCTTTGTAATAAAAAAAAATATATATATATCGAATTTAGAGTTTTCATTGCAGGAAATGAAAGTAGACTGTCAGGCAAAAGAACGTGCCGGAAACCGGAGTGAAATCCACAAGGCTTTTTAATGTAAAAAGAACAGGGCAAAACACAAAAAGGAAACCCCAGGTTGCTAAACCAGGTAAGAGCTGTGATCGGGCATAAGCTAAAACAAAACCACCTAGAGTAACGTAGCCAACCATATAAACAACACTGAGTAGCTTGAGTAGTCCGACAGTGTTCTATCGCCTAAGCTGTAGAACAGACAATGAGCTGGTGGAGGAACGGGGGTTATATAGCACGGAAGCTGATGAGTGCCAGGTGTAGCTGATTAGTAAGTGGGAGAGTGGCTTGGAGTGATAAGTGAAGGTGTGGCTGGTGGATCCCTGAAAGTACCCCCTCCCCCAGGGGCGGCTCCCGACGCCCTAACCCTGCGCCTGGGTCGACCCCGACCCCGGGGCGCTGGCCGATGCGGATGAGCGGCGTGGAACTCCTCCAGGAGCGCTGGATCCAGTATGTTCTGCCTCGCCACCCATGATCGTTCCTCAGGGCCGTAGCCCTCCCAGTCCACGAGGTATTCCAGCACCCTGCCCCGACGACGAGAGTCCAGCACCTCCCGTACCGTATAGACCGAGGGTTGTTCCAATACTTCAGGCGGAGGGGGCCTTGCCTCGCTGGGGCGTTGGGCTGTCGGTGGATGGTGTGGCTTGAGAAGTGACACGTGGAAGGTGGGGTGTATCCGGTATTGTGGCGGGAGTTCCAGACGGTATGCCGCCTCGTTGACCTGCCTCTCGATCCTGAACGGCCCGATGTACCGGGGGCTCAACTTCCGACAGGGAAGCCGCAGTCGGAGATCTCTGGTGGATAGCCAGACCCAGTCTCCGGGCCTGTACGCGGGGGCTTCCGACCTTCGTGCATCCGCATGTCGCTGGGTTTCCCTCACTGCCCTACGCAGCTGAGTGTGTGCAGCATCCCATGTCCGGACGCTCTCCCGGAACCAGTGGTCCACCGCGGGCACATCGGAGGGCTCATCGGACCAGGGAAACAGTGGGGGTTGGAACCCCAACACGCATTGAAAAGGGGTGAGACCTGTGGTGTCTTGGCGCAACGAGTTCTGTGCGTACTCCGCCCAGGGCAGGAACCGGCTCCACTCCTCCTGGTCCTGATGGCAATATGTCCTCAGGTACCTCCCCAGCTCTTGGATCTTCCGCTCGGTCTGGCCGTTAGACTGGGGGTGGTAACCGGACGACAGGTTGACGGTGACTCCCAGTAGTCGGAAAAACGCCCTCCAGACGTGTGAGGTGAACTGAGAGCCCCGGTCAGACACTATCTCCTCAGGGAGGCCGTAGTTGCGGAAGACGTGATGGAAGAGTGCCTCCGCGGTTTCCAGAGCTGTGGGGAGGCCTCGGAGAGGGACAAAGCGGCAGGCCTTGGAGAACCGATCGACGACCACGAGAACGCAGGTGAAACCCTCTGACCGTGGCAGGTCTGTGACAAAGTCTATGCCGATATGAGTCCACGGCCTTTGTGGAGTAGGTAGGGGGACGAGTTTGCCCATTGGTAGATGTCGGGGAGTTTTTGAGATGGCACAGATGTTGCAGCCACGGACGAACTCGGCCACCGTGTTGCTCATACCTGGCCACCAGTATCGCCCCTGAACCAGACGCAGGGTCTGCCTCCTGCCTGGGTGCCCAGACCCTGGGACTTCGTGGACTGCTCTAAGTAAGGCCTGTCGACACACTGGAGGAACAAAGGTCCGGTCCTCGGGACAACCAGGGGGAGTCGGTTCTCCGCGTGTGGCCCTGCGGATGTTCTCGTCCAACTCCCATATGATCGGGCTCAGAACGATCGTTGGAGGCAAGATCGGCCCAGGCTCGGTGGGTTCCTCAGGTCCATACACCCTGGAGAGAGCATCGGCCTTGCCGTTCTTTGATCCTGGCCGATAGGTGATGGTGAAGTTAAACCGGGTAAAAAAGAGAGCCCACCATGCCTGACGGGGATTTAGGCGCTTGGCCTCACGGAGGTACTGAAGGTTCTTGTGATCCGTGATGACTGTGAAAGGATGGACAGCCCCCTCCAGCCAGTGTCTCCACTCCTCCAAGGCCAGTTTGATGGCTAGGAGTTCCCGGTTACCGATGTCGTAATTCAGTTCCGCTGGAGACAGCTTTTTTGAGAAGTAGGCGCAGGGATGGAGTAGAGGGGGATTCCCTGAATGCTGGGAGAGGGTGGCCCCTATGCCCGTGGAAGATGCGTCCACCTCGACAACAAATGGGAGCTGGGGGTCAGGATGATGGAGAAGCGGAGCGGTACAGAACCTTGTGCGTAGCTCCTCGAAGGCCTTTTGTGCTTCTGGGGTCCAGGAGAGGGTCTTGGCTTTTCCTCGCAGTAGAGACGTGAGAGAGGCGGTAACCAGGCTGAAACCTCCAATGAACCGGCGGTAGAAGTTGGCAAAGCCCAAAAACCTCTGGAGTTCCTTGATTGAGGTGGGAACGGGCCAATCCCGTACGGCCATCACCTTCCTCTCATCCATCCTGATGCCTGCTGCGTTGATGTTGTAACCAAGGAACTGTATCTCCAAGCGATGGAACTCACACTTGGGAAGGTTGAGATATAGTCGGTGTTCTCGCAGCCGGGCTAGGACCTGGGTGACGTGCTTGTGGTGTTCGTGCAGCGTCCTGGAGTAGATCAGGATGTCGTCAATGTAAACGATTACGAACCGATGAAGGAAGGTTCGTCGGAGGGCCTGTTGGATGTAGCCCTCCATTGCTTGGTGTTCCGGGGCTGACAAGGGGTAGACCCGGCCCTTTGGTAGTTTAGCCCCAGGCTTTAGATCAATGGCACAGTCCCACAGCCGGTGTGGGGGTAACTGAGTGGCGGCCTCCTCACTAAAGACGTCAGAGAAGGCCTGATATTCATGCGGGATCTCCACCTGAGCGGGTTGGGGAGCTCCTTCCACTTGAGTAGCTGCCAGGGTTAAGACGGTCCGGAGGGGAGTCGGGAGTGGACGTAAACACTTCTGCCGGCAGGCGGGGCTCCACTCCAAGATGTCACACGGGTCCCAGGAACAAGTAGGGGAGTGCTTGGCTAACCAGGGACGACCCAAGATTACGTCCACTGTCGAATCCTCCAGTACGAGAAGCTGAATCTCTTCTTGGTGTAGCACTCCGACTTGGAGGACGATAAGTGGAGCACAGTACTTCACCTTGCCCTTCCCTAATGGTCGTCCCTGGATGGTCTGGACGGCCAGTTCCTGGGATCCCCTCTGCCGGCGTAGCTGGAGGCGTTCTAAACACGCCTGGGAGATGAAGTTCCCCGCGGATCCTGAGTCAACTAGGGCGTTAGCCGATAGAGAGAGAGCAGGGGTTACCAAGGTGACCCTGAGCGTAGACAGATGAGTAATGTCAGGAGAAAGCGTGACAGTACTCACCGTCCGACGAGGAGGCCTCACAGGACATTGGGCCACGCGATGTCCTTTCTCTCCACAGTAGAGGCAAGCTCCAGCCGCCCACCGGCGCTCCCTTTCTTGCCGAGACAGCCGCTGTGACCCGAGTTGCATGGGTTCGGGTTCTGGAATTGTTGGCGCTGCCATAGCCGGTGCTGGTTCGACCTCGGGGGATTTGCAGGCTGCCAGGTGTTGAGAGACTCGGATGGATCTCTGAATAAATGCCTCAAGCCCCAGAGAGTCATCATAAGTGGCCATCGCCAGCCGGAGCTCCTGATTTAGGCCTCTGCGATATACAGCCAACAGCGCCTTCTCATCCCAACCAGCAGATGCCGCCAGAGTGCGGAAGCGGAGGCTGTAACTCGACACGCTGTCTATCCCCTGGTGGAGGTTGAGCAGCTGATCAGCGGTTGAGGTATCCCCGGGGGCGGTGCTAAATACCTCGGTGAAATGACTCGTGAACGCGGCGTATGACGTCAGGGCCGGGCTCGCTGCGCTCCAGAGCGCTCTTGCCCACGCTAGCGCTCTTCCAGTGAGCAGCGAAATCAGAAACGCGACCTTTGCTCGTTCGCTAGGAAAACATTGTGGTCGCATCTCGATGTAGATGGCCGCCTGGAGCAGGAAGCCATGACATTCCGCCGCATCTCCGGAAAAAGACGCTGGGAGCGCCATCGGGCTGCCGGATGGTGGAGGAGCTAGGTGTGCGGCTTCCGGCCGGAAAGCCTCTCGAAACGCGGCGGTGAGCTCCCTCACGAACTCGGACGTGGCAACGGGTTGGTCCTCCGCTAACTCGGACGCGGCAGCGGGCTGTTCCTCCATGCTGAGGTAACGCTGTTTCTTTCCTTCCGTGTTATGGTGCCCTTCGGTTTTGTGAGGGTCCGTTCTTCTGTCAGGCAAAAGAACGTGCCGGAAACCGGAGTGAAATCCACAAGGCTTTTTAATGTAAAAAGAACAGGGCAAAACACAAAAAGGAAACCCCAGGTTGCTAAACCAGGTAAGAGCTGTGATCGGGCATAAGCTAAAACAAAACCACCTAGAGTAACGTAGCCAACCATATAAACAACACTGAGTAGCTTGAGTAGTCTGACAGTGTTCTATCGCCTAAGCTGTAGAACAGACAATGAGCTGGTGGAGGAACGAGGGTTATATAGCACGGAAGCTGATGAGTGCCAGGTGTAGCTGATTAGTAAGTGGGAGAGTGGCTTGGAGTGATAAGTGAAGGTGTGGCTGGTGGATCCCTGACATAGACTAACAAACAGCAACATGAACTGCGTTTTATTAATATTTGTTAATTGTGAAATTCAAAAGATTTATCTGTTATTGACTGATGAATGCTCATATGAACTGTGTGACAAGCACACTGATCCAATATATATATATATATATATATATATATATATATATATATATATATATATATATATATATATATATATATATATATATATATATAGCCACAAAAAGACATAAGCTTAAAAATCCTGTTTTGGTTTCAGATCAAGATGAAGCTGGATAAAAATGGCATGCTGGAGAACACCACAGTAACCTGGAGAGTGCAGTCAGATGGACAAGTTTTTCAAAAAAAAAAGGAAAAAAATTAACTTTAAATGCTTGGTCCCTTTGTTCATGTTTAATTTCAGTTACATGCCTTAATTGTGTATATAGTATAGTATAGTATAGTATAGTTGTAGAGACAGTGATTTAGTAGAGATGCTTGTAGTTTGTTAAGAAAATCAATTCAAATACTTTGTGTAAGAAAGTAAAATCTCATCTGGTTATATCAATCTTCATTTGTTATTCTTGATTATGTGTAGTTTTACTAAATGTATTGTACATTTGAGGCCCTTCATGTAAATTTAATAAGTGCAAAGTTTTGCTGACATGTAATGTGAATATTAAATGTGAATATATGTATATGTAAAATATATTTAGTGTAATTAGAAAATGTTATGGGTAACTGATATTATTATTAATGTGATGCTCTAATAATCATACTAATTATTTCACCCCTCAAAACAGTGACACTGACAAATGTTAATGTCACTTCCTTATTGAGGTGGAATGGAGCTCAGGCTTATTGCTTGGAACGTTTCATACAGATGTGGCTACTGTGACCAGTGTGGCAGATAACAAAGTGATACAGAGGAAATGATGCTCTGCTTAAAGAATGATGTTTGTTGACATATTATCCAACAATCTCAATTAATTCATATGCCACAACAATTGTTTATGTTTTTATTTTATTTTATTTAGATGCATTTTGTTGCAGGCACTATATGGGTAAAATTATTCTCTTTCAGTGTTCAGAGGAATCAATTGCAATTCAGCTAAATGGATTTTTAATAACAGCCTAAACTGCAACAGTGTCTGGCTCTGTTAAAAGAGAAAGAAAGTAATATATATGCATATAAAAGTTTCCTGTTGGCTTCTAAGTAATCTAAAATAATTTTTTGGCTGTCCACTTGGAGGTAACCCATATTTGAAAGAGTATTGTAAGCCTGGCTTACAATACTCTTTCAAATATTGATACTGAACTGCTCCAGATGATGTAGGTGGCACAGTTGCGGTTAGAGTTTTGGAGCGTACATTAGTAAAATGGTTTTTACCTTCCAAATGTGAAATGGCTCTCTTTCTGTAATTTCACACGTTGTTATATTGCATTTTTGTATATTATTGATGGTTTCTATAATTGCAACGTGATAGTGGTCGTATTAAGAGGTTGATTAAGTCGGGTTAGCCCCACTGAAGGCCCAAGTGCCAAATGCATGGTCTGCCATCGTGTTTAAGTATTGTCAAAAAAAAAAAATTATTTTGTGTACATCCCAATCTCATCGTCAGACCCCTGTGATAGCTTGCGATTTCCTTAAAACTTTTGCAGTGCCTATTATAGTGTTGTTATGACCATCTAGTAAACATAAGATCAGTTTTATCTGTGCTGTTTATAATTTGCTGCATTTACTCAAGATAAATAAATGCATGAAAAATTCTAGGTTTTTTTTTTTTAGCTTGAAAGTTTTATATGCTCTGGAAGAATGCGTCTTAAAGAAAATGTGCACTTTTGACTTGTGTATATAATTTGATCCTGATTTTGGAAAACTGCCCCATTTTAATATAGACAATCTCCTAACATTTTGATCTCCTGTTCTTACAGACAATATGAATCAGGACAAATAAACCATTCAAATCAAAATTTAAAGCCTCATGTGTTTAAATTAAAGTCCATTTAAAGCCTCATGTGTTTAAATTAAAGTCCATTTAAAGCCTCATGTGTTGTCTTTTATTTAAGCAAGGAATGACTGGTTTATAATGTTGAATCACTTATTATATGTTTGAATCACAGTATTAATCTGAACACTGAACTTCATCTGCCTACAAGGCAAATTGTAGTTAAAACTAAACAAACCTAATTTGCAAAAGAAACACTGAAAGCCAACCATTTATTTACAACATAGGTGAAACAGCTGAGGAACAATCTTAAAGAGATAAACACTGTAAATTGGACACCAGTATATCAGAGGGCTTCAAGAGAGAATGGCTATCTGGTTTTAAAGGAAGAAGAACTTCAGGTTCCACTCCTACCAGCCAAGAACAGGCTAAAGTAGGAGCAATTTTGTACACCACTCTGGACAAGGGCGTCTGCATTGTGCTAAAATGTAAAGGTAAATACACTAAAACTGGTCAGTTAAAGACTGGAAAAATATCAGCTGGCCCAGTTTTCAGCTGTTTCATCTAGTCCTGCTTCATAACGTTTTTAATGAAATATAGAGAAAGAGAAACTCAAGTGTAAATGTTTTCTCACAAAACATTATGGAAGAAAACCTCTAACACTAGAGTTTCTTTGTTTATAAGACCATTTTAAATCAGTTTAATTTTAAATGCTTTTTAATATAACTGTGAAATTAACTAATATAATACATTTGTTATTCTGCCACACAATAGCCATCTCTTTCAGGACATTACAAAGCTATGGTCTAAACTGGAAAAATCTGTCCACATGAGGAATACTATATATACAGTATTTTAAAAAGCTGTAATTGATTTACAAACAATGGTTCAAAAGTTAAAGGAAAGGGAATGGTTCAGGATCCCACTCTCAGTCTCTCCAACCCTTTTAAGATGGTACAGAAGATGATCATTAATACGATTTTCTCGAGAAAACTGGCACTGGCAGGTGTCAATTATTGGAGAATTGATATTCACAAAGAGTTTTGCTTACAGAGGACATGGTCATGGGTCCAGGTTTCATTCTTCCCTTAGGTAACTACATACATTTATTATTAATCTCAATTTAGTTAAAATATTAGTTTTTAACTTTTAAATTGTATTTTATAATAAGAGGGTTTTAATAAAAAAATTTTCAAAACATTGAAAACTCTTGTGTAGGAATTTCTGCAAAAAATGTTTAGGAATTTCTGCACTGAACATCAATGAATATTTTAAGCCCAAAAATCACAGTCTGTATAGTGTTAACTCTCTTCTATGTGTAGATGAGTGTCTGTATGACAGTGGATCTCCAGCATGTCTTTAACAATCTGGCACACGGTGTAGATATGTGGCTTAGAGGTAAGGTACTCCAGCATAACCTGAGCTCCAGCTTCCACAACTCTGTTTATTATGAGGACACTAGAGAAAGAAAATATAGTAATGTGCATGCATTAAATAATGTATATCAGCATTAATAACTAGCTCAGTTTTAGTAACAGACCTGCGCTTGGAAAGCAGATTTTCTTTCTGAAGGGCCAGAAAGTCTGGGAGATACTGCTCAGGGTCATGATCCATCACCACTAGGTCCAAACGGTCCTCACTGAGGTGAGAAGCTAACTTGGAGATGGCTTCAGCTGAGGAGCAGGGTAGCACCTGAAACTAAGGTAGATGGAAAAAAGTTAATAGTAATGGAAATGATCGAAATGATATGGCTCCATGTAATACATTAGACTCAAGTTCAGTTTGTAAATAAAATAACGTAATAAGTTTGATTTGAAAATAATTAAATAATAGCTTGGGAATGAATTTGAGGACAAACAATGCACTGGGCCACAAGAATGTCAAAACGTTCCAAATAATTCATCTTAAGACATGTGTTAAGAAATAGATGGATAATGGATTCATCCAAGTGAGGAGCGCAGTGCAGAAGAAATGTTGCTTTCATAACACGTTTTTGTGCTCCATGTACCTGAGAATTATTGAAACCTGCAACAAGCAGGATCTCCTCGCCTTTTTCTGCAGTAAGCGGGTCCACCTCCACTGTGAGCAGTTTGCCAGAGTTGGGAAGCAGACGCAGTATGTGGATGGAGGTGTAGCCACAGTGCATGCCCAACTCTAGCACCCGAAGAGGCGCCTCACGTTGTACCACCTCATCCAGGAACACACCTGACAAAATGTTTGGAGTTCAGTGACTCACTATAAAGGCAGCGGTTTGCACAAAGCATCCTCATAAGAGAACGGACACAGACACGGACACACACACACACACACACCTTTTTCTGGCCCGATGCTGAAAGAAGCGTGTTTTTTGATGTAACAGTCGAACGTGGCCAGCACACTTTCAGCCTGTCCATGGGTACACTCAGAGAAGATGTAGGCATGTGTGTGTCTGACACATATTTTCCTACGTAGGACCTTTTGCACTCTTTCATACACAAAGTGATAAAACGCCCGTAGTGGGGAGCGGCAAAGTGTAATGACCACAGGAAGAAGAGGAAGAGACAGCAGGATCAGTGACACCATGATTTTGGACCTGATGGGCAAGTGAGAAAAAAGCCATTAGAAACTAAACGTAGCCAAACCATAAGTGTCAGAAAGGCCTACACACTACACACACACACACACACACACACACACACACACACACACACACACACACACACAAATGTTTTAATTTAAAACTATGCAATGATTAGTGAAACTATGCACAATAAGTATAATATTAGTTATAATAATATGTGAGTAAAAAAATGTGTATTATTGGCACTAATAAAGGTCCTTCTAAGAAAGACATTTTATTGCTACAGCACAGCACAATGATTAAATGAAATAAAAATACAATGAGCCAAATAATTGACTACATACCTCTTACAATGACATATTTATATAACTCCAATTCCAAAAAAACCCTGAACGCTGTGTAAGATATAATAAAAACAGAATACAATGATTTGCAATTCAAATAGACCTGTTGTGGCCATAATGACCTTACTTTTTTCTGATGTTGTACATTTGTTCGGTTCCTTTAAGTTCTATTGTGCATAAAATATAGGTTTATAAAATTTGCAAATGATTGCATTCTGTTTATATTTACATTTTTGGGTTTGGGTCTGTATTTAACTTTTCTAATGTTTGCACAGCACAAATAATTAAACAAACAAAACAATAACAAAGGCTTTCTATAAGAAACAATTACTATAAATAAAAAAAACCTAAAAAATATTTTTTTTCTGGAGACATTAAATGAAAACTTACCAGCCAAAAGAACCTCTGTGGGTGTGTGTCAGTTACTATATACACAGATGTGTGTGTGTGTGTGTGTGTGTGTGTGTGTGTGTGTGTACAAAATGCAAAATGGTTTGGTAAAATCAAAAGCCTGAGTTGCCAGGTCCATCTGTTAGTTACACGACACCTGTTTTTGACCAGTTTATTTGTCCGACTTAAATGCTGAAGAAAACACTAACAGCACATGGGCACTTCTTAACCAAGGAAGTACCAAAGTGCATGTGAACGTTTCCCATGGTAACCTTAAAGGTAAAGTGCAGCACAAGAAAATCATTGCGGTAGTGAGTAATAGGAAAAGTAATCGAGAATGAAGTGCCAATATTTCCCACTAGAGGGCAGTTAAACCTTCTGACCTATAATCACTACTGCAGACGGGGAAAGACAATTTGTTACTCTAACCTTCTTACACATGTCTTTGTCCATCAAAATAAAAGCTAATTTATGTTATAATTGTCTCCCAAAAACCTTTCTATTTTACTTCATCTTTATATTTATTCAATTTTACTGCAGAGTAAGACACAGAAACGTGATTTTTAAAAATGTAAAAACTATTCGAAATCAATAAAAGCAATCGTTATAAAATATCTAACAGATAATGAACTGAAAAAGTTTGGCACTGCTTTCAGTCAGATTCAAACCTTAATCTTCTTGTTGTATTGGTTGTTTTTGATTATGCATTCCCAAATCAGACCATGCATGAAATGGATTTCTCCATTCTCTCTCATTTATTAGGATAGAAATGTTAGTAATAACAATCAAGAAACAATGAACAAATAAACAAAAACCTTTGCGGTTCCAGCTGGGGTCATGAAGGGGTGCAGGAGCAAGTGATGAGTAATTATCAGAAATATAAGAGGAAATTATTAATCTTATATTATTATGGACATGTATGGGTATTATTATAATTACATATAATTATATAGTCTGCATGTTTTTCACCCTGCCCAAAAACACCTCTCTCTCTCTCTCTCTCTCTCTCTCTCTCTCTCTCTCTCTCTCTCTCTCTCTCTCTCTCTCTCTCATGCATTCACTTTTTTTCTCCTCTCTTCCTCTTTGTCAAGTTATACATACTCCTGACCAGTGATTCTGTCTCTTTTTACTTTCCAGATCCTAGTTAATGTTTGTATTAAACCTAATGCCCCACCTCTAGATGGCGTTCTCTTTAATTGGAGACACCCAGAACTGCAGCTGAGGATATTTTTACAGGAATAGCCTTAACTCAAGCAACTCAAGAACTATGAGGATGGAGTTGGACTGTAATGAATATGATCAATCTGTTTTAAAGGCTCAGGGCTACACATTGCATGAACATTTCTGCATTTATGTGACTATCAGTAAACATTTCACTGAACACCACACCTCAACAATGATAAAACTATAATGAACGGACATGAGGTGAAACCCAGATAAGGATGGGTTCCTTTTTGATTCTCAATCCTGTCAAGATTGCTTCCTCATAAGCATGTTAGGTGGTAACTTAGGGGTTAAGGCTCTGGACTTTGAATCTGAAGGTTGTGATTTCAAATCCCAACCACACCAAGCTGCCACTTCTAAGTCCCTGAGCAAGGCCCTCAACCCCAAAGCTGTATTAATGATATAATTCTGGATAAGGGCATCTGCTAAATGCCAGAAATGTAATCTCAGGGAGTTTCTACTTCTTTTTGTCACCATTGGTTTCTCATTAGGGATAAACTTATAAGCACTAACATTTAAGTTTTAAAATGTTTATCTCTGTAAAGATAATTTGGGACAAAGCGCTTCACAAAATAAAACTGAGTTGATTTACATTATGAATGATCCAAATCTTAAGAAACCCTGCACTGTTTCTGCAAACTGTTTTCTAAACTCGCCCAGTTGGGTGTGTGCGGAACAGGGCGGTGCTTCGACTACAAGCGAGCCTCTGATTGGCTGTATGACACGCTCCTCTGTGACGGAATGACACGGCAGCGCGGGGGAGTGGGCGGGGCGCGTTTGGGACGCTCATCCGCAAGTGCGGTGCGGGTCTGCGGCAACGAGCGCACGAGCGCAGGGGGGCGTCAACCCGCAAAACTTTCCTTTTTATTCCACGCATCATTGGCGGCTGGATCGCTCCGCTGCAGGCTCGCTTGCCTCTCTGCGCTACACGCCTGAGTTGAACGCTCACATTGCACGCTAAATGGCCAGCCCTGGGTCGGATGCTAGACGGCAGCTCCATCCGCAACATCCTCACTGCGACGACGCCACCGAACCGGCCGTGCGCGAGTCCCGGAAATGGATCGAGGTACGTGCTCTTTGCCCGCGACGTCGCCCGAGGCTGCAGGTTATCCCAGTCATGCTGCTTTCACCAGTGTATGAGTGTGCGCGCGTGCGTGTGCGCGCGCATGCAGGGTTTGTTTACAACTTAGGCGCAGACTGCATACTGAATGGATCATTGCTGCATTACTGCCAAACACTGTTCTGGGGAATTTAGACAGCCTGACTAGTCACCTGTTGAAATAACAGACGTGGGAGTGTTAGACACCACATGGTTACATTTCATTTAGTGATGTTTTTATGTCTGAATTTTCTTTCTTAGAGAAAATATAACTGGTGGTTAAGGTGAAAAGGCATGTAACTTGGTTGGTATAAGCAATGCTACATCCATAATGATTAAGTAATAAATGGGATTTTTAAAAATTCTTTAATGTTGTGCTACTTTCTCAAAAATACTTGGTTAACTATGGTTAAAAACTTTAAAGACACCGGACACATTGATATGTGGTTTATTACTATTTCCCTTTCTGGTTAAAAAAAGAGGTCCAAAACAATTTCAGTATGTCAGTGCCCCAAGTGAGCACCATGAAGACATGGTTTTGCCAAGGTTGCTATGCACAAAGACCATACCTCAACCCTGCTGAACAAATTTTGGATGGACTGGAACTCCAACTGAAACACGTGTCTCCTCGCTCAACATCAAATAGTAATATTGCCGGGTCTTTAGCTCCCCTCGTGAACTTGATCAATTCAGGACAAATTGAATCCAGGTATCCTGGCCTTCTATGCCAATTACCTTCAACTTTTGCCTGATGTCTTATTTTGAGTACAGTTTATGTTTTTGAAATGGTGTACAGTGTAGATTTCACTGAAAAGGGTAACGTTTATAATGGGAGCATTATGGGATTATGGGAAATGGGATGTTCAAAAATCACATATGGATGGGGTGGTCAAGTGTCCACATACTTTTGACAACACAGTGTATCATTAGTAGTGGAAAATACGTTTCTTCTCGTTTTTACCAGCTGGGAAAGATGGTGTACCAGTTTTACCTTATATCACTGTTAATTATTTATTTTTAGGTGAGCTGTTTTTTTTTTTTTATAGAAGACGGGCAAGATGATAATTTGCTCAGTGATAGAAGTGTAAAATGGTCAATACGCCTAGTTAACCGTAAGAAGTTTGATTGCTCTAAGTTCCTTTTGCAGATTGAGAAATACTGTATTTGAGGTCACCTCATTATTCAGAATAATAGCCAAAAGGCTAGGGAACTCAGCAAAATGTCCCAAAGGCCCAAACTATTCTCTTTGACTTTCGGTCTGCTTAGCGCTGACTATAATGACCATAATAGTAATTTAGCTTTTTTCATCGGGTATGCATTTGCATTTATCTGCTTTCTATGTTCTATCAATGTCACATATTTGCCAGGTCTTTATCTTCCCTCATAAATGTAATGGATTTTTGGTAGCCTGGTATTTTCTTCCAAACGCATTAAACAATTGTTGATTGAGGCATCAATTTTTTTTGCAAGTTTTTGCCCTGGTGGCTTGTTTTTACAAAGCCAATGACATCTGTTTTAATTAAAAAGGCAGTTATGTATCCACGCTCATCATCATTGCCTGCACTTATGGCTTGTGTCTGAATGATCACAAGTCCTTACATCCAAATCCTAAATCATGTGTACAGTGTAACCTTCACAGAAAAGTTATCATAAGACCATGTGGAAAGGTATGTCCAAATCTTACATCTGTGTAATAGATTTGTGTGAAATATTTAGTGCACTTAGTTAGCATTAAAAAGCTTGATTACTACAACTTTCATTTGCAGAATAAAAGTTTTGAGTGATTTTGGCCAAAAGGCTAGGAAAATTTACAAATGTCTCAAAGGCCCAGAATCATTTTCCCTCGACTTTGGTCTGTTTAGTGTTTTCGATAAGGATCATAATTGTATTTTGTTGATGTAACTGATACCTTGCCATCTTTTACTCTACCCATTCTGTCTTCTATTAATGGCACATATTTGCCAGGTCTTTAGCTTCCCTCATAAACTGGATGAGTTCAGGTATTCTAGCATTTTATGTTAAATGCCTCGAACAACTGTTTACTTAGTTCTTATTTTGAGTGCAGGTTACTGTTTTTTGCCTTGGTGGCTTGTTGTAGAAAAGCTAATGGCTTATGGGTTCAATGTGGATGCCTGTTGTGGTTTTGGCATGGACTTGGGATGGTTTTAACACTGTTAGGAGGAGACGGTCGCGTCTGTTTATTTACCGTCTCTGCAATTGCGCAAACGTGTATAAACAGAAACTCTTCTGTACTCTTATTTCTCTTCTGTCTCAACTGAAACTCTACAGGGGAAAAAATAAAAGCTTTAAAAACTTTCACAGAATCTGTTTTTGATGCCAACACATGTGACATGGCCCTGGGCAACACCATTACGCAATTAAGAAATCCATCCTGCAGCAAACAGATGCTTGAACTTAAAAATGTTGTTATTGGAACACAGGCAACTATGAACAACTTCTGGTATGGTTTAGGTATGGACTAATATTTTATTTGTTAAACCACAACATACTGCATTTTTTGTCCATTTATAGTAACTTTGTGTGGTGGAACGTCCTTAAAACAAGTTATTTCCTATAATCTTGTTATAACTGCTGGAAATTGTTCCCTTGCCATTCTCTATTTTTCCTCTCTTGAAGTTAACAAGAAAAAATAAAGGTTGTCATGTTTTAGTAAAGCACAGAAACCGCAAAACCCTCCTTCCTGAAGATGTTTTCTTGTCTAAAATATACCACTTCCAAATTGGAGGAATGTTGCTTTTAACAAATGCTTAGAATGTTGCTTTTACCAATAGCAACATTGACACATTTTTTAAAAAGCTTTATATGTGGAGCAACTGCCATAAAAACTACAACATTGCAATTGACACCTAGATCTTCTTTTGCAGCCTGAACTGCTGTCAGAGCTGCTATTATTCAACATAATGAAAACATAATAAACAATCAGACCCAGTGTGGAATATGTACATATTGGCCACATCCACTAAAGTCATAACTCATAATCTCATATGTAAATTTTAACTAATTATATCCATCAGGATGCCCTGACCTGAGTTGGATTATCTGAGCCTGATTAGTCACAGGGTATTTGAATTTGGACATCACTATATACACTATATGCACACAAATATTAGGACCCTTAACTCTTCCCCAAACCGCTACCACAATGTCAGAGGCACACAATTGTATAGGATGATTTTGGATGCAGTAACATTACCTTTTTTTCCTTCACGTAAACTAGAAGACCCAAACATGTTTCAACATGACTGCTCCAAACTGAGCTCAATGAATATATAGTTTACATGGGTTGGAGTGGAAGACCTTGATTGCCTGCTATAGAGCTCTGATGTCAATCCTACTGAACACCTTTAAGCTGAATTGGAATGTTGATTGCACCCCAGGCCTCCTCACCCTACATCAGTACCTGACTTTCCTAACACCATTGTGGCACAAATTTCTATAAGCACACTTAAAATGTAGTAGAACGTCCTCCCAATAGAGTGGAGGTTATTGTAACAGCAAATGGGGACTAAATATAGAATATAATGTTCAAAAAGCACACACAAAATGTGATACACCATAAAGTTATTTATAGTCATTTATCCATATAGTGTATCATTGTTATTAGTTTTCAATTACCGGTAGCTAAAAGAATGAGCTACAACAATAGCAGTTTGTAGATCAGTGGTTAAGGCATTGGACTCTGGATCAGAAGGTCATAGGTTTAAATCTTAGCACCATCAAGCTGCTACCTCTGGGCCCTTAAACAAGGCTCCTAATCCTCAACTGCAGTAGGAGTCTTCTCTGGGCATGTTGAACCATTATATGGTGTGAGCCATTATATGGTTCTGCATAGAATAATTCCCAGCTTAAGTCATGTTACACCTTTTTTTTAAATTTTGCTCTGTGATTAAAGAAGTAATTAAAAGTTTAGTACTCGTCACAGAAAATTCTGTAGCATATATTCTGTTTTCTGTCAGATTATGTTGTATGATAAAGATTCTGTTGCTTTGATTAAATAAAATAATTATGTCAATCAACACAATCCAGTCATATATAGAAAATGTGGTTGTGTAAATACAGAAACAATTTTAAAAGCGCACATGATCTGATAAGGATATTGCTTTTTGTACATTAGCCTGTTTTTTGGGGGTTTTTTTTTCACCATTGTCGGTACCATATCTAGCTGTTCCTTTAATCATATGCTGCCTTCTTTTCAATGGCCTTTTGGACAAGCATTATGGAAGTGTTTACACTGGCTTCTTTGGGCGTAGTGACAATTAAATGATCGCCGAAAATACTTTTATGATTATAATAGTGAAAATGATTGAATCCCAGATTTTGCCATTACCATTTTAGCACCATGAATATTACAATTGAAAGGCAAGAGTTAAAAATAAAATCCATAAATAAAATAATGTTTTGTCTCAGCAGTTACATGAGAAGGTGTTCTTTCTTATTAACTTGCAGAGAGTGAGTTATGAGTTTTCTCTTGTGGCCACGAGTCACAGTTATTATTAATCTAGCATTGGTATGTTCACTATGTGTATGTCTGTTTACTAACGGAAAGAAATATTTCCTTTTTTAAATGAGATTTCTGGACCTTCTTGTCTTATCATAGCTGAGCATGTTTTTATACTCCATAACTCATGTTAGACAAGTAATGTAATGAACTTAACACACTAAAAGAGTGAAGTAATACTTTGCTTATGGTGGCCTGAAAACTGTAATTTGTTGTAATGATTTTTCACCTTGGGACCTCTGTGTAACATGGAAATAAAGCATGTATTTTGTTTGTGCAATCAGAGTATGTAAAGCTCAGAAAAGTCTACTGCACTCTACAGTCACAAGCCTGAATAGTTACATGTACTGTTCTACATTAGTAAACGTTTTGGATCGAAATAGCAGTACAGCAACAAGAAAAACCATAAGTAGCTTAGCAATGAACTATCCATTTAAAGTTAGTAACAAGAGTGATGACTTGCATTGATGATTTCTTTCTTAAAACATTATTTAATGGCGATCAATATAGATGTAACCAAGTATTGTGTCTTTATATTGATCCAAATTGTTTCAAAGCTAATACTGCTATAAACTTATTTTAAAGTGGAGAATGGGGACATTACACCATTCACAGTGTGTGAGAGGCAATGTTGATTTTGGCCATGTTGATTCTGTAAATAGGAAAGTACCTGGTAGTTAAAAGTACTACTCCAAATTAGAGTTGAAATTGTAAAAGGTTTTTACTGATTGTAAATAAAAAGTTAAAAGTCCAGGCAACGTTCTTTTGAATCTTTTACTAGTTGTAGGCAGGAAATTTACAAGTTGCATTGTGGCCTTAAATGCAATATACGTTGTTTATTCTGAAATGTGGACCTCGGGTCAAGGGTCAATTTTAGTTACCACAAGCAGATACTAATTGCTAATCATTTCTAGGTTTTTGTTCAACATAGAATTAATTTTTGTATTTAAAAACAAAATGCAACAATGAATTAAACAATTAAATATACTGAAACTGCTTTTCTATGTGTAGAATGCATATCATTTCATATCAAGTGTATCCCAATAGCAATAAAGCTTTTAAGGCACTGTTGTTGCCTGGTCCAAACTTAATTTAGCAGATCATTTCAGAAAGAAGCCCTGGATCCGTTTGGATTTCTTTGGCGAGGCAAAACGTAAGGTTTGTTCATGATTTACATCTGCTTGTTTGTTAATGTTGCACCACATTATGTTCGTGCAAGCTCATTTGTTCATGTATGCTTGGATAGATCTTTCTGCACATTGAAACTGCAGTCAGAACCATAGTTTTAAATAGAACCAGTTGCACTGACAAACATTCAACAACAATATCGGATCATGTGCCTGAAATAAAGATCCAGTTTGTGGCTTAATTGAAAATTTCTATATTTGGCCTCTGGCCAGCGATAGATCACTGATTAGCCCAGGAAATTTATTGGTTGTGTGGTGGTGATGGCTTGAGAGAAGGAGTTTGGGAAGATGGTAAGAGATTCAGGGGTGGGTATTAAAGCTTTTGCTGGGCTTGTTCTGGAAATCAACAGTGTAAATTTCTTGACTTGTTTCTACACTGCATTGTTTGACATAATTTTCCTTCAGGGACAAATCTGTAGCTTAGGTGCCTGGGAAAAATTTCATGTCCGTGCCTTCAGGTTTTAATTTGCAGCTTTTTGTTTTTTTCTTTTTTGGGATGTAGTCATGTTTTAACAGAATTTACTTCACGTTGAAGTAATACATCTATGCTTTAAAATCCAGCTATCTACTTAAATTCACACATCATATAAGGATTGATCTGGATGACCGTAAGAACTGTTTTTACTAGAAATTAGCATTGAATTAGCATTAGCACTGATTCTATTGTAGTCAATTTTTGCAGATAAACATGTTTCGAAAAAAATATAGGCACTAACCAGACCTGAATGTTTTATATTATTAATTCATTAATATTTTAATATTTTAAATAATATCTGAATTATGTGCTCACTTATGCTTAATCACTTTAATTTAGTCTGAATTAATTTGAAGTTCTTACACTGCAACTACCTTACCATATGAGATAATAGGTACTATTTCTTTAGAAGAATAGAGAATGAACCTTTAAGGCAACCAAAACATGACTATGAAGACTAGAATTTTATTAGCCCAAATGCCTAGATGAATAAATAAAGTATATGTCTACCCCTGCAGTAAAACAATACTGTTTAGCTGTAAACTGTAAACATTTGTATATATTCATTCACCTGAAGTTAATTCTGTTTGATCTAATAGACTAATATAAGGGGTTGGCTTCCCCCCCCTAATAATTAAAACATGTAAAATACCAACTCATGTATTGTGCACAGAATGGTATAGTTCATCCAGTCAACATCAAATTATGAAGCAGAGTCCTGAATTGAGAATTTGGACAACTCTTGCAGTTTCAGTGGAACATCTTAGCTCCTAGGGATTGACTCTTCTCTTAACGTTCTTCACTTGAAAAACCTCCTGTAAATGTCTGTCCAAATACCTGTTTCAGAACCAAGGGGACTTATGTCGGACTGCAGACTGTCAGACTGATATATTCATAAAACTCTAGAGAACTAGACTCACTAAAAGCATTGCTTGACCCTTGCTGGTGTTAAAAAAGCATTTGACATGGACATGATGCGCTGCATCGAAGACTCTCTGGATCTAAAATGTGTCAAATTAAAATATTCCCAGTCACTTGGTTTGGTTTGAAACAGTATTTCAATTTTTTTGGTTTATGTGTTCCAACTCTGAGGTAACAAAATGAAATGCATTTAATACTCAAGTATTATTTTAATTGTATTGAGGCCTAAAATAATCAAATGATGGTTTGAAATGCTGTTAGGCCCAAATGTTGTGTTGTCTTGTATTCTATCCACACACACAGGCTATGGAATTGCATTGTTTGTGCTCTAACCAATCAAATCTAAAGCTGAGAACTTCTAATTGTCAGAGGTTGCCGTTATCATAAAAAAGTCCAGATTCAATGTTACACATTGCCAATAGTTTTCTTCAAATGTATAATGAATCTATAAAAATGCATATCCATGTTAACCGGCGCTGTTCCCATTCTTATGCTTAGCTATCTAAACTGTTTATTAGCGTTAGTAAGAAGTTTTGGTTTTGATTATATGTACTGTCTTTAGTCTGTTAGTGCATTTAGTTCAGTACACTTGCTCAGCCTTGTTATATACTCCACCGTCCCTCGCTTATTGTCTAAGTGGGTCATGATGAGCCGAAGTAGGACGTTTCTTCAGCTCTAAAAAAAAATCTCTGAGCGTGTGTTTGGGTCAGCGATGGAAACCTGGGAGCTGGAGTTTTTAATTTTTCTATTTTTTTTGAAGGGATAATGGTGGCTACGTCATAACACACACATTCACACTTTACACGTACATATCAACAGGCTTGCTTGCCTATCCTTCCACTTTGTCTCATAATCTGCTCACGATAACAGCTCTTGACTGCCTAACCCACTTTTCTCTTATAGCTCTGCATTTGACTGGAAAATGAGAAGAGTCTGACACACAGCTAAGAGAAAGGCCCTAAATACAAACCAGAGCAATATGTTCTGTATTTTCTAGAGCAGGAACCACATAGCTGCAGAACTAAATACTTGTACTAGCTTCTGATTGTAATGTACTGTGTAGGTTTGGGCAAATATGTATTACATATTGGGCAATTTTTATTACAAACGTGTTGATATCTATTACAGTATTTACTGTAGACCCTGCTAACATAAAATTTTTTTTTAGGAAAATGTACATCCATGATTTTTTTAAATGATACCTTTTGAAAAAACACTCCATAATAATGTGAGCAAAAAGTGGCTTCTTATCCTTACCCTAATTTCTAAATAAAACGCATTTTCCATGATATCCTGATACACAGAGTTTCCTCATGCAAACCCAACCCAGCATTACCCAAACTCTTACATCAATGTCCCTTAGTACACATGCCCTCACCCAGGCCTGTTGAAACACTGTATAGCTTCTGCTGTAGGAGAAGAAACACTGTGAGCTTCAGCTGAAGGAGTGTAACACCGAGCCTGGTTTGTTGTATTGGCTTATTAGTGAGGATGATAATCACTGATTAGAATGTGGCTGTATCCATTTTGGTTGTGTTCGGATGAAGAAATGTTCTCACGGTTTTATTTTCATTTCTGTAAGATGATGTTTTGGCTGCCATCAAATTACAGATTCTGATGTTTCTATCAGAAAGCTGTAACCCAACCATCAATTCCTACACACACACACACACACACACACACACACACACACACACACACACACACACACACACACAGATTTGAGATTCTGTATTGTTCTATGCTGAGCCCCGATCAAAAACAATGGTGTTCACCACCATGAATGGAGCCATTCAGAAAGAGGCACAGATACTCTTGCGCTCTTTTTCTGTCTTTCTTACACACTCACACACTCACACACACACACACTCACACACTCACACTCACACACACACACACACACACACACACACACACACACACACAAATGCACCCAGTAGGCCTATACTGTTCCTACGCAGACAGACACACAGAGAGACAGGCAGGCAGACAGAGACAGAAATATGTACACACATGCACACCAATTACTCAAGCGCTAATTAAAAAACACAAACACATGATCTTACCAAATTTCTCTATTACACACACAGACACACACTAAAAATGAAAAACCCCCAGCTGTTTTACCTGGTCATTTCACGCACAGTGTCCTCCTCCTTCGTTCATTTTCAATATAATTTTCCTTCATCTTTTTCTTTTAGTACTGTTAAGCACCTGCAAAGTCTGTCAGACCTCAAAAACTTAAAATGCAGTTTGATTCTCTAGCCACTTCTCTCACTGTATTCAACTCTATCACCAGTTAAATCATCATTGCCAAATGGTTGTCTTTTAGAAAATTCCAATATATTCAAACCAAAGATATTTTATTCAGATTTTTAAACACAGCGGTCTACATGATTGCATAATCCTGCAATAACACAGGCGTGGACCATTTCTGTGTTGTGTTCCAACCTGTCGCTGTACCAAAAGCACCAACGGTTTCTACTGACTTGGATATATATTACTTTTAGGGACTTGTAACTCACTGAGCTCTTAAAATTTCAGTTTATACTTATACATATGTATACACTTCTTCAAAAATTACTAATGAATCGAAGCTCAAATAACATTAAAGAAATCTTACACCACATAAGAAATTATGCCCGTTTTGTTGCGCATTTACCCAGGAGTCATCTGGTATGAAAGCTAAAAGTTGTGGGTGAAAACATGTAAGTAAAAAAAAAAAATGGATCTTTAGACCACTGTAATATTGCAAACTTTGAATTTGTGGAAAAATAGTCAGGAGATGTCCATTCAATTCTGGCTACAATGACCTTTGCAAAATCTTTAAAAGAGCTTTAATATTTTGAGAATTTAATCAGTAACTAAGAATACAGTTCAGGTAGTGTCAGTTTTGCCCAATCTGTCTAAGGTCTAAGGTCTAAGGTATAAACAAGTACAAATGCAAAGCCATAAAATGTGCAAAAATGGCCACATTTAAAAAATAAGCAGTTTTTTTATTATCTACTGCTTTAAATATAAACTAATCAGGAGTATCATTACTGATACACCTGACATTTCCAGCCATATGTGTTTTTTTCCCAATCTGTTAGCACAAACCTGGACATACACAGTTGTATAGGATGTCTTTTGATGTGGTAACATTAGATTTTCTCTTGAACCAGGAGACTCAAAAATGTTCCACATGACATAGTTAGTTGATCTTGAGGGCAGCTCTTGAGTGACCTGCTATAGAACTTTAACTGGACTTTGGCGCCAGCAAAAACCTGCGTCAATTAAAAAGTAAGAAATAATTGTCCATGTTACAAAGCCCTGCTACCGGAGGTGTATTACATACTGCTTGGCTAAAAAAGTACACTCAATATTTTGTTTAACCGCCTTTTGCTTTGATTTTTAGCGTAGTGTTGTTTTTTTATGCATTCATTAATCAATTAATCTTGATTATTTAAGATTTTTTTTCGGACCACATTTTTTCCTCGAAAATCAAGTTCACCACTACCCTTTCAGGTTTTAATCATGTTAGACAGTTCTTAAGCCAATTTTAGTAGTTTCATTAATCTCCTTAGTTGTTTTCTTTGATTGATGCAGGCCAATAATTTGACCCTTCTGAAACATTGTTTCCACGACCACAGGATATGTTTTTCGGCATGGGAGTTTAAGAAATAAGAGACTACTCACTGTGTCAGCTGACACAGTTATCCAGTGGAATCTTACCTATTTAGTTAAATCCACGTGGAGACATGTTTTGGCCAGACACTGTATAGGCTATTGTAAGTCTTAGATTGTTTGGAGTATTTATGTAAATTATGTTACAGAAATAATGTTTCAGTAGCTACAATCCCATTATTTATATTAAAGCAAGCAATTGGAGCCATGCTGTTTTAGAAGCTCAATGGTGTCTATATGTAACTTAGATCCTATTTGTTACCATAATGTGTTTTTCAGGCTCTTTTAATATTTAGCAGCAAAATGCTTTAAAATCTGCACCCATTATTAAAAACATTCTACCATGTTTGTTCTAGTTGTAAAGATAAACAATAGATAAACACCAGAGATACATTCTAAGTTTGGAGTTTTGCATCTGTTCCACGGTGTGTTCTTCATATTTTATTTGTTTCTAGACATCTGTCTTTTGTTGATGACTCTTGTGACAGTCCAGACTCTCAGCAAACAAAATCATTTCCCATGGACCTTCAATGAGATGGGCTCCAGATGCAGGAGGAAGAAAATCTGATGCCTCTCTAGTGATCTCTTTAAAGTCTTCTTTCATCTGCTAATCTAGCATTCTGTCACATATATCATTCCCATTAGCATGTAAATGAAAAGGTCTCTTTCTTTGGCAAGTTCTCTCTTTCTCAGTGCTGCTGTGTCGGCTTTGTGTCAGTAGCTTTTTCTAGGTTTACACTTTGGTTTGTTTCTGGCCATTTGTGTGTGTGTGTGTGTGGGTGTGTGTGTGTGTGTGTGTGTGAGAGCGAGAGAGAGCAAAAGAGAGCGAGAGAGCAGAGAGAGCAGAGAGAGCGAGAGAGCGAGAGAGCGAGAGAGCGAGAGAGCGAGAGAGAGAGAGAGAGAGAGAGAGAGAGAGAGAGAGAGAAAATAACCTCAACGTTTTTTGGGATGCTGCCTGTGGAAGCATGGCAACTGTACTTCCAGGCTCAGTGACAGGATTATTCTTTAGCATTTTTGAATTGAGCTTCTTAAAAAGGACTATGCAGTCCAGCAGTTCTTGTGCACTCAGCCTGTAATTGGATTGGATTAACAGGAAATAGAATACACGAATAAACCTTGTTTTGCACTATTTGCCTTTGGTATCTGCTGCCAAGCAGTTCTGAAGTCGGAATTTAGACCGACTGAGGCTTCTTAGTATGTGAGACATTTACTGAAAACATTCTTTGTGGAGCAAACTCCTAAAAGCTAGTTAAATATCTTCCAGGCTAGTGTAAGTGTAAGGATTTCAGTGAGTTTGACAAGGGTCAAATTGTAAGTGCGTGAAGATTAGGTCAGAGCATCTTCAAAATGTCAGCTCTTGTGGGGTGTTTCTGGTCTGCAATGGTCAGTATCTATCAAAAGTTATTCAAGGAAGGAACAGTGGTGAATTGGCTACATGGTCATAATGGTAGTCATGATGTTATGTCTGATCGGTTGCCATAAATTATGTGAAGCAGTCCCTGCAGCCTTTTCCCCTCTACCACCAGACATAGCTGCCTTTGCCAGCTAGAACCTAGCAGCTGTGTTCCATTGGGCATCATACAGTTCCCAGGGTATGTTGCTGTTAATGCACACTCTATATTTGCTCTGGTTGTTGCTTGTCTTTTTTGCCACCTCTGCTCCACCATATTGCATGGGGTTTCCCTTTCCCAGCAAACTTTTTCTCTGGGCATATGCCATTGTGGCTTAGACATGTGCACACAGGTCCTACAGGGCCACATCACCATTCTCTGTTTTTCACTGGCTTCGCTTTCTTTTCTCTCTGTTGTTGGCTATTTATAGCACAGCACATGTTTGGTGGTTTACTACAGAATTGACCCAAAAAGAGAAAACTGGTGAGGGTAAACCCCATTTTCCTCCTCCTAAAAGACGGGCATAAACGAAGACGTTGTGTCGGTTTAGGTGTGGGCAAACGAGAGTTCACTGTAGTTTTGAAACACACATTATGAGAAATTTCATTGAAAATTCTATCAAATCAAAGCTCACGAGACGTATTCTGTATATTTTAGAGAAAACAATAAAAGGACTTACAGATTTCCTTGATGATTTTCTTCTTTATCAATGGATATTAATGTGTGCATTTACAAGTCTGTGTCCCTGGAATCGAATACATTTACAGATGCCAGCAATGCCAAAAAGTCAGTTAGTGGAATGCGTAAGTGGAAGAAAGTGGAAACTACTTGCACTACATTATACTATGTACCGTATTTTTCGGACTATAAGCCGCTACTTCTTTCCCACGTTTTGAACCCCGCGGCTTAAACAACGAAGCGGCTAATTTAGGGATTTTTCATGGGTTTTTCCCTGTTTCACAAACTTCAAGCCAAAAAACTGAGCTTCATAACATGAGCTGAGCTGCACGGCATCGGGAGAAAAAACTTCCACCGGTGTTGATTTTTAAACGCACGACGATGCCAAAAGATAAACTCTCGAGAGAAATAGTTGTGAAAGGAAGGAGAAAGACGGTGAACAATGACTTTCTTGGTATGCTACTGTTTAGATACAAGCCGTTGTAACGCGTTGAGTCTGGGTCATGGGATAGCTCGCTAACTCCAGTTGCAACAGAAACCATATAAACACAGATAAGTTTCCAAAACTTGTGCTTTTTTATTTTTCTTGGCAACAGCGTTACGGGTTAGTCAAAGAAACTTAGAAATGAGCATCAGAAAATAATAAGGACATATTCCTCGGCCTTGCACACATGCAGTAATACCGAAAAAAAGACGACAGGCTATTCCCGAAATGGGGCTCTGCTCTTAAAGGAGCCACAACATATTTCACCCGTTACACTGTGTAACAGACACTGTCTTTCGTTAAAGCCTGTGTAAAGTTTATTAGTTTCAGTGTAATACACAGGGGCTGCTTATTTATGTTCAAAATAAAAATCTTTGTCAAATTCAGTGGCTTATATATAGGTGCGCTTTATAGTCCGGAAATTACGGTACATTTTATTGACCCAAAAACCAAGCCGATCACTGTAGCTAACGGCGTAATCGCTTACTGGACCGATTATGTAAGCTGTGCTTGTGACTCTGTTTTGAAACCTTATGAAACCCCAAGCAGGTCTTTCACATGCTAGCATCACTGTTGCCTGGTTTTATGAGATGCCTTTTTCAAATAAGCCTGTATTGTTTCTTCAGCAGATCGGGACTCTGTGGTCTCACAATGCTCCTGAATGAGGGCTCACAGTGTGGGGTATGAAATATGAGTGTGGATCAGTGAAGGGAATTATTTTCAGTCACTCCACACACTCACACATAGTCTGGAGTTCATGACCTTCTTCGAAATCAGATTAATGCATTCGATCAGGGCTGCAGGGGGTTTCGTGCAAATATGGGGTGCTGGAGAAGCAGACCGAAGGAGGAGGGGCATGATGTTTGTAGTGATACTTTTGCTCATATTTGTACACCCCAGGAGTGTGTATGATTGTGTTGATTGTGTTTGTGTGTCTATGTGTGATAGACCCCCTTTGATTTGGCCATGCATTGCTACTTGCACAGTTTATCCAACCCTCATGAATAAGATGCCGATCCCTCATCATTAATCTTGCCATTCTTTCATTTTCTCTCTCTCTTTCTCTCTCTCTCTCTTTCTCTCTCTCTCTCTCTTTCTCTCTCTCTCTCTCTCTCTCTCTCTCTCTCTCTCTCTCTGTCTCTGTCTGTCATTTGTTCCTTTCTCTTTTCCTCCATATAAAAGTGAGCTTTCATTCTTTTCTTCTAGGTCATGCCTCTCCCTTTCCTGCTCTCAAAGCCCTATTCTTAACACAAGGGGTGCAATCATAACAGCCTGCAGGCGTGTGTGTGTGTGTGTGTGTGTGTGTGTACACACTTGTGAGCACGTTCAAGCACTGTTCAGCACATTGTGCTGCATTTATAATAACCTGGATGTGAAGTATTAATGGAAATGAGCTAACCATCCACAAATAAATAAGCAAACACTGGGTGCCTTGTTTCTTGGTGTAAAATGGCAAACCTGTTAGTCCCTAAGAAGGACAAGCGCCGGGACATTGGAAACCAAAGCAACTCTCCTCTAGCGCTTTAGAATACGTTTAGATATTATGACTCCAAATGGATGTTTTGGCTCCCAGGCTTTGCTTTGGGCTTGTGATTTATATGTTGGGGATAATCTTATCCTCTTAATGGCATTCAGTGCCACAGAGTTTGTACAGTCCTTACACCATGCTCACTTTTAGATCTCCAATTTCTTTTTTCCAAAATGTATTGCTAGAACCCAACAACAGTTTGCTAATTTCTACATAATCTTAAACTGCCATGATATTCATTTACCCGTATTACATTATATTACCAGACCTATGATCTTTTATGCATTTTGTGTAGTATTTAATCAGTTATCACTCAAAAATATGTCAAAAGTGCAGTCTTGTTTTAAAAATGAGCCAACAAATAAACAGTACTGTATGTGTTACAATTAGTCAGTCAGTTTCTTTCCCATTTCCACATGGTAACTCACACTGTGAACAGTACACTTTCACAACTTTCAAATGAGTTAAGCAGCAATGGCTTTAGATCGGTTATGATAAAGACACAGTGCTTGGTTATATTTACTACAGGAATTACAAAGTGCTGTCTTGAGAAGGTGATTATGAACACTACACAACTGGCACTATCATTACATCCTAGCCTACTCCACATAATTTTGTTATGGTGCAAATATTTGTTTCCTGTTTTATCCTGTTTCCTGTTTTGTTTTTGGGTTTTTTTTCTGCATGATTACATGTTTTTAAATGGTAGGGGAATTTCAGTATTGCACAAGTCCCCTGAAAATATCATAGTTTTCTTAAGAAAAAGTATTCCATTGTTATTTGTGTCACAGAAGGTTCTTATAACAAAGGATATGTCTACTTAAATATATAAACTTAAGACATATTCTTCATTGTATTCAGTAATTTTGGTGGGAATAAGAAGTTTTTGACAACTGCCTTAAAGAAATAAAAAAAAAATAATAATAAAAAAGAACTTGCTATGGACTGCCATAAAAAGATTCAACTCTACCATTAGGAAGTAAGCCACACAAGTTACAAGTGCATTTTATAATAAAGCAACAGTGTAAAAGGTTTTACCATCAAACCAACAAAGTAAAACGTGTTATGTTGTGCTTAATTCCCCAATTGGTTAATAACAGCAATGGCACTGATTGTCCATCATTTTTCTAAATTCACAGCAAATCTACAACCAAAGTTGTGATAAACTTCTTTATTTGCAGCACTTTATTATTTCAAATTTATGCATTTGCATTGAATTTATGTTTAGTAAACTGCTTTCTCACTGCCACAGCATGGTTAAATAGTGAAGTCCATGTTAGTTAGTCACATATTGGAAATGGTCCTTTATTGGAAACTAAAACTAACTAAAAATGAGTTTTAGCTTCCAGAAGTATTTCAGACTTTTCTGGAAGCTCAGTAGGCCCTAAGGGTGTGTCTAGTCTCTGACGTGATGGTTTCAGAGGAAAACCTACTTTATGTCATGCTTTAAGAATTATTCATGCTCAGACTGAATTAGTAGTGTTGTAATAAACATTAAATGCATTTATGATTAATTAGCTTTCTGCAAATGAAATTAGGGCTGAAATGATTCCTCGAGTAATTTGAATACGAAAAAAAACATTGAGGCAAATTATTTGCCTGGATGTTTCCTTTAGTCCATTTAACTACACATGGAGCACTGTGTTTCCACATGGACCATTAGTACGGACGCACCACCCGCTAAACCCGCTTTTGTGCTTACGCCACGTTTATACAGTAAATATGACCCCAGGACAGGTAAACACAGAAGACCTGCAGAATGAAAAATGTGGAGAAAACAGCGAGGGGCAGAGAGAAGGAAGAGTCAGGCCAAAGAACACAACAGAAAGTTTCCAAAGTTTGGGATCACCTCAAATTTTCACACATAAAGAAAACACCATACAGTGCGTTTTTACCTTTTTTTTAAATACATTTGAAATCGATTTTTATATTTGTATTGATTTTTTTATTTATATATTTGTATTTGCATTTTGACATAATATGGCATGAAATGGGTTTAGTTTATAGAGATTGCAATTTCAGCAATAAAAATTTAAAATTTTCTAAAAAAGTAAACAAGTTACTTGTTCATTTTAAGAGACCGGTCTTATTTTCTCTTGTGTATTTAGTATTGCTCTTTAATGAGGAAAAAGTACTTCTTATCTGATTACTAGCTTAATCGATGGACTTATCAGTAAGATACTTGCTTACTAAAATAATTGATAGCGGCAGCCCTAAATGAAATATAACAGCTATTTGCAGTTTATTATCATTAATAGCTAGGTGCTAATTTATTGTTACTAATGTAAGCATTGTTGAATGAAGTTGTTTGAGCTACGGATTTTACTTGGTTTGTGTTGGCTTTAGTCATTTAAACACAGTCAGTTTTTTATTCTGTTGTTTAACAGTCATGATCATGATGTGCTGTGCAGGCTTTCATCAGATATTGGCCTCTGGACAGATGGGATAATGGCTCACCCATCATTTTGCAATTATGCATCTGGGGTGTTAAGTCACTGGGATTGGGTCATGAGTAACTGGCTGTCACTGAACTTGAGATTCTGTGAGCCAGATGTCCTTCTGGAGATAATTAGATAATACCATCTGCCACCTCCATTCGCCTCCTAGCATTTTTGACACTTAGTGGTCAGTGCAGACATTGGATTGTAGACACAAATTTCTGTCAACCTTATTGATTTTTCAAGATCTGTCTGTTTTTGTTGATATTGCCAGTAACAAAATCTAAGCAAGTTTAATGTGAACAACCCATGACTTGTTTTTCTTTTCAATCTACTGAGGTGTATGCTTGTATGTGGATAGAAAGATGTATGTTGTAGAGAACTATAAGGAGTGCACAGTAAGAGGTGAATTGCTCGAATCCCACAGCACGATTCTGTGTTTGAAAAACAGTGGAGGAACATAACCGCGTTTGCTTGACGTCCAGTACTGCAGAGCAATCTCTAAAATTCAAGAAAGCACTTTTCAAAGGGCTGAGAAACATTAGAACTCTTGGCACACTTTTGAAGCTGCTTACACGTTACTCTCGGTCATCTCCCTCCTCCACAATCTTTCACTCATCAGAAGCTGTGAGATAGTAGGATGAAAGACTGTGCTGCCGGGAGGACGACTGTGAACATGTTCACATGCGGAGTGTCTTTTCTCACATCTCCACATGAGCAGGCTTTTCTACTGCAAAGAAGTGTCTATTCCTACCCGCTTTAGTACGGGGGGAAGATCGCATTGAAAGAACAATGTCAAATCTATGTAGGACTTTTCTTGTTCAGCAGGATTGTAGATTGCGTCGGTAGACTAAAGTGCAAAATCACAAGTCAATTTGAAATAAAGGTTCTTTTTACCCAGATTTGCTATTTGAGCATCCCATTCCAAATGTAGTCCTCGTTTGTGTTATCAAAATCTCCACTCTTCTGGTTAGGCTTTCCATTAGTTTTTGAAATGTGGCTGAGGAATTCTATTTTTATTCACCTGAGTAAGCAATAGTGAAGTCAGACACTGATCAAAATAGCCTGGCAGTCAGTTTTCTAGTTTACCCCAAAGGTGTTCAGTGGGTTTAAGATTAGGGCTGGAACAAGAACTTGTGGGTTGTGTAGAAGATCCGCATATAGTATGGGTATTGTTAGGCGGGAGTGAACGAGGCGGAAGCCGAGTTACCAGCAAACAGAGTTTAATGAAAACCACAGACGTAAAACGAAACCACAACAGAACGAGTCCAACTGAAACAATAACGGATGCTGGAGTGGGGTGTGTGAAGTGCTTATGTGCTGTGTGTGTAACGAGGGACAGGTGTGTGGAATCAGTATGATGGCGAGGAGCTCCGGACGGGCGCGGTGCGCACATGAGAAGAAGCAGGGTGCTCCCTGACAGGTATGGTCAGGTGTCCAAATTTTGGCTATACAGTGTGCACGTCTATCAGAATGTGACCCAATCCATCCTACAGCATTCTATTATATAATGTAAAGCCACCTTTTATATGACAGAAGAATCTGTGTTAAAAACATAATTTTTATAATAGAAATCCATTTTAATGCTGCTAATACACTTTTTTTTCTGTTCATTATTCTTATACACTAATTTAAGTATTTTATGAATACCTGTGATGTGCCAGTAAAGCGTATTATGTCACACAGTGTAGCTTCACACTAATGCTTACATTATCATGAGAACCCTGTGGTGGTATTAAAATAGTCACTGTCAGTGGTTATGACATAGGACATATGATTGAAAGTGTGTCATTTCAAATCCCAGGATCAACAAGCTGCCACTCCTGTGCTCTTGAGTAAGACCCCAACCTTAACTGCTCAGTTAGATAAATAAGATATTTGTAAGTCACTCCGAATAAGGGCGTCTGTGCTTCCTGATTACCTTCCTAACATTGTCTTGATTTATGCATGATTATGAGCCTGAAGAATGGAGAAGGAGTGTGCTGGTACCGATCTTTAAGAATAAGGGAGATGTGCAGACCTGCAGTGACTACAGGGGAATAAAGTTGATCAGTCACACCATGAAGTTATGGGAAAGAGTAGTGGAAGCCAGGCTGAGAGAAGAGGTGACCATCTGTGAGCAGCAGTATGGTTTTATGCTGAGGAAGAGCACTACAGACACATTATTTGCTTTGATAATGTTGATGGAGAAGTGTAGAGAAGGTCAGAAGAAGTTTCATTGTGTATTTGTGAATTTAGAGAAAGCGTACGACAAGTGCCAAGAGAGGAGTTGTGGTATTGTATGAGGAAGTCAGGTGTGTCAGAGAAGTATGTGAGGGTGGTGCAGGACATGTATGAGGGCAGTGTGACAGCAGTGAAGTGTGCAGTAACAGACTGATTCCAAGTGAAGGTTGGACTGCAAGAATGATCGGCTCTGAGCCCTTTCCTGTTTGCAGTGGTTTTCATTGGGAGTGACGAGGATGAACAGGATTAGAAATTAGTTTATTAGAGGGACAGTGCATGTAGGACGTTTTGGAGACAAGGTGAGGGAGGCGAGATTGAGATGGTTTGGACATGTGCAGAGGAGGGACATGGGGTATATCTGTAGGAGAATGCTGAGGATGGAACCACCAGGAAGGAGGAAAAGAGGAAGGCCAAGGAGGAGGTTCATGGATGTGGTGAGGGAGGACATGCAGGTAGTTGGTGTGAAAGAGGCAGATGTAGAGGACAGGGGGTATGGAGATGGATGATCTGCTGTGGCGACCCCTAATGGGAGAAGTCAAAAGAAGAAGAAGTGCTCTACAAAACGTATTTTGATAATGATTATTATTTAAAGGGTATTTTTTATTATTTGAGTTGAGGGTATATATTAAACTGAAAATATTCCTATTCCTCAAACTGAAATAGCATGTAAGTGCTCATTACATCCAGGATATGTGGGAACCACCAGGACATTCGCACATTCACACACTCATTTACACCTTGGGTGAACACGCATTTGGATTAGGCAGTACCTTTGCTGGTGAATCTGTTCATAAAATGAACCTTAGAAACCAAAAGAAAAACTTGGTATCCCCCCGTTGAAGTTGGAGGGACTTAACAAACAATCCTGGAGCTATAGTATTCTTGTTTGAGGAAATAAGCTCTGTATGGAGCACGAACATGTGAAACCGAGGTCAGATGAGCTCTGGATACGGTACAGTATATGATATGTGAAGTGTGTGAGAAGGATGCTCTGATCCTGGAGGCTTTTCTAAATGGCGCACAATATTTGATAAATGTCATGATATGTGTGTGCAATTAAACTGTGAATTGATTTGCTGTGAGTGTAAAGCTCACTACTAACCGACAGTTACAGGGTATCGCATTTCATTCTAATTATATTTATTGTTTATTGTCTAGTGTTTATTGATCCACTCAGCCACTAGCTTACTTCATCCTCCATCAATTCAATTTTATTTGTAAAGTGCTTCTAACAAATTACGTTGTCCCATAGTTTTAATTAACATTAAAGATCGAGCCAGTGGCAAGGAAAAAAATCTCACGGATGATAGGAGGAAATATCCTTGAGAGGAACCAGACAAAAAGGGGAAACCCATCCTCATCTGGTTGACATTGAACGTCCATTCGTTATATTGTAGTTCCAACATTTTTGAGGTAATCAGCTGTTCATTGATGGAGTCTCAATTGATGGAGTCTCAAGTAACTGTTCATAGTGATTGTAGTCCAAAACCGATAAGTTTATATTAATTACAGTTCAAATCCATCTTCATCGTTCTTGAGTTTAACCTTCCACAGCAACCTTATAGATATTTATACTGTTCATGTGGAACCATTCCTCCATCTATCCACCCCAAACTCATTTATGTATTCGTTCATCCATCCATCTATCTATCCATCCACACATGCATCCGTCCACATCCCACCATTGATCATTTATTATTCGTCTTCCTCTTTCACTATTTATTCATCTGCCTATTACTTCATCCACTCACTCTATTTATTTATTTATTTATTTATTTATTCATTAATTTTAAATGTTATTCATCACTTTATTAACCCATTCATCCAAGTTACTGAGGAAGACCATACTGCACATTTCACATATTAACCAAGTAAATTAGAGATAATCCAGATTAGGAATTGATAAATGAGAACGTAAATGACAAATTAATTAACTTCCAGCAGTTACTTTTTGTGATCTTTTTTCATCTGCCAATAAACAGCACTAAATGCAAAACACACGTGACAGATCATGTATCTGTCTTTTTTGTATGTTGATAGATAATGGCCCATGCATGCTATGACCCTAAAACCCACTTAATCCCCAATGCCATCTTTTCGTTGTGTCTTGAAAACCAGATTAAGGCATGCCTCAATGTGTGGATGTGTTTAGACGAGCAAAAATTGGGGTTTAAAACACCAAAAACACAAAAACCAAATACCCTGTCGACCACTGGCAAGAGTTAAGGCATCTAACAAAGAGGGAGATGCCTGCATCCTGGCAACGTCCCAACGTATTATACTGCATATGCTGGTAGGTTTGCCTGCTGTGCACTACATAAAATATATTCACAATTTTGTCGTATTGCTATCGCATTCGCAAGATTGCAAAAACATTGTAACTCAGGGACTTCCTGTATACGGGTTAAACCTATGCAACGTACTTTGCTTATGTTGCTGACTATATATAATTTTTTCTCCTCACAGTAACTGAATAAGTGAGCTAGCATTTAGGCCGAATTGAGAAGCAGGTGCTTTCATGTATTTTCTTGTGAAACCTTGTGTTTTGTCTTGCGATGAAGATGCTAAATTACAACCCTGCCAGCTTCTTTTCCTGATGTTTACTTTGAGTTGATGAACTGCTCCAAGTTTTCTTCAAAAAGAAAACAATTTCTGGCCTACAGCAGCCCTGAATGACCAAGCCTGGTTTCATACCTGGTGTTGAACTACAGATGATGCTTGCTCTGTGTGGCTGTTCAGAATAAAATTGTAGGCTTAGTGATATTTAGATTCTGCTGACATTTAAAATCTTAAGGTTTCAAGTAATTTGGGTTGTTATTATCCACAGTACTAAGGTAAAACATTTTTCAAGTTTTATTTTATGATTCAAGCAACCTTGGCTCCAACAGAAAAGCGTTCAGACTACTGTTTGGTAGATTGAGAGTTTGATGTTGCCACAAAAGCAGAACTGTGGAATTTAATGTGAAAGAGAGCAGACAGCATGTTTCCTTGACAAGTAGGAAGGAATTGACCAAATTGTGGATTAAGTTCAACCACACTTTGTTTCTTACTGTAGTTTGAGATATATTTAACATAAATTGAGTGTCTCTGGCTGCCCTGTGCTGCAGTTTGATTTGGACTGCGGATCTTTGAATTGCGATGAGACTGCGTAAGCTGCGAGTGTGGGTTTATGTAATGCATGAGCAGTCAGTGAGAACATCGTGTCACTGGTGGTACTGGTAGTGGTGGAGGTGGATGCTGGACTTTCTATGTAAGGGATGTGTATTTGACTGCTTGCCATTCAGATGATGTCACATGATGTGGGGCAGTTCTTAATAGGCTTCTTTGTTTGGTTAAGGTCAGTGAGTGTGTGGCTTTGTGTGTTTAACTGGTTGAACAACTACTGGTATTTTTACTAGATTTCATAATCTTTTTTTAGTTATAGTTAAAGCTGTTTCTTCATCCAGCAGAGAATGTGCCTTTAATTACATCCACACACAGACTACAGATTATATATTCAATAAAAACTATTGTATGTTTACAGCTTCTTTGTCAGGAATGAAAGTAAATACATAGTTACCGTAAATGTGCAAAATAATAATCTGTGTGTCATATTACACTTTATGTTCCAATTCTTAAATTTCTGGCTGCAATGTTAACAGAATCTTCTGAAAGGTTTTTTTCTCCATTTTCAAATTTAGCCTCAATATTCAGAGTTCTAGTGTGGATCCATTTCTTAGAATAGCTGATTTACGTCTCCAAGGGTCTGGGTTTGATCCGGAAATCGGGTGACTGTTGGGTGACTATAATTTTTTCCACTAGATTTCCCCCGTAGGATTAAAGTATCTAGCCTTGTGTTTATCAGTGCTTGAGAATTTTCAGTGTGATGTCGGTCCAAAAAGCAACAACAAAAAAAGAAAAAAACACCACTATGGACACCAAATTCTTTCTGGCTCACAAGAATATCAGTGATCAAAATATTTAAAAATAGGATGTAATTACTATACTGCTGAATCAACAATATATGCCTATGCGCCACTGGCCACGGTGGTATAACGCTAGTATGCCACGTCTAGGTGACATTGGAAATTAACTTTTGTTATTGTAAGACTATCAAAAACCAAATTGTTATTTTGAGATCATAAGAGAAGTAAGTTGTGGTCATAAGAAAACAACTTGTGTTGTCCTCAGCTCACAAGCAAAATAAGTTGTGATCTCAAGATAACAGTACCGGAATAAATAAATAACTCATGACCTTTTCTAGACTTCTGTACAGTTGACTATAGAATTGTTTTCATGTATTCTGGTCTAACAAAGCTCATTTATTATCTGCCAGACAAAGTGCAACACCTTTACATTTCAAGAGCACCAATCCTCTGCTTAAATGTTACTCCAGTACATTATAAGCACTTCTTTTTACATTTCAACTTGTTTAAAAGTACAAACGTACTTGCTTACTTTTGAAGGTGTTTAATTATCAAAAGTAAAAGTTGTGACCTATGAGAACCATATAAAAAATAATTGATGCTAGTTAATGTTCCATTCTCCTGCGTATCATACCTCTTAATGGAGAGAGTTACTGTTACTGACTTACTAAGCGAACTACGTCTCTGTCTTGCGAGAACCATGGGGTTACGAACGTTATTACGATACAGGTTTTCGTTTAACACAATTTATGTATTCACTTCAGTATTTCTGAAACATAGTGGAGTAAAAAGTAAGCTTTTAATTGTTAACATTTTCCAAAGTACAGAAATAGAATATTTTAAAAGTATGATATTTAAAAAAAAAATTTAATCAATTTAAAATCTCTCCAACTTGTCGACATCCACACAAAAGTATTGAAATTATTCTTCTTGTGAGTATTCTATAAAACCCCTACTATGTGTCAGAGTTGAAGAAGGGAAACAAGCTTGCTTAAGAGCGGTATTTTCATCCCACTCCTGCTTCCACCTTCACAATTTTACCTCACTGCAATGCGAGGTGGTATGTGTGCGTGCATCCGTAGGTGGTTCATCAGCAAGAAAGAGCGCAGTGTGTGACAGCGCAGAGGTTGGAAACGACAAAACCTCACAACATTGTTATATAAAAGTGCAATTACATAATCCTTCTTCCTCCTCTCATTAGATTTCTAAATATGGCCAGCCTCATTAAAGGACCTTTTAGATTGGTGGAGTAAGAAACACAAACGACAGAGATAAGTGGCAAAAAGCTAGAGGAACAAGCAAATTTTCCATAACATCCAACAAGCTCCATAACATCTATGTGCAGCATTTATGTTGCATTATTTATTGAGCTGTCTGTTTCTCTCACTCTTGTCTCCATCTCTCTCTCTCTCTCTCTCTCTCTCTCTCTCTCTCTCTCTCTCTCTCTCTCTCTGTCTTTCTCTCACTCTCACTCTCTTCTTCTTTTCTCCCACCACACACGTTGCCATCTGCATTTCTCATCATCAGCTCCTGATTCATTGGTTGATATAAATCTATGCAGATATTTTTATGGATGTTTAAAATGCACTTTTGGTCCTGCTGGAATTATTCCTATCGCATCCAGAAGTCCCATAGGTGAGCGATGCATACATGAGTGTGAGTGATTTATGTTTGTATGGCTTTTTTTATTTTCAGATTTTTAAATCACATTTGCGATCTCGAGTGTTCTATTTGTTACTGTTCTTTGTGTGATTTGTTACTAGTCTTCAGTGAGGGGTTTTGGAAACCAGTCAAGCAGGTAGCTGTAGTATCTTGTTAGAACTTTGTTATATATATATATAAAAAAAAAAAAAGAACAGAAGGCAAATTTTTTGTTATGATTTAGTTGAATGGTGGGTATGTAGGATCACATAGCAGCTCGGTGTTTCCATAGCAAATAAAAGTGGTAAGGCTGTTTTAAATAATAATAGCCAAGGCAAAAATACTATGTAATTTGAACCAATTTTTTTATATATACTGTATATTAAAAAAAAAGATTTATAATAATAATAATAATAATAATAATAATAATAATAATAATAATACTGATTGCAGTCTCTTTAGAGCTCTTGGGCAATAAGGATAGCCGCCACATGCCAGCACTTTGCACAGACAGCTCTGTATGAGGATGGGTCATGGCACAGAGAATGTAGTGGTGCCATGATGTTGTGCAACCATTCCTCCGCGAAAAAAATCTGGAATATATTTCTAAGGAACTGGATCCTTTGTGAAGAAGTTTTGGCATTATTTGCATGCTTCAGTATGTGAAGCCTGAAGTGAACACCTGAGGCATGTTCAGGTTTTTCATTAAGAATATTGCTAGGTCTGTAGTGTTAGCCGTTTTTCAGAATAAGTGGGTAATGAATACCTAAGAGCTGGTTTTCTCAACATTTTTTACATCAAATGTATAATAATATTTATAGGTGTTTTTGCTTCTGGTACTTATCAATGCCAATAATGTTGCTTATAATAAAATATGAACTGAGTAAACTACTCATGGCAAGCAAAGATAGCAGACAGTTAGTTTTTCCCTAAGATATATATATAATGATTTAACATGCTGTTTAATTAATAATTTAATAGTTAAAAAGAAATCATGAGGACCTGAGTACCATGCATTGAATCTTGACTAGTAGCAGTGAGTTTTATTGTGTCTCACAGACCTGAATTGCCCTCACATTCTTCTTTACACACCCGCTTCACTGCTCCATGCTAACAAATCATTTGCATGTATGCGCAATTCCCAGCACCATTAAAATAAGGAGTGGGTAATTTTTCTGCATTTTGTGCTCTGCAACTACAAAATGCAGTCTGCTTTTCTTTGCTTCTTAAAATAAATCATAAAATACGCCATTTCTGTGTCAGTTAAGTAGCATTTTGTGTCATCTGAGGGGTAGGGTTAGGGTCTACATGTATTGAAAGATAGCATGGGAGGATTTTATTTATTTATTTACTTTCTTTAAAAAAAGTAAACGTCATCAATTATCAATACCCAATACCCCAGTGCAATCAGTGTTGGTGCATAGTTATAGCACTTTTTGATTCTGTACATTTCATTTTTTACCTAGAATGATTTCCAAAAATGATCCCAAGCTTCTTGTAATGGTAAAAGGATGAGGGACATTGAATTCACAATCAACCCGAAGAGTTTTAAATGTTTTTAAATCTTTATTTATTACGAACTTCAGTTTTTCCACCACAGCGAGTGGTTTCAGCAATCAAATATGACCTGTAGTTTTTTTATGTACTTTTATAGCTGCCATTCCATCAGTATTACTTTATGTTGAAAAACCTGCCCAAGCTAGCAAGTTGATTTGTCTTATTTTGTGTCATGAATGTGTCTGAGCATGTATCTTGTATTTCTTTGTGTTTGAGTGTATCACAACACACAATTGACACACTCTGTATACTTCCCCCTGAATTAAATCAGTATTAGAACGCTGCATATCTACTATATGTTTACACTATTAATATAAATGTAAGTGCAGAGTAATAAACAGATGCAAGAATTAGCCATATTTAATTTTGAATACTGCATTGTTTATAAAGTTGACAGTACAAAAGCATGATTTTCTTTTTTGGCTACACATACAGTTTATACACACACACACACACACACACACACACACACACACACACACACACACACACACACACACACACACACACAGTGTTGTGTTTAGTCTAGTATAGTGTACTGTATTGTGTTGTAGTGTGGTTTAATGTATTATTGTGGTGTAGTGTGGTTTAATGTATTATTGTGATGTAGTGTGGTTTAATGTATTATTGTGGTGTAGTGTGGTTTAATGTATTATTGTGGTGTAGTGTAGTATAGTGTACTGTAATGTGTGAAGTGTAGTGTGCTGAAGTGAATTATGGTGTAGTGTGTAGTGGTGAACTGTAGTCTAGTATAGTGTAGTAAAGTGTACTGTATTATTGTATTGTTTAGTATAGTGTACTGTAGTGTATTGTGGTATAGTATAGTGTGGTGTATTATTGTGGTGTAGTGAAGTATAGTGTAGTGTATTGTGGTGTACTGTAGTCTAGTATAGTGTAGTTTAGTGTACTGTAGTATTGTACTGTGTAGTATAGTGTACTGTAGTGTGGGGTATTGTAGTAGATGTGTGGTGTAGTGTATTATTGTGGTGTGCTGTAGTGTGGTGTAGTGGAGTATTGTGTAGTGTAGTGTAGTATAGTGTCTTGTAGTGTAGTCTAGTATAGTAGTGTGGTGTAGTGTAATGGGGTATTGTAGTAGATGTGTGGTGTGGTGTAGTGTATTATTGTGGTGTAGTGTATTGTGGTGTAGTGTAGTCTAGTATAGTGTTCTGTAGTGTGGTGTAGTGTATTGTTGTGGTGTAGTGTAGTATAGAGTAGTGTATTGTGGTGAAGTATAGTGAGGTATTCTTGTGGTGTAGTTAAGTATAGTGTAGTGTATTGTGGTATAGTGTAGTAAAGTGTACTGTAGTGTGTGGTGTAGTGTATTATTGTGGTGTACTGTAGTGTATTGTGGTGAAGTATAGTGAGGTATTCTTGTGGTGTAGTTAAGTATAGTGTAGTGTATTGTGGTATAGTGTAGTAAAGTGTACTGTAGTGTGTGGTGTAGTGTATTATTGTGGTGTACTGTAGTGTATTGTGGTGAAGTATAGTGAGGTATTCTTGTGGTGTAGTTAAGTATAGTGTAGTGTATTGTGGTATAGTGTAGTATAGTGTACTGTAGTGTGTGGTGTAGTGTATTATTGTGGTGTACTGTAGTGTGGTGTTGTAAAGTTTAGTGTAGTGTATTGTGGTGTAGTGTAGGGTCGGATAGTGTACTGTAGTGTGTGGTGTAGTGTATTATTGTGGTGTACTGTAGTGTTGTGTTGTGAAGTTTAGTGTAGTGTATTGTGGTGTAGTGTAGGGTGGTGTAGTGTATTATTGTGGTGTACTGTATTGTTGTGTTGTGAAGTTTAGTGTAGTGTATTGTGGTGTAGTGTAGGATGGTGTACTGTAGTGTGGTGTTGTAAAGTTTAGTGTAGTGTATTGTGGTGTAGTGTAGGATAGTGTACTGTAGGATAGTGTACTGTAGTGTGGTGTGGTGTAGAATATTGTAATGTAGCATAGTAAATTGTAAATTATCGTAGTGTTGTGTAGTGTATTGTGGTGCAGTGTAGTGTAGTATACTGGTCTTGTTGTTTCGTTTCACTGTGGACTGTACCACAGTTGAAATGACCTGCTGCTTGACTTGAATTTATAATTCCTTTTTGGCTTTTGAAAATCTGTTCATCTGAAATTAGTTTTCTAAATAGAAAAATAGCTTTTGTAAAAGTACTGAATGCTCATAGTAGTGTTTTTCAAACAAATGCTGGATAAATTTGATTTAAAAAAGAAAAAAATAAAGATACTAGCTGTCATCAGTGATTTATTGGCTTTTTTTTCTCCAAAGAGATTTGTACGAAAGGATCTAACCCTGTGCTTTTTAGTTTAATTAGTTGCACCCTTTACAAAGAATGAGAAACATACTTATGAGTTGTTATTAAAGCTGACAGTGTGTTAGTTGGGACAAGTAGGGGCCTACCATGTGTGTGTCATCTCTGTTTTAGTGTGCCATTACTGAAGAATTCACATGATTTATAATTTAACAGCTTTATTTCTCACGCACTTGGACATTTCTTCTTTACACCTCTGTCAGGTAACACATTCTCCTCTTTCCACTTTATGAATATCTTTTTTCCATACACATTCTATAATATGTGTGACGTAAAACACAAAAGATAATCGGAGAGCCTGAGTTTTTTTGTTGATTCCTCCTTTGTTGATTTGGTTGGCTGCATGAGCACAGTCACTGTTTTTATCGGTGACTATTGAAATACTTAATAAATGCAGGCTATTTATATTGATAAAAAATAATAATGAATTATGACATCCTATATCAACCATATAGTTCATGCAGGTGTGATTAGATTAGATTAGATTAGATTAGATTAGATTAGATTAGAAAATTACTTTCTGCAATGAAGAGTGTCAGTGTCTGTAATGAACCCAGTTATTAAAGAGTTCACAAAGACACAGGTAACATCAAATTGCTAATAAATATATTGTCTATAGCATAGCTGAAAGTAAAGCTACTTACATAAATGAAAAGGAAGAAAATCGCTTTTAAAAACACTACTTTAATTTCCTTTTTGTTTTTATAGCCTCAGAAAACATGTTGAAATGTTGAAGATTTGTATTTATGTCTGTTAAATCAGCTTGATCAATGCATGATATTTGTTGTGCAAGAAAAAAAAATGTGACTAGCAAGGGTTTAGACATTCTCAAACAGACTTCCACTGTGCTGGAAGATTATATGCAATATAAAACAAATAACCATAATTCCTCATCATTGTGATGTAATTAATTATGATTTTTGAGCTTTCAAAAATATAGGCAGGAAAAACACAGATTTGAAGAGAACTTTAATTGAAAACAAGACAAAAAAAACGTTTGTCAGAAATCAGCCATATTGACGCTGAGTATTAGGATGAATGCATTTGATCATTTTGCAAACATTAAAACAAAGAGAGAAAATATTATTATTTTTTTTATATTTATTATTCAAGATGGGTATTATTTTTTATTTTTTTATCACTTATTAAAATGTAAGCAAATGTGTCTGAAGTGTTATGATTGTGCACTGATTTTGGACATTTTTAGATGAAACAAAGACCTAAACTGGATCATCAGATGTGACCCAACCTGCACAAATTTATAATGGCACTCTGTCTTTAAAGTGATATGGTGAAATGCAGATAATAGCTGATAATCTAATTTATAATAAACATTTCTTTGTTAAATGAGAAAAGAAGGCTCTCACTCTTTTACTCTCACTCAGACTTTAGGACCACACTGTAGGTTATACTAATATATAGAATAGTTTTTAATTAAAATGGTCCAAAACATTTGTTTTCCAGAAGTAATATGCTGTTTTTGGGCAGGTGGTCTTTGGAGATAAACCATTCCAAAGAGTGCTATTATTATTATTATAGTTTTGTGTGGCAATTATTTCACCTGCTCACTGATTATGTAAAAGGTATAGAACATGTTTGGGGAAAGATTTTAGCCTTTATTATTATTGTTGTGTCAATTGCAAGAATCCTTCCATCTTTTAGGGTCAGAGACATGCAACCCACTAATTAGAGACCACCTTTTCATTCCAAGCAAGAAACAAATATATTGCATTTCAGAAGCTTTTTTACTTTGAAAGCAGACATCGTTTCTTCCTGCTTTTAGTGGTGTCTAAAAACAGAAAGTAGAGCAGGAACTCTCTTGCCACCTCTAGTCATGCTCCCATCAGCCTTCAGCTCGAGCTTTGGCCTCTTTTAAACCCCAGTTTTTATACTACAGACCTTTCAGTATCAATTATTCACTTACAGTGCAGAAAAAAACTGGTTTAGCATGTAAAATGGCAATAGTTACACACATACTACACATAGGGGATTAGCTTAATAGGAGATCTCACTTTTACTGTTAAAACATGTACAGACTAAGCAGCATGTCTCTTCATTGAGCATCTACTGAAATAATAGTTTATGTGATTCAGGTTGCATGTTCAGCAGTATGTTATGAATAAATGGATAATACCCTGTTTCACTGTAACATAAAATGAATCTAAAGCTCAGTATTTTGAAAACAAGTCTGTTTTTAAACTAATGACTCTAACGACTTTTGATTTGAATGACACTTTTGTGTCATTCACTTAAATGAGTTCTCCGAGTGGAAAAACCAGGAAGAAATTATGGTAATAAACAGCAAAAACATTACTGTGTAAATGTGAATGCTTGGTATGTTATTTTCTGTATTTTCTGTATATTTTATATATAAAAATAAAATGATAGCTATTTTCTATTTGTTCGCTGTTGTAGAACACCTTTTTGTAAACTGTAAACTTACAGTATTTTCTCTGACTTTTTGAATGTCTCTCCAGAGAATACATCACCACAATCTGTAAAAAAGGATTTCTACAGGACATCTGGCATACAGATCAGCACATACTGACCAATCAGAATAAAAAACCCAACAGTGCTGTGATAGAATGTATGTATTATAAGCTCTATTTGTGATCATTCTGATAGTTAGTAGCACAAAATGTACAAAATAGGCTTTGTGATAAATTATAATGATATAACTGCATAAACTATTTAGATTTATATGTATCAATATAAAAGCGAGTTCCCTTTAAAATATTAGATTAAATTTATGATTAATGGTAATAATTTAATCATTATTTAAATGATGTGCTGTTTCTGTATGTACCTTCAACATTGGAAAAATATTCCTTATGAAACCTAACAAAGACTTGCTTGGTAACTAAAGGCATTGGGATATGGATGCTGAATATAGATGGATAGTGTATTTATTTTAGCCCCCTCTGTAGTGTTACATTTGCTAAATTGATGATTATTCACAAAGACTATTTTGTACATTTTGTGCTACTAACTATCAGAATGATTTTTCTGTATACACGATTATTAAACCCGACTCCATTCTTAACATATGGAAAACAATTTCTTTTAATCTTTTTTTATAAATAAAAAAAAAAATCTATTATATCTTATAATTGTGCAGAAGTGTTTGAGATCCTCTTGTGGACAGGAGAAACTGCTGCACACTCCTGATCTCAGCAAACCATGGATAACGCACTTTCCTTATTTAATCATGTACAGCCTTGTCCCAGAATCCTGCAGTGCAGCATTTTTGCTTTTAGATGTCTGTTCTGCTCAGAAGTAAGGCTTTGGACATTATCAGTGGGCAGGAGCTGTTTTCACTGGCCAAGGGCCAAGCTTCTAAGCTCATTTTCAGTAAGAGCAGAAATGTGCTCTTTGACACTCATACCTTTTAATCATCCATACTAGCTGGACTCTGACATTGTCTCTGCAGACCACACTGTTCCCGATTGGATGTTCAGCATGACCCCCATTTCTTGCTACACTTGTGTTCATGCAAATGTTTTACTTGTAGTAGTAATGGAAACTTATAAGGCTTATAACTTATAAGTTGCTTGAATTGATGATGGAATTACAACAGCTAAAATAAAAGTGACCCTTACAAATAGAAAATATTTGCTTTGTTGTATAATTAACAAGAATTAAGTGAAAGCACTTCAGCAGGAAGTGATTATAAGTATTTGTTTAATTCCTGCTCATTTCCTGATTTTAAGACCATTGAAAGCTTCATAGTTTGGACTCCCACACCAGGAGTGTATAATCCCATTTATACCATATCACAATTAAGTTTTCAAGTCTACACTAGATTATACAATACATTATAATTTCTACAATAACAGCTTACATGGAAGAATATCTATATAAACACATTCTTTTTTTATTTAATATGGTAAAGTTTGATGGTATGGGATGTTATCAAAAACATTCTTTAAAAGGAGAATTGAGTAAATCTGTGCTTTCTGTACATTTACATTTAGGGCATTTTGTAGACACTATTACCCAGAGTGACTTACATTTATCTCATTCATTCACCTGAGCAGCTACAGGGTTATGGGCGTAGCGCAGGGGCCCACAGAACTGGAACCTGACGTGTTTTTTTGCTTCTGTTTTCCATTGACTTCAAGGGTTAATGGTTCATGGAGTATTTATTGCTCACTCTGGTTGTAAAGAATGACTTATTTGAGTCAATACTTTTCTCATCTGCTCCAATCTCGCCTATCACCATTCTGTGTAAACTTTGAAACCTATTGCCTAAACAAAAACAGTACCATGAGATCAGCAGTTACTGAAATACTTAAACTAGCCCATATCTCACTTCCATCCATGGCCTGAGAAATTTACTGAGAACACATTCTTTCCCATTCTGCTGTTTGCTGTGAATATTAACTTAAACTCTGGAATGGCATCTGCACGATTTTATACTGCTGTTATATTATTGTATTATGTATGTATATGTATATTAATATACTTGCCTGCATGCACAAAAAGGAAAACTATGTGTTTGTGTTTATGCTCACAACTCAAAACGTGTACAGTTATCCTTCTTGTGTTTTGTGTCAGTGTGTTCACCCACATTGTCCAGCACTGATGTCCAGCTGTAATTTATCAGAGTTGCGCCAAAACAATCAGGAGTACACACTAAACCAGACTTCCTTTTCCTCCTGCCCTGAAATCTGGCACATTTAACATTAAAGATTAATTGCGTTTTGAAAAGGATCTGTTTTTCACATTCCAGGGTTGTTTCCAAACTCCATATCAAAGCTTCTTAGCTTTCAGGTCCTTCTCAGGTCTCTCATAAAAGAAAACATCCGCCGTGCCCTCGTCTGCTTTGCTGTATCGATGCTAACATGCTAACATGCTCAATCTGAGCACATCTTCTGACAACAAAACAAAGATGAGGAAGCGGTAAACTCGGACACAGAGGCATGAGAATGGCTTCTGTTATGTCATTAAAATATCCTGCTGGCAAGCCTTGTGCGGAAAAAAGGAAACATCTTTCAATTGTTTGTGTTATATCAGACATGCATCAGGGCTGTGTTCCAACCCAGACAACAAAGGCGACAAATTCCAGCATTTAAATGAGTGACCTAGAGTGACCCAAAATGTTTGGCTGCATGGAAGTGCAAAATATGAGCCATTATAACTACTGTGCATGTTTTTCTTGGGTTTTTTTTTGGTGTCGTGGAATGTGAGGGTGGACCTTTTGGCTTGCATCTTACTTTACTAATAGCTACTTACTGTGTTCAGATGTTGACAGTCCTTCATTAAGTAAGGAATTTTAAGATTTGTGATAAATATAGCTGCAGATACTCCCTGTCATTCTGCTTTTCATTTAGACTCCTGTTTAAAGGTGTTTAGGATTAGAATTTAAATCCTTTCTTGCCTACTTTGTCATTACAGGTTTGCAGTTTGTCTTGATTCAAAATTGGAGGAAATGCAGTTGATGATTCTGTATACTGTTTTAAGAGCAAATTCATATTGTATGTGTGTGTGTGTGTTTGTGAATGAGCTAAGACATGAGATTGGAAATCTTGTTTGTAGGCCAAAAATATCAAATCACAACACTTCATTTTCATGATACACCATGCATTCAGCTTTTCAGTTCATAAGAATTGTGTTCAATAAAGTTGAGGTCAGAGCTCTATAGCAGGCCACTCAAGATTTTTTACTTTAACCTAATATCTTCAAGAAGCTGATTTTGTACATGGGCATTGTCATGCTGGACCAGGTTTACAGCTCCTAGTTTAAATGAAATGACTATTTTATACTACCGCATACATGGACATCCTACACAATCGTGTGCCTCCAACTTTGGCATAACAGTTAGGGGAAAAAAAAAACATATGGCTAGAAAAGTCAGTTGTCACAATACTTTAGTCCATTTAGTGAATCTAAAAGTCACATCCAGCTTGGCTTCAAATCTACTGTACATGTGACAAGGAAAAAATACATTATTGCTAATGATATGCACAGTTTTTAGTCTAATTGATTTGTTTCTCCAAACTAATACATTTTATTTAGAAGCTAGGTGAATCTATCATGTGCTCAGCTATGCATTAGAGGTTTGTGAAGCTCCTCATGAAACTGCATCAGAAGAATATACAAACCAACACAAAATCAGAAAACCCTCAAGAATGTTAACTGTAAAAAAATATGATATTTTTAATACCTTTCTTGGTCACTGCGTAATTCCAGGTGTGTATGTGGTCACGATGAATATAAAGGAAAAGCTTTGTTTGAGCAGGTGTGCAACGCTTTGATGACTGTATTTTTAGACATTTACCCACAGGAGACACAACTATATAGCACTGAAGGCTAAGCGAGAGAGAGATAGATGATGGAGACAGGGTGTATGACTCAGCCAGTTTTCCATCTAAGCTCCTGCTGGATGTTAAAGCTGCTTCGTTCTCTGTAGCCTCCAGCATCTCTCTCTCATCAAATGACATCTGATCTCTGGATCTCAAGCATCTCCAGTAATTAATTTATTCCAGTATAATTTCAGATTCATCATGGAACTCTGTACAAAAGGATCTTAACTTATTTGAATTGGTTTCACTGGGAGTATTAAAATGAATTTAAGAGGATATGAGGAGGTGTGACTCAATTGATAAATGTCGTAGATAATTATTGTTTGTTAACCACAGTGTGTTTATTTGTTGCTGTCTGTTTGCTTGTTGAAGCTTTGCTGCTCTGCTGGCTACAACTTTCTTGAAAAAGAGATATATTTCATAATCTTAAGCATTACCAGTTTTAAGTAAATAAAGGCCAAATAATGACAAAAACAAGAACTTTGTTTATCTTAAGAAGATAATGTATGTACAGTACAAAAGATCAGTTTTCTCTAAGTAAAACTGCAGGTAGTCCACTATTTACAATGAAGACACGTTACGACGACCCCATCGTAGGTCAAAAATATCTTCAGTTGAAGATGCTGCTATGATTGTGACAGTCTTTCCTGCTTCATGCTGACTTATAATTTGCATTTTCTGGTCTGAACTGATGGCTTTTCTCTTCTTTTTTTTCACTACAAGCAGGAGACATATTTGGGCGCTTGGAAGACATGCTTTTATCAAAAAAATTGCAGTTTGTAATAAAAAAAAATCCACACAGACAACTTTACTCCGTCGACCGCTAACGAGAGTGGGGCATCTCAAAGGGCGAGAGATACGCTCATCCCAGCTGCGCGTCCAACGTATCGTACATCGTACGCTGCTCGTACGCATCGTAAGCTGCTGCCTGTTGCGTGAAATTGTCGAATCGCTATCGTCATCGTACGATCGAACCATCGTAACCCGGGCACCATATGTATATAGGTATATAGTTCCACGAATACAACTTTAAATTTGACACCTTGAGCCTAAAATTTTTATTTTGTTTTTTTGGTGATTTTGTTTTTCAGGGACATAATATTTTAGTAGTTCTGGAATATTTTATATATCCATTCATCCATCCACAATTGCCAATAATTCCAATGTAAATATATGTTATCTTTATAAGTAACCTAAATATAAGTGACCCGTTTTATGTTGTGCAGTGTCTACAAGACATCCTACTGCAGCTAATGTAATTTACTCACCAAACTCTCTCTCTTTCTCTCTCTCTTTCTCTCTCTCTCTCTCTCTCTCTCTCTCTCTCTCTCTCTCTCTCTCTCTCTCTCTCAAGCTAATAAGGTTAATAAGGTTATTGTAAGCCTTCCAGCTGGAACTGTCAGTGCTCTTATAATAAAAGTGCTTTATTACATAATTTATTTCATTATGTCTGCAGGATTGTTGGACAGGAGTGTTGAACCACAGTAAAAAGATAATCACAAATCACTGATTAATTGAATGATTACTTAAGACACTGAACATGATGAATAAGAGTGAAAAGTAATAACCTATACTGTTTTTTAGGTTTGCAATTTTGATATAGGTAATTTATTTTGCATTGCATGGCAGATTATTTAAAACTGTTATTTGGCTATTCTTTGACTTTAAGAAACCTGATAAAGATGTTGCATTTGGATTTTTGAGATGCAGCTTCAGTCTGTGTTCATTGAAATGTTTAGACTTCAACTTCTGCTGCACCTACAGTACATGTACAGTACGTTCTGCAAACATTCAGCTGAAATCTGGTGACTGCGTAGACCATTCCATGAGTGAAAACACTCCAGATGACTGATTGGCTTCTACAACCCCAATTCCAAATAATGGGACATTGTGTAAAATGTAAATAAAAATGCAATAATTTGCATATCTCATAAACGCATATTTAATTCACAAAATAACTTAGAAATTATATCACATGTTTGAATTGAGTAAACATATAATTTTAAGGAAAAAAAGGAGGGAATTTTGAATTTGATGACTGTAACACGTCTCAAAAAAGTTTGCACCTGGCAATGTTTTCCTCAGTGTACCATCATGTCTTCTCTCTGAATACATCTGGGATCTGAGGAGACCATTTGCTGATGTTTTAGGAGAGGAATGTTGTCCCATACTGTATGTGTCTAATACAGGTTTGTAGCTGCTCAACAGGTCTGGGTGTTCTTTATTGTATTTTTTGTTTCATGACAAACCAAAAGTTTTCAAATGATGCTTTCAGAGCTTGGACGTATGCTTCCGGGTCATTGTCTTGTTGTAAGGTGTAACAGGTTCCAGTCAACCACAATCCAGACGTAATTGCATGGTGTTAAAGTATGAAATGGTAGCTGGTTTGTTTAGTATTCCTTTCACCTGAAATTAGTCTCTAACTTTTCCTGCCTCAAAACAACCCCAAACCATTAAACTTCCACCTTTATGTTTGACTGTGGGGGAGTGGCAGTCTGCTTAAATATTCTTTGCTGGTCTCTGTCTTCAATAAGTTCCAATAGAGCCAAAAAATATAAAATTTTAACTCTGCCATCAAACTTTCTTTAAGTCTTTCATTGTCCAATTCTTGTGTGTTTTTTGCCTTTTACCTAGTTTGTTGCAAATATAAAAAAAAGAACATGCATGTGAATATCCATAAAAGACTGTATAGGTAGAAACATACAGCAAAAGTTAATTATACATTTATTTTTTTTATTTTGTGCATGTGTGTGTCTAATTCAAAAGATTGTGATTTTAAAAATCTAATCAAAGTCTCTGTAATTATCAAATTTGGCTTAAACAGTAGTTGTCATGTTATTATACACTAACTGCCCGTAATTGCTTGAGTCGTAATCCTCATGTTGTAGTTAAGCAGTTTGCTGGTAGTTTTGTAACACACAACACCCCCTCACATGCAATTCCTATTACAGCCTCTAATGCGGAGCAGGAGGCTTCTGGTTCCACTGGGATCCCAGCTGAGGTTGTCTATGAATTTTTTTTTTTGGTGAACATGCAGCAATCTGTTCCTTTTGTCTGACTTCCAGATGCTGAGGAACAACAGCCAAGAACCTGAGAAAAGCACCAGCAAGCAGTTGCACAAATAAACAGTGCTATGTGTCTGGGTCTGGGATCGTTTCAGTCTGATGAGCTGTGTTATTAATGGCCATTTCTCATCACACAGTGCAGAACTAAACAGTTTGAAATCATTTTTCCACTTACGGTGCTCTCTGGGATCTTACAGATGAATTTTGCACGTGTGGGTGCGCGTGTGTTTATGTACGTGTCTTATGTGAGCATCTGGGAGACGATCATTGATACGAAGATTTGGAGAATGTACAAATTTTCCAAGATTAAGATCTACATGGCTTTCCATGGAAAAAGTAGGGAATACTTGCAGAAAACCTTAGTCAGTGCTAGCTCAGTGTTTCAAGACCAAAGAAGGTTGTTAGTTCAAATCATAGGGCTGCTAAAGAATTCAGTTTCTGATGAGAACTGCTTTTTCTTTTATACTCAGCTTAATAAAAAGAATGAATAGGACATTAGAATAGGACATTACATTAGCAGCTGCGCTACTGGGTTGTCACCCATTGTATAACATCAGCTTGCGTCTTAATTCTCCATTTTATTGCCACACTAATGCCTTTGTTCAAATCCAGTGTACTCCCCTTACTATCCCTTGTGCTGACAGGAGACTTTTCCTTAAGGGAAAATCCCTTCTTTATTAGCCCTTATGCTAACACACGACAGAGCTTTTAAGACAATGCCAGCTTGGATCAAACTTGTTCGCTTTGTGTTGACAGATATAGTGGCGACACACTTCCTAATCTTTAGTTTTGTGAAACCAGTGCTCGAGAAGTCATATCTTGTTTCTCTTTGGGGTTTTGGCTCGGCATTACATATTTCTTTGTTGACATGCCAGTGTTTTGATATTCTCAGTGTTTAATAGGCCATTTTATGCTGATATATGTAGCTCGTAGCATTGATTTTCAAATCCCCTCAGTGACTGCAAAATGTCCAGACCCCGAGGTAGCATTTCATGTCACTCCTTGAACAATGCTTTGTCGTTAGGGGAGATTTGGTGTAATTTAAATTTGTGCCAAAACACAATGGCACAAAAAATTATTATTATTATTATTTTTTTTTTTTACTTGAGACGGACTACTACCTTCTTTCACAAATAAAAGCTCAAATTGAACCTAACTGGGACCTTTCAAACAAGCGAGTTGAATATTTATTATATTTATTTAGTGTGAATAGAATATTTATTTTTTGCTGTACCTCTGTTGATTGTGTAAGCAATTCAGTATCCTGTCAATCAGTTATATATCACTTGGCATCACTGCATCATCTGTACCCTTGGAGAGAATGACGGATTGTATTTCTTTTAGATTTTAGTATTAATAATGATATGACTAAAATATTATAGACAAAAAAAAAATTATTAAAGTAGTGATATTGACATCAACTGTACTGAACAGAAAATAAGTGATTTTGCCTATTCCTAGCTCACAGTCACCTACAATTCGGTAGTATCACTGTGATTGACAGGGGTAAGAGAGAACAAAATCTGCCTCACCCACCTGGCCAGTTTTTGCTCTCTTGGCTCCTGACAACAGATTCTTTTGGCATTGTCTGGACTTGCAATCTCTACAAGCTACAATTACGCTTTATACTGTTTTATTTGACTTTTCGTAAATTCATGAACCGCCTGGTCTTTAGAAATTTTTTTTTACTCTGCCATTTCCAGCTATGCCTATCTGCACTTCTAAGGAAATGTGTTCCTATTTAGATTCTATCAGTGTGTGTGTGTGTGTGTGTGTGTGTGTGTGTGTGTGTGTGTGTGTGTGTGTGTGTGTGTGTGTGTGTATGTGTGTGATTATGGTGCATGCCAGGGTGTCTCTCCAACTCACACCACCTAATCTCATGTCAGTTTTTTAAAACCTGAACATACATTGTGAATGAATGTTTAACGACAAGCACTTGTTTGTTGGTTTGTTTATTCTTATTTTCATTGTGTTTACTTATAACTTAATTTAATTGATCATCAGCAGCTCTATAAAAGCCCAAGGTTAGACTGTGCAATGCTTGGAGAAATTGCAAAAAATAAAAATAAAATAATGCTGACTCTCATGTCAGACTATATGAGCATTAGTTAGCATGTTAAAACTGAAAGTTTATGACCGTACAAATAGAAAGATCTGAACAAGTATGCTTTTTTAAAAATGGTTGCCAGAAGAAAACTCGTTCTCTAAAAAGAATGTGACAGCATGTTTTAGGTTTGCAAAGTTGCATCTGAACAAACTGCAAGACTTCTGGAATAATGTATCCAACAAAGTGGAGATGTTTGGCCATAATGTACAGCACGGTGGTGGAGGGGTGGTGATTTGAGCTTGTTTTGCAGCCACAGGACATGGTCACATTTTATTCATTGAGCTCCTCTGTTTTCCAAAATATTCTAGAGTCAAATTTGAGGCCATCTGTCTGACAAAATCAATGGCTAAAAAACAACAAAATAGCTGAAAAAGAACACAATGAAGGTGTTGCAGTGGTCCAGTCAAAGTCCAGACCCCCACTTGATTGAAATGCTGAGGCAGGACCTTAACAGAATAAACAAATTCCCACAAACTGCAATGTACTTAAGCAATGTTGTAGAGAAGAGTTCCAAAAGTCATATAGAACACGATTTCTTCTAGTTATTGCTGCTAAAGACGATTCTACAAGCTATTGAATCCTAACGTTTGCTATGGATTCTCCATTTTGGCGTTATTTTTGTAAAAATAAATAATAGCTTAGTGTAGCATGTCATGTGGTGGTGTTCATCTCTGGTTGTATATACCAAGTTCTGAGGCCTGGTGAGGACCAGATTATGTTTATTATGTCCTGATATGTAAAACTATAGAATTCATAGAAAGTGTACTTTCTTTTTTACATGACTCTTTCTAGATGCATTTCGGCAATGTCAGGAACTCATTTGTTTTTGTGTGTGTGTGTGTGTGTGTGTGTGTGTGTGTGTGTGTGTGTGTGTGTGTGTGTGTGTGTGTTTTGTGTATTAGGCAGCGACTGGGAGAAGTTTCGGGGAGGATTTCCGAGGCGGCCTGGACAACGGAATCCTGTTGTGCGAGTGAGTACACTTCTGTTCTCTCTCATGCACACACACGCACACACACACACACACACACACACACACACCACACACACACACTCGTTTGCACACACTCACTCCATGTGAGCATGAGTTTTGGCACAATAGGAACATGCTGTTTTATTAGGAAATGATAAACACTTTTTGATGAAAGGATTAATTAATAATTCATTGCATGTGAGAAGTCAAAGGTTTGAAATTGAAGTGACCTATAAGTGACTCATTTTAACATTTGAAGATGGTGATGAAAGGGAGATGGATGGGGTGTGAGGAAAAACTCTTGGCACTCAAGTCTCCTCATCTGTATTTCATTTGTATAAAATATCTTGTATAATTTACTGATGCTTAGTGTGACATGACAAACAGTGACTGTCTGCATATTTCTACCAGAGACAGCACCTGTGTGTCTTAACATGCATGGAGCATATGGCATGTGTGTAATTTATATATACAGGAAAGAGATCCAAGAAGTAATAGTTTTGGAATATTTTTTTTCTGCATATTTAAGTAGAAGAAAATGCCAGCAATGGATAAGAGGAAAATATTTATAGTATTTAAAAATAATTAAATGCATGTAGAGACATTGCAGCATTTGAATAAAATGCTAAGATGTGCTACTTTTACACAGAGTAATGTTGGTGCCACAGACAAAACAACCCATATTCAAGAATTGTTTTGGCTGTGGTGCATGAAGTATATTTTACTTGCTTATGAACAGGCTTGCAGGTTTGTGGACACCTGAACAACCTGAACATCCCATTCCATATTTAGTCTCCATTGATCTTCACTCTTCTGGGAGAGATTTGTGTTCCTTTAGCCACAAGGGTGTTAGTAAAGTCAGGTATTGATGTGGAGTCTGGAGAACAGTCAATGTTCCAATTCATCAAAAAGGTGTTAAATAGGGTTAAGGTCAGATATAACCAGATATATATATATAAAAAAAAAAAAAAATCTATAGCAGGTCTCTTAAGATATTCCAACCAACCCATGAAAACTATGGGGCTGGCTTTTTGCACAGGGGCACCATCATGATCTAGCAGATTTGGGTTTTCTAGTGATGGGCAAATTTACTGATACCAAAGACATATAATTGTATACCTTCATATTTGTGGTAACAGTTTGCTGAAGAACCACATTAGTATGGAAAAGACAGATACTTCTTACACACACACACACACACACACACACACACACACACACACACACACACACACACACACACACACACACAAAATGACGATTCATAAAACTGCCTCTAGCAAAGACAAGACAGCCAGAGGTATTCTTATCTATGTGTGTGAAACATTTCTATTGACTTGAGTATTGCTGTAGCTGAGTAATGCAATGTTTACACCTAACTTCTATCTCTGAAATATCTTATCAGCATGATCTTTAGATTTTCAGTCTGCCCATCCATTAATTTAAAGAGCACAACACAAAACAATGCATAATAATAACAGAAAAATAATTGTTTTATGGCAATTGGCAGACACCATTATTCAGATGTGCTTTATATTGACCAGAAGTAAAATATGGAATAGTAAACTTAGACAGTCACGTTCATATTCTAAATTGCACTACTTTTAATGCGAAATCACAATTCTGTATACAATATTTATTTCGTTCTAGATTCTGTACATACTTCATGTCTGTATATTTGTTTGGACAGTCATTTTCACTCTTACATTCTAAATTGCACTGCTCAAGGCCACTTTCTATATACAGTTATTTATGTAATTTATTATAGTTTATTTAAAAACTGTGTACGCGGTTCCTTTCTGTGTATACTGTATGTTTGCACCTGACACCAAGACAAATTCCTAGTACTGTAAACTGCTCATTGCTGAACCCTTTGCTGTACCTGGCAATAAAACTGTTTCTGATTTTGATTTGTCCAGATTAACTTTTTTTATTCTTCAGAATCCTGTTTGAAAGAAAGCACATCAGTCTAAATCCTTTTATAACCCCATTACATTAACCCTGATCCCTGAGCTACATGTATTTGACATCTGACCCAAACCCTATTCCCCAGTGTTTCTGCTTTCTTTTTATTTTCCCTCTTAAACAAAAACATAATAAAAAACCTACCTGTCTTCATGTGGAGCAGTTCATTGTTCTTAAAAAGTAAAATGTATCAGGGTTTCTTATTATTATGGGATCATATCATCCTCATAAATGGACAGAGTACCTCGATAAACTTTTGCACACACACACACACACACACACACACACACACACACACACCACACACACACACACACACACACATTGAATATTGTGTTTGTGTGTGTGTGTGTGTGTGTGTGTGTGTGTGTGTGTGTAATCTGATCTAAATAATATCACCTTTATGAAAGGGACAAAGGGAATTCCAAGAATGAAGTCACATTTCCTTCACAAACATGAACACATGAGCACAGTCTCTCTGTCTCACGCTCACACACCCACACACACACACACATATACACATTGTTGGATTCTGGAAATTTTCCAAATATATATTTTCATGTTTTAGAGTAATCGCTGTAAGCTACATCATGATCTGTGACTTTGCAAGTGTAATGTAACTGTGCTGGTGCCTTCTCGTGTATGGAGATGTTCGGACATTATACAGGTGCGTCCCTAAATATTATTCAGGCTTCAGTCTCAGACATGAAAACAAAGAACTCAGACGTATACACACACAAGCACAGGTGCATCCTTAAATGTTATTCAGACAATCATTCAAGCTATATTGCACGAACACATTCCTCTTCTCTGTTAAAATGGTGCGTAGTTGTTAATTACGTACGGTAATGTGCCATTATTTTCACAGCTTGAACGCTGTTGAAGTGTTATGGCCTAAGGCTTTAGGTACCGGGTCACCTTTTATGAACATAAAACATAAGAGTTTGACATTAGCAGTCAAAAGTACTCAAGAGAATGCAATCTCATTCTTTCTCTCCTTCTCTCTCTCTCTCTTTCTTTTTTTTTTTTTTCTCTTTTCTCATTACTTCCTAGGTTACTCAGTTCGATTAAGCCAGGTCTTGTGAAGAAGATCAACAGGTTACCTACTCCTCTAGCTGGACAAGTGAGTGTTCCTGTTTAGTTTTTTCTTCCTTATTTTATTTTTTATTTTTTTATTTTTTGAACAAAGCATCAGTTCCGTATTTAGCGTTTATTTTCTCCATATACACTATATGGACAAAAAGGGGTGGACACCTGATGATAAGATTCTTTGACTTACAGTGTACAATCTATGTGCTTTTTGAACATCCATTCCACATTTAGTTACCATTTGGTGTTATTATAACATCTGCTCTTCTGAGATGTTCGAGTGTGCTTGTGGAGATTTATGTTCATTCAGCTACAAGGTTGTTAGTAAAGTGAGAGGTGATGTAGGGTGAGGAGTCCTGGGAAACTGTCAATGTTAAAATTTATCCCAAAGTTGAGGTCAGAGCTCTATAGCATCGCCACTCAAAATCTTCCTCTACAACCCATGTAAACTATCCATTTTCATAGAGCTGGGTTTGTGCACAGAGACATTGTCTTGCTAAAACAATGGGTCTCTTAGTTTAAGCGAAGGCAAAGACACCCAGATGCCCCAATACTTTTCTATGAGTGAGGGTTAGAGAATCTGTGCTAATGCAAACAATATCTTTGCTTTTTTCTGTGTATACATGTATGGAAGTTGGCATATCCTGCTGTCATTTGGATGCGTACTCTGATATTAATGCTGTCTATTAATACTGACTGAAAAAACTTGAGTTTTATCTCAAATCAGCAGTTATTAATAAGTACTACTACTTTTCCTGGTATGGTTTGTGATCAATTTAAATAAAATCCCCTCCTTTCTTTAAAAACCTCTTATGCCAGTCTTTTGAATGTAAGAGCAGAGTTTTCAATTTGCAGCAAAGCTCATGACAATAGTCACAATGATGGCAAAAATTTTAACAGAGCTTGTCAATCGGTTTATCAATGTTGTACATGAAAATGTACATTGTACAGTGTAACACGGAAACCAGACCGACAGGGATGTTTTATTCTGATTTGGTATTTACCGTATTGGATGTAGATTTTATTTCTTCAGCTCTAGGTGAAGTATGGAGGTGAATGTACTGGTCTTATTTATTAAGGAAATATTATATGGTTTGGATTATGGTATCTGGGTTTATGGTTATACGCATTTTTTGATACGATCCTATTTAGCATCTATATTACACACACATAAGATTCCCCATTTATTTAATTTTTTTCAGATTAGGATTTACATTACTGAAATTGATTAATTTAAGATGGGATTTTTCTTTTTTTGTTTTTTTTTTAATTGCTACAATTTAGATTATACACTGATCCGGCATACCTTTATGGCCACCAATCAGGTATTACATTATGACCACCTGCCTAAAATTGTGTTGGTCCCCCTTTTTCTGCCAAAACAGTCCTGACCCATCGAGAATTAACAGCATTAATTTCTTTTGCAATTTAAGCTACAGTAGCCTTCGCTCCCCACAGGCTTTAATGAGTCTTGGCCACCCATGGCTCTGTTGCTGGTTCACCACTGTTCCTTTCTTAGACCACTTTTGATAGATACTGAGCACAGGTACACCCCACATAAGCTGCAGTTTTGGCTCTGACTCTGTCCTCTAGCCAACTCGCTCAAATCCTTACGCTTGCCCATTTTTCCTGCGTCTAACACATCAACTTCATCAACAAAATGTTCACTTGCTGCCTAATGAACCCCACCCCTTAACAGGTGCCCTGATAAAGATATAATCAGTGTTATTTACTTAACGGTCAACAGAATGAGTGCATTTTGAATAAAATACTTTTTTTTTTGTCAGTACCTTTTGACATTAGAAGTTTTACATGGATTCTCCTTTCCTACCTGTGTAGAACAGAACAAAATACTGATTTATTTTCTATTATTATGTTACTGACCATCCTAAAAAGCATTTCACTGCAGGTTGTGTGGTTGGGTATGTGACCAATAAAAATATCATTTGAACAATTGTGGTTATAAAATGTGTAAATATGTACATTTGAATAGTGCAGTCAAATCTTGCACATTCAAAAAAGAAACATATCTGAATCTTTGATGGAATCAGCAAGACTGTTGAAGTCCTTCTTTTCCTCTACTGTCTCTTTCTCTTGCTCTCTTTCTCTCCCTCATTGTGAAATATCTTATATCAAAGGAAAGGAAGAAGGAGAGCATGAATGAGGCTAGAGCTTGTTCTCATCTCTAGTTTCAATCGCCTGTTGCAGTCTCATTTTTGTTGTCACATTTTTGTCTTCACATATGTTTTCCATCATTTGGTTTGCTCTTTCCTTCTCTAAGGATCTGTTACCCGTTTTTTTCCTCTCCTTCCTCGCTTTCCTCAGTTTTCATTCTTCACCCCTACTCTTTTTCTCCTTGGCTGGAGATAAAAGCTCACAAGGACTATTTAGCAGACCTTTCACTTGTGTTAGGTTTATAATAGTATAATACTGTGCATACTGTAGAATGTAATATAATGCTACTGAAGAAACTTCAGAGTTCACTGAACACCCAGTGGAATTCTGTTTGACATTTGGCAATGGAAATTCTAGTGTTTAGAAAGATAAGATGTGATGCCTATGTGAATATAAAATGATTATACATATTTTTCTACTTCTAAGTAAGTCAGAATCAAATGCAAATAGAGCTGAGCAGGTAACAGTAAAAGACTTCATTAAAATGGCTCAATAATAGTATTTTATCTTAAAACCAGAGCCTTGAAATACATTCACACACGCAACGAATTCAATATGGCAAGTTGTGCATCACTGTACTATAAAGTATCCAGCATGCATAACAACTTAGCGAGTGCATCAGTGGGTGATGCAGCTGGTATTTAACAAATCAGGACATGGATCACAGGTTCTCTTTGGTCTTCACCACTATTGTTACTGCAAAAGTCTTTGATGCAGGTATCAGTTGCACAAATCAGGAGATGGATCTTTTGCTTTCTTAATTTGTATTGGTCTTTGGATCATGGGTACTTTACTCTCTTCACTTTCACTGTTTTTTTGGATCAGTTACTCTACTCTTCATTTCCATTGTCTTTTAGATCACGGGGTATTATACTGTCTTTACCCCTATTCATATTTGGATTATGGGTACACAACTGTCTTTAGTTCCACTTCTAATAGGATCATGGGTATTCTATATTGTCTTTCCTACAATTAGTAGTCAGATTACGTGTTCTCTATTGTCTTCGATCTCGTCGCTGTTCGCTGCATCGAGTTAAACTTTTCTCACCTTTGTTGTTCCTCTTTTTGTATATTTCTCCAAATCTTCACAATACATCAGATTTGTACAACAATGTACAGCACTACAGCTTTGTCAACAACATGGTGGTTTTTCAGGGTTGAATAGCTTTCTCACAGAGTGTGATCACTATGCTCACGTCCCAAATACAGCACATAGAGTGGGAAATGTTCCAGGGTTTGATTTAAACCTATTAAACTCTACACATGTTCTTGAAGTTGCAATTTTGCTTTGTTCTTTAATTCTACACCACTGGAGTTTTAATTACAACTGTGATATGAAGTCTGAAAGATCTCACCAATGTTAAAGAGATCTGTTTATTTATCCTCACTCCAGAAATAAGCCTTGCCACATGTTCTGGCTTTGAACATTCACACAATCTTCACAAAAAGGGTGACGCAAGGGAGAAGGAACTGTAAAGCTTCTCCAGTAGAGGGCAACATTTTTTTTAACTGCTTCTTTAAGGGGGGAATAAAAAATACACATTATTGGCAAAAAAAAAATGACGTTCACTGCCAGTGGTGGGATTTTGTTTTACACATAATTGTCAAATATATTATGGAACATGTATGCACGTTTTTGATGTAATGCAGGGTGTGTGTGTGTGTGTGTGTGTGTGTGTGTGTGTGTGTGTGTGTGTGTGTGTGTGTGTGTGGCCCTATGCTGGATGTTTATTTATATAATAAAGAAATCCACCCAGGTTGGCAAACCTGATCAAAAGAAAAGTTTAAGCAGGTGACAAATCATTTTTATTGCATTATTGCTGACAGAGCATAAAAATTGAGGAACAAAGTTTTCTGATATTTGACATGTTCTGGTAGTCTAATCATTGCAAATTTTTAATGATGAATATTCCCTATTTATGTGTAGCATTTTTTTTTGTTTTTGTTTTTTTTGTTCGGAAGCAGGGAACAAACCCGGTCAACATTTATAACGAGATATGCTGATGCCAAGGTGATGCAGGAGATCATTTTTCTCCTTCACAGTTTCATGATTTGATTCTGAGATATGCTGGTTGCTTTCGAGTTTTGCTGATGTCCACAGGGACTATAAGCCGCTACTTTTTTCCTATGTTTTGAACCCCTGGGTTTTTCCTGGTTTCACAAACTTTAAGCCAAAAAACTAAGCTACATAACATTTAGACCAATGAAATTTCCGAATGGAAACGAAAAAACCCACCTCACCTGTGTTCTGAGCTGCACGGCATCGGGAGAAAAACGCTTTTTTTTTTTAACACACGACGATGCCAAAAGATAAACTCCTGAGAGAAATAGTTGTGAATGAAGGGAGGAAGACAGTGAACAATGACTTTCTTGGTCGGCCACTGTTTAGATACAAGCTGTTGTAACGCGTTGAGTCTGGGTGAAGGGAGAGCTCGCTAACTCCAGTTGCAACAGAAATCATATAAGCACAGACAGGTTTCCAAAACTCGTGCTTTTTTATTTTTCTTGGCAACAGCGTTAAGGGTTAGTCAAAGAAACTTAGAAATCAGCATCAAAAAATAATAAGGACATAATCCTCATCTTGAACACACGCAATAATACTGGAAAAATGCGACGGCAGGCTATTCCCAAAATACCGCCAAAATACCAAAATTCTTTAACCCGTTACACCGTGTGTAACGTGTCTTTTGTTAAAGCCTGTGTAAAGTACATTAGTGTAGATGGCTTATAGACAGGTGCAGCTTATTTATGTTAAAAATAAAAATATTTGTAAAATTTAGTGGGTGCGGCTTATATATGGGTGCGCTTTATAGTCCGTAAATTACGGTAATCAGGAATGGTTTCTTGATACTGAGAAGCTGCATCAAATCAAAATCTAAATCTTATCTAGAGCTGATTTAGTTATTTTATTTGGTCTAGTTCTATTTCTGAATGCATTACTTATGACATAAAAGTCGAAATGGAAATGAAGGATTTGAAGAATGAGGGTGCTAATGATGCTCCAGCTGCTCCTACTTTGTTGATTATATAACTGCAACTGCCAAATAATGCATGTAATTTATGATCAGTTGGGTTGATGTGTTCACTGTGATAGCAGTCTGAACATTGCTGCCTAAACTGCCCAAAATGGCAAAAGTTGAAGCTTATAATTGAACTAATATTTAATCACTGGTCAGGAAATTTGCAAGAATGAAACATATAGCTGAAGTTAGTAGGGAAGAGCTTATCTTTAATTGTTTAAGCCATGAGGGTAAACGTCTGGCCTTTTTTCATTTTTTTATTTTAGAAAGAGTCAATGATGTTGCGTTCAGTATTGATGGTTTTAAACAGTCAATGAGTAACCAGACATGCATAGAATTTTGCAAGATTTTAATCATTAACTTGATTCGTCATTTGCTTTCAAGAAGACTATTCTCATGTCTAGCTTTTCCTGAAGTTTTTTTTTTCTCCTGAATTTAAATGTTATTTTAGCTTAATGTTTGCCATATTGTGTTTGGCCCAATATGGAGGAGGTCTCAAAAATGATTTCACACCAAAACTGCTATCAAATATAAAAATGTATACACTATATTGGCAAATTTTCGTATAAGCCTGGTCATACTACGTGCTTTTCGAGCATCGTATTTCAAGTTTAGTTCCAATTAGCTTTTATAATTCACTACACTTTTTATGCCATAGGTACTGATATAGGTGAGGTAAGGAGGCCTGGGGTGCAGTCAGTGTTTTAATTAATCCCAAAGTTGTTCAGTAAAGGTTGGGATCTGTCAGGGATCCACCAGCCACACCTTCACTTATCACTCCAAGCCACTCTCCCACTTACTAATCAGCTACACCTGGCCCTCATCAGCTCCCATACTATATAACCCCTGTTCCTCCACCAGCTCATTGTCCGTTCTACAGCTTAGGCATAGAACACTGTCGGACTACCCAAGATACTCAGTATTGTGTTTTCATTGACTATGTGACTCTAGGGGTTTTTTGTTTTGCTTTTGCCTGATCACAGCTCTTACCTGGTTTAGTAAACCTGGGGTTTCCTTTTTTGTGCTTTGCCCTGTTCTTTTCTCATTAAAAAGCCTTGTGGATTTTACTTCGGTTTCCGGCACGTTCTTTTGCCTGACAGGATCAGAGCTCTGTGGCACCCCACTCAAGATCTTCCTCTGCAAACCATGTAAACCATATTTTCATGGAGTTCACTTAATGCACAGGGGCATTACCATGCTGGAACATGTTTGGGTTTTCAAGTTCAAGTGAATGTAAATATAAAGTTTTTATTATACCGCATACAAAGAAATCTTTGACAATTGTGTGCCTTTGTAGTAACAGTTTGGAGAAGAACCACATATGGCACGAAAGGTCAGGTGTCCCAATACTTTTGTCTATATAGTATATATAGGGTACGGTGACATCAGTTCAGTTAATTTTTTCAAAACGCATACAATTATTATTATTTTTTTTTCTGTCTAAACTTTTTTGTACTTTTGCATTTTGTATGACATCATTGTCTGCTATTAAGCACTCCATCTCCATCCATGTTATATTTAAGACTTTTGGCTTATTCCATAATGGTGATGACGATTGTGAATCCATCTCAGCTTTTCTTTTAGTCTGCTTTTATCTAACTCCTCCAATTCCTTTTAAGTAAGCACTCAAATTACTGTCATGGGTTGGGGTGAAATCCCAGACATCTCTGCTCTGGACTTTTCTTTGGTTTTGCTTTCGAGTGAATGAGCACAAGTGAGCGTTAAAATAATGGGGGGGGGTGCTTTTCATTTTACCTCACTCACAGGAGTGAGGTAAATGAGAGCGAAGTTCACTGGAGAGCAAAGAGCAAAGTGCACTGGAAAGGACAAGTAGAGGTTGAGGGACAGAAAAGCAGGCAACAGTTCAGAAAGAATAAAAGAGCATGAGAGAAATAGAGAGTGCAGATGAAGGAGGGACAACTGCAAATAACAGGCTGAATGTTGAAGATTGTTGGCTGCAGTAAAAGTGTTTTGCAGGAAGTTTGGTTTGGCTGCGTGGCTTTATCCTCCCTTCTGGTCCAGCCATCTTATCTTTCCCCTGTTTACTAATCAGCACTGCTGCCCCTCCTTGGGCTTTTTACAGGCGTGGATAATTACACACATACACACATACACACACACACACACACACACACACACACACACTACAATACATACAGTACACACTACCATAACACCACATTATCTCATTACACACTGATACCTGAGATCTCTAAGATCAGTTTCTCACTTCTCTTTAGCTATTGGAGAGAAAAAAAAATCTCATGTTTTGAAAACTTAATAGTGGTGTGGTGCTGTGACAGGATTACCCATAATCCTCTCTGAGCTGTATTTTTGGGCCTGTTTGTAAACAAGTGGACAAATTAAGAAGGTTTAGCGATGATCTCTGTACTTACCCAGTACTTACTAGCAAAGACCTATTTTCACTTTCAGCGACTTTTCCTAGGAGACCAAATCACTGTAAATATATTATATCAAGTGTCAATGGATCAAATGCTTATTATTAAGTAGGAGAGACATTAGCAGAAGGTAGTATTGCGTGTGCGCAAGTAATACATCCCCTTTCTTCTTTTGACTGAAGAATCCATTCGATGTTCAGTAGATTTTCAGGTTAATCTCGTCCCCCTAACAGAGCGAGAATATCAGAGCTTTATGCAAAAAAGGGAAAGATTTTCTATGAGGCAGTTTGACAGTTGTGTCTGTTTTGACCGTTTTAATTCTGATAGCTGCAGTTCTCTATTTAGTAAAATAAGCACTTAACATCTGCCCGAGATAATTTCTCCGAATCACTTAGCCTTTTGATCAGTATCGTTAAATAATCATCCACTCGCTGTGATCTTTGGATTAAAATGGCAAGAGAAAAATTTGCATGTGTAGTCTGGTAAACTTGTAGCTGTTGCGACTTACCACGGATAAATGCATTAAATTCCTCACATGCAAAAATAAAGGAAGAAAAAGATATCAAAATGAGGGTTTTTTTTTCGTGTTCTATTTGATCTCAATGGCAAGTTCAGATCTTAGAGTAACTGCAGATTTAGCATGAGTTGACATGCATTAAAAACCATTATAGAAATGGATCTAATATTAAAAATAGTGGATGAAGTATGCAAACCATGTATTTGAGTTAAAGTAAACTAGGTAAAATGTTACCAAAGTAAAAGTAAACTGCTTAGTTAATTAACTTAGATTATTTGAAAAGACAATCTATTACTTGAATGAGGTTAATTAGTTAAACACTGATTGATATCTATTAAATAAGGCCAGGAGTGTTATGGCAATTTAGAGTCCATCATTTATTACTCTCAAAATGTTATGCTTGTTATTAAAATGATGCTGAACTGTAAGCTACAGTAAGTAAATTCCACCAAGTGGCAATCAAAACAATTTCAAAATGGTGCCCTCTACACTGATTGGTGGCTTGCTGCGTGCTTGACCAGTTATGTATTTATTCTCTCTAATAAAAAGGAATGACTGATCTTGCAAAATGTAGTTGAGAAAAAACATTATATATTTGACTTCAAAATGTAGTGGTCAAAGTGAAAGTCTCCCCAAATTGAAATACTTGAGTAAAGTACAGATATGCAAAAAAGCTAATTATGTTTAGTGACGAATTACATTTACTTTGTTACTGTGCACTACTGAAAATCAGATTTATCACAGTGATGTACAATAATTTAAAGGATTTTAAGAAATTTGGGGAATTTGTAGGTAACTATCATAATGTAGTTTTCTAATGACAAAAAAAACCCAAAACGGTTTATGCAAATATAATACTTGCCCTTCGGCTGTTTGGATGAACAACAATTTGCGCAGGTTTTACTACCAACTTTTCATTAAATGTGTAAATATAAAGCTATAATTAGAAAGCTGAATCCAATCTGTTTCCAGAAGGTTAGAATTTGAGAATTCTCTGTTGTTTTCATGAATAAGGCGTGTGAATGTGAAGTTAGCAGTGAGGGGGATCCTCCTGAACATTTGCTCTTATTCGATCGGTTTTTCAACAAGACTATGAAAATACACAGTTGCCTTCTGCTGATCTGTTGCACTTTTATACATTTTCAAGTGTTAATAGCCTTAGTTGTCCCGTGGCTGATTGGCATTTGGGCCACAGGAGGTCATGCTGGGTGGGGTTCCTTCTCTTGGGAAACTGTAACACAACTCTCACAAATGAACAGGAAGAAGGCCTGGGTCCTGTCCAGTGTTGTGAATGTGTCTCTCTCTCTCTCTCTCTCTCTTTCTCTGACAAACACCCTCCTGTCATTCCACAACGGTGTGATAACAATCGCAAAGGGAAAGGAAATTGTGCCACCCTTCCAGATTGTGGAGAGAAGGAGTGCGGGGGTGCGGGAGGAAGAGAAAAGAAGAGTCCAGGGCTTTTCAGAGGAGCTGGGAACCAGAGAGGAGCAAAAGAAAGTAGTGGAGGAAACAAGGCTCAGGTTGCGCACTGGAACAAAAGGCACCTGGTGTGTGTGTGTGTGTGTGTGTGTGTGTGTGTGTGTGTGTGTGTGTGTGTGTGTGTGTGTGTGTGTGTGTGTGTGTGTGTGAGAACTAGAGAGAGCGAGAGCGAGAGTAAGCGAAAGGCACATTTAGAGCACCTGAGAGGCATGTTAAGTAATAGTCTAGATAGAATTGCCTAAAAAATGAGGAGGAGGGCAAAAGGAGGTGCATGAGCTCAGCATCTAAACAACTGGGAGGAGAGAGAAAGCACGAGAGAGAGAGAGAGAGAGAGAGAGAGAGAGAGAGAGAGGTGGTGTTATGCAGTCACGTTGCTTCGTATCTCAATCTTCACATCTCATTTTCTGAAAGTGAGAGCCTGCGTATGAGTGTCTCAACATTTACTTTTTGAGCACGGCTTGTATTTGATCCACACGTTGTCTCTGCGTGTGTGGGTGTGTTTGTGTGTGTGTAGGACAACTTGGCACTCTTTCTGAAAGGCTGCGAGGAGTTGGGATTGAAAGGCTCTCAGCTGTTTGACCCTGGAGATCTTCAGGACACACGCAGCACCCGGTAAGCCCACTTTGCCATGTTTGTCCACTTGATTAGGTGGTCTCCGACTCATGAGTCTTTATTTATTATTAACTTACTGAGATATTCAAAGAGTTAAAGACAGTATTTAGTGAAAAACATCTAATGCAACCACTTTATTAAACCAAATGCCTTCTATCAGGTATGCCAGGTATTCTCTCACCCGAAATCTGTTTCAAGAAAAAGAATCCATTAAAAAAATATAATAATAATGACACAGTGTTGAACAGAGCTACTGTAGTACCTGTAAACATGGAAAAAAACTAAATGTACCATGTAGCAGAAGGTTGCAGCATTAGGAGCTGTATTGTTGTGGTTGCAGTGTGGGGAGTAAAACAAAGTGGTGAGTGCTGTTATAGGAAAATAATCTTCAACATGTTGGTATGAGGCTTGAAATTTTCCAATAACATTTTCCAATAACAGCATTTTTTCCTTTTATATTGAAACTGTGTCTAAAATGTAGTCAATATAAATTTTTTTCACTTAATACAGGAGCCAACTTGATTCTATTTGTATCCATTTATAGTTGCATTTATTGTTGTAACATGTTAGTTCCAGGTTGGTTACCACATCGATTATTACACCTATTAAGAGATTCTTCCTAATTAACTCACAATTTTCAGCTAAATGGAGTTCGTGGAATCAGTGTGCTTCGATTGGAACATCCCATTCCACATTTAGTACCCATTTGCTGTTAAAATAAATTCCACTCTTCGTTTTTGCAGTGTGCTTGTGGTGATCTGTGCTACAAACACAAAAGTACTGATGTAGGTAAGAATTCCTGAGGTACAGTTAGTGTTCCAAAGGGTTGAGGTCGGAGCTCTGGAGCAGGCCACTCAAGATCTTTCACTCCATCTCAAGTAAAGGATATCGTCATGGAGCTGGCTTTGTGCACAGGGGCATTTTCATGCTGGAACAGGTTTGGGTTTCCTAGCTCAAAGACATCCTATATAAATCTGTGCCTTTGTGATATTAATTCAGGGAAGAAGAAAAAGTCAGGTGGCTCAATCCAGTGTCCATACAGTATATTCAAGCCACTGCTTTATTTCTGACTCTGACACTGGAGACTCATCCCCAAAAGAGGTTACATAAACATCCTTAATATCTAACAGCTTCAATAATTATATAGTTTTTCTTTTTCTCTCTTACAAGTAATCTTTGATTATCTATTAAATACACTCCCCAAGTTTTTACAGATTTGGCTTAATCCACATCGTAACACCTTAGCAATTACATCGTTTCAGAGTGTAAGTGTTCAACTTTTTAAATAGCAATTGCCAATAGTGATTGACACATTTTTATGCTTTTATGCTTTTACAGACTGCTATGTCATGTTATTCAGCTATCTGGTGCTGTATAGCTAAATTGACTTTAGAGATTAGAATGAACCCTGTCATATCCTACAACCGCACAAAATTTCATGTAGCATGGAAACTGTACACATTTATATATAAAGATTTGTAAATGCAGTATAAACATTAGAAATTTGTGAATTAGGTGAGGGTTGTGCTTCAGAAAATGTAAACTTCACCCTGATTTTGCAATTTTATTCTTGCATGTACACTATATTGGCAAAAGTATTTAGATACCATATTAGGTTCTTTTCCAAACTGTTTCCACAGTTGAAGACTGTATAGATTATCTTTGGATTTGGATGTAGCATGGAAATTTTGATTCACTTGAACAAGTAGACCTAAAGCATGACAGTGCCCCTGTGCACAAATGGTTAACATGGATCAGAGTGGAAGATGAATTGGAATGTTGACTGCACCCCAGGTGTCCCCGACTCTACATCAGCACCTGACTTACTAACGCTTTTGTGTCTGAATGAGCACAAATCTGTTCAAGCACACTACAAAATATAGTGCAACACCTTCTCAGAAGAGTGGAGGTTATTATAACAGCAAATGAGGACTAAATGTGAAATGAGATGTTCAAAAAAACAAATATCAATCTTATGGTCAGGTGTCCATATTGCTTTCAGCTACAGTACTTGTTAGCTGTGGTGTTTGTTAGTTGTGGTGTTTATCTGCAATACTTATTAGCTGTGGGTTGTTGTTAGCTGCAGTACAGTACTTGTTAGTTGTTGTGTTTGTTAGCTGCAGTAAAGTACGTATTAGTTGTGGCGTTTGTTAACTGCAGTACTTGTTAGTTGTCGTGTTTGTTAGCTGCAGTACTTGTTAGTTGTCGTGTTTGTTAGCTGCAGTACTTGTTAGTTGTCGTGTTTGATAGCTGCAGTACTTGTTAGTTGTTGTTTGTTAACTGCAGTACTTGTTAGTTGTTGAGTTTGTTACTGCAGTACTTGTTAGTTGTTGAGTTTGTTAACTGCAGTACTTGTTAGTTGTTGTTTGTTAGCTGCAGTACTTGTTAGTTGTTGTTAACTGCAGTACTTGTTAGTTGTTGTGTTTGTTAACTGCAGTACTTGTTAGTTGTTAAGTTTGTTAGCTGCAGTACAGTACTTGTTAGTTGTTGGGTTTGTTAACTGCAGTATTTGTTAGTTGTTGTTTGTTAGCTGCAGTACTTGTTAGTTGTTGTTAACTGCAGTACTTGTTAGTTGTTGTGTTTGTTAACTGCAGTACTTGTTAGTTGTTGTGTTTGTTAACTGCAGTACTTGTTAGTTGTTGTTTGTTAGCTGCAGTACTTGTTAGTTGTTGTTAACTGCAGTACTTGTTAGTTGTTGTGTTTGTTAACTGCAGTACTTGTTAGTTGTTGTGTTTGTTAACTGCAGTACTTGTTAGTTGTTGTTTGTTAGCTGCAGTACTTGTTAGTTGTTGTTAACTGCAGTACTTGTTAGTTGTTGTTTGTTAACTGCAGTACTTGTTAGTTGTTGTTTGTTAGCTGCAGTACTTGTTAGTTGTTGTTAACTGCAGTACTTGTTAGTTGTTGTGTTTGTTAACTGCAGTACTTGTTAGTTGTTGTGTTTGTTAACTGCAGTACTTGTTAGTTGTTAAGTTTGTTAGCTGCAGTACAGTACTTGTTAGTTGTTGTGTTTGTTAGCTGCAGTAAAGTATGTATTAGTTGTGGCGTTTAACTACAGTACTTGTTAGTTGTTGTGTTTGTTAACTGCAGTACTTGTTAGTTGTTGAGTTTGTTAGCTGCAGTACTTGTTAGTTGTTGAGTTTGTTAGCTGCAGTACTTGTTAGTTGTTGTGTTTGTTAACTACAGTACTTGTTAGTTGTTGAGTTTGTTAGCTGCAGTACTTGTTAGTTGTTGTGTTTGTTAACTACAGTACTTGTTAGTTGTTGTGTTTGTTAGCTGCAGTACTTGTTAGTTGTTAAGTTTGTTAGCTGCAGTACAGTACTTGTTAGTTGTGGCGTTTGTTAACTGCAGTACTTGTTAGTTGTTGAGTTTGTTAACTGCAGTACTTGTTAGTTGTTGTGTTTGTTAACTACAGTACTTGTTAGTTGTTGTGTTTGTTAACTACAGTACTTGTTAGTTGTTGTTTGTTAACTACAGTACTTGTTAGTTGTTGTGTTTGTTAACTACAGTACTTGTTAGTTGTTGTGTTTGTTAGCTGCAGTACTTGTTAGTTGTTGTGTTTGTTAGCTGCAGTACTTGTTAGTTGTTAAGTTTGTTAGCTGCAGTAAAGTACATATTAGTTGTGGCGTTTGTTAACTGCAGTACTTGTTAGTTGTTGAGTTTGTTAACTGCAGTACTTGTTAGTTGTTGTTTGTTAGCTGCAGTACTTGTTAGTTGTTGTTAACTGCAGTACTTGTTAGTTGTTGTGTTTGTTAACTGCAGTACTTGTTAGTTGTTGTGTTTGTTACCTGCAGTACTTGTTAGTTGTTAAGTTTGTTAGCTGCAGTACAGTACTTGTTAGTTGTTGTGTTTGTTAGCTGCAGTAAAGTACGTATTAGTTGTGGCGTTTAACTACAGTACTTGTTAGTTGTTGAGTTTGTTAGCTGCAGTACTTGTTAGTTGTTGTGTTTGTTAACTACAGTACTTGTTAGTTGTTGAGTTTGTTAGCTGCAGTACTTGTTAGTTGTTAAGTTTGTTAGCTGCAGTACAGTACTTGTTAGTTGTTTGTTTGTTAGCTGCAGTAAAGTACGTATTAGTTGTGGTGTTTGTTAACTGCAGTGCTTGTTAGTTGTTGTGTTTGTTAACTGCAGTACTTGTTAGTTGTTGAGTTTGTTAGCTGCAGTACTTGTTAGTTGTTGAGTTTGTTAGCTGCAGTACTTGTTAGTTGTTGAGTTTGTTAGCTGCAGTACTTGTTAGTTGTTGAGTTTGTTAGCTGCAGTACTTTTTAGTTATGTCTGTAAGTTGTTGTGTTTGTTAGCTGCAGTACTTGTTAGTTGTTGTGTTTGTTAACTGCAGTACTTATTAGCTGTAGGTTTTTGTTAGCTGCAATACTTGATAGCTCTTGTGTTTATTAGTTGCCGTATTTGCTAACTGTGGTGTTTGTTGCCACAGTATTTAGCTGATTGAGGTTTTAGGTAAAGGGAATTTTACCACTATTCTACCAGGTGTTGTTTTGTGACAAATTGATAACTACTTCACCTTCCTAAATGATGTGGTCCATGTTGAAGGCACCTACATTTTGTCATCTTATTGTCATTTTATTCGTTTTGTTTATATGCCCTTTTATCCACTAAGACTTTTTTCTCCCAATAAATGTCACCTTACAGACTGATATTAACGCATCCGCTACATCCTCAGTGTGTGTGCCCTGATTTCCGCTTCCTTCATTTCCTTTATATTTCTACACCATTTGTATCCATGTGTGTGGGTCTGTGTGTAAAAAAGAGTGCACTCCAAAATAGGTAGTGCAGTATAGTGTCAAATGTCCTGGTAAAAAAAAAGAAAAAAGTAAAAATAGATTAAATATGTATGTGTATTTGTGTGTTGAAAAAGTATAGGTATAGGTAAAGAAAGTCTTTCTTTCTTTCTTTCTTTCTTTCTTTCTTTCTTTCTTCTCTTTCTTTTGTTTATTTTAAAATGTATTTACTTGTTTTTAAGTGAAGGGTACAGTGTGTGTATGCCTGCAGTTGCATGTCTGGGTCTGCTTGGGTACTGTAGGAATAGAGAGGGAGAAGATAGAAAAAGAGAGAGAATATGCATTTTTTTTATCCATTGTTCAGCTTTTTTAATTTTTTTTGATTCTCTCAAAAAATTGTGTATTTCTATGCGACAGAGTTAATAGGTTTTTAGCATTAAGTAGTTATAAAAATCATCATTTCAGTCGTTGGTACTTATAAAGTTCAGAGAGTGATTATAGTCATGATTATAGTTGTCATAGTGACAATGCATTGTCCTGTGACAGACATGCAGTAAGTCATTAGGGGGCGTATGCTATGAGTTTCATGGAAGTGCAGTTAGAACAAGGAAAGAAGGGAAGATTTTGCTCCCTACAGGACTGGTTTGTTCACTCTAAAAAGGCCAAGGTGAAAAGATAGAGTTTCAGGGCTTTATTCCTTTCTCCACACTTCTGAATATGTGCGTTTGTGTGCATGTTGTGTGTTGAAACACAAGAATGCTTCTCGCACTTTAGCACAATTGTTTAAGAGAACGCAAGGACATAGTGCACACAGGCAGTCACATCTGGTTCTCACTGAAAATGAATAACAAGCGCTCAACAAGCACGATGAAGGTCTCTTAGCCATCCAGTATGTAGGAATATTCCACTAGGAAAATTTTGAGCTTTACAAGAGGATGAAATAGAGGGCAGAAAAGAAAATGGGTTTAAAACACTAGTGAAATTCCTCCACAAATTAGATTTTGCTTGAAATTTCTTTTTTTGCCCAGTTTCAAACCAAGAGCACATTTACACATAATGTACTCATCTGACACTATTTTCCTAGCTGGGTAATTAACAGCTAACATAAACTATGTCATAAACTATAAAAGATATCTCAACACTATATGCATCAATTACTGTAATGCTTTGCTTGTTGGGGTTTCGAAATCTACATTAAACAAATCACAGGTTGTCCAAAATTCAGCTGCTAGGATTCCGACTAAGACTGAGCATATTTTTCCAGTTTTAGAAGCATTGCTTTTGCTCCCTGTCAGATTCCGGATTAATTTAAAAATTGTAATGCTGACCTTAAAGGCCTTACAATGTATAGCACTTCATTATTTGACACAGATTTTAACTGTTTACACTCCAAGGCGTGATCTCCGTTCCTCTGATTTCGTTCTTTTGGTTGTTCCTCCTACCCGTTTACGTTTTATGGGTGATCGTTTTTTTTTTCCTCACATGCAAAGTTGTGGAATTCTTTCCCCACTGAGATTTGACAGGCCGAGTCTTAGTGAGTTTTAAGAGCAGATTTAAAAACACATTTTCAGCTTTTATGTAATCTTTTATTTTGTGAAGTTTATTTTTTATTTTCTTTTTTTTATATTTATTTTTACCATCTATGCTTGGGAAGCACCTTGAGATACTATTAAAGGTGCTATATAAAATAAAGATTTTGTATTTTATTTTGTTATTATTATTGGATATGTTTAAGTCATTGTGCGGGTTTACTGTCCTCTGAAAATAACTCCTCATACATCCATTATTGTCTAAATAGCTGGCAAAAAAAATGAGTACACCCTAAGTGATAACAACTGTACTTCATTTAACCATGCAAAGCCACATGTCCTATTCATCATGTTCATGTTTTTGACTGCTTGACAGAACTATACAAATTTGTGTATCTTGTGTTAGAGCAGTTAACATATTTTCCTTTGAGTACAATTCTTTCATACTGACCACTGGATGTTTAACAAGACTCTCTGAGGATTTCAGAATTAGAATTGTTGCTTTAAACAAAGATGGCCTAGGCTATAAGAAGATCGGTAACATCCTTAAACTAAGTTACAGTGCAGTGGCCAGGGTCATACAGATGTTTTTGAAGAGGGGTTCCCCTCAGAACAGGCCTCGCAAGGATCTATCATACTTGAGTCCTCATGCTGTGCGTCAAGTGCAGAAGTTGGCTTTAAAAAACAGGCACGAGTGCTGCCAGCATTGCTTTAGAGGCTGCAATGCTCAGACCATATGTCACACACTGCAACAAGTCGTTCCAGAAGGAAGCCTCTTCCTAAAAGTGCTAGATAACAATGGTGCTCATACAAAATATTGACACTTTGGACACAGTTTTGACATGGTGACTTAGGGTTTACTCAATTTTGTTGCCAGCTATTTTTATAATAATATCTGTATGTTATGTTATTTCCAAAGGACAGTAAATATATACTGCTATACAAGCTATGAATACTCCAAAATATATCCAAGTTTCATTTCTATAGTATTGTCCCTTGAGAAGATATAATAGAATGATTGCTGAAATGTGAGGGGTGTACTTACTTTTGTAAGATACTCTATATTGTTTGCTTAAGACTTTTTTTAGTCAGTTAATCAACATTCATATTTTCTATTTATCTTCGTGTAGCATAAAGTGCACTCAATGCCATGTGCTTATGCTAGTTAGCTAGCTAGGTACATGCAGACCTAGGTACAGCCACTGAGACATTGATCATACAATACAATAACTTTTTCTTGTCATGAATTTCTATATTAGCAATGTCTCTTCATTCAGATGGCAGTCTGTGCAGTGTTATTGCAGCACAGGTTGCAGGATGAGAGAAACAGCCCTGAAGCCCTATTCGTATTATGTATTTTTTTCCTCTACGTCATTGCAAAGTCTTAAAAGAAAAACAAAATTCTGGTGTCAATGATGGAATCCGCTGACATGCAGTACCGTCTTTTATGAAGTTCTTTTTTCTTTAACCAAGAATCCTTTATAAAGTTTTTACCTGTTCTGGCATGCACTTGTCGTTTTCATCCCTATTGCCTTGTGTCTCATATCGTTTCCTCAGCATCAGTCTTTCCACTGAAATGCTTGTTAGTGCTCTGAGTAAAGTGAGCACAGAGTGAAACTATGCAGCCTGGCAGCGTGATGATGGAAACAGAGGGAAGTTTTTTTTTTAAACAGGTGATAGGATAGATGCCAGGTCTGTGTTTTTTCTCACAGGATAATATATCCGTGTTTTCAGTTTGCGAACCAACTTAATAGTGAATCAATGGTTAAGATTTTGGACTTCTATTTTCAAGGTTGTGAGTTAAAATCTTAAGCCGTTGACCATGGCTGTTAACCCTTATCTTCTCAGCTTAGTAAATGAGACCATTGTAGGTTGCCCTAGATAACGGCATCTGCTAAGTGCCATAAATGTAACTGGATAAGGTGCAGGAATTGAAAATGCATAGTTTAGCGTATATATGACCTGTGTTTGAGTAAATGTAATGAATTAAAGTGACATTGTGTGCTAGTGCAGCACATGTAACTTTAGTTCTGTGAGATGCCTTTCAGCTCACCGTTATTATAAAGAGTTGTTATTAGAGTCACCATAGATTTATTTTCAGTTCAACCTGTCTGGTCATTCACCTGTGACTTCTTTCATTAGGGGGATTTTCCGGGCATAGCAGTGCTCCTTACCGAATGCTTTGGATTGATTGTTTGATTAATTGATTGATTAGTTCCAAATTCTATAGCTTCCATCAGTTTAAAAAAAAAAAAAATACTCACTCCAGTATGAGTTTGGCTTATGATATGCCTGACTGAGCAGGTATATAGTGGCTATTGTGTTTATTTTGGTAGTTGATAGTAATAATTATTAAAAGTAATAATAGTCATTTTTTTTGTATTCACAAGTGTCAGATTTTTCCAGTTTTGGGACAGTACTAAGAAAAGACTCTACATTTACTGTTTACTTTTACATTTAAATCTGTTACTCATTTGCTCCTTTCTCCTGGTCTCCTCTGGGTGCTACTTCTTTTTATTGTAAATGAATTAGGAACCTGAAAATCTAAAAGACGAGTCATTCTTGTTTACCCCAAGGATTTTATTAATTGGTTCTCAGATATTTCCTAAGTAGCTGTGTATCCTGAATTTCTGCACAGACATTGTTTGACCATATCCTTTTCAAACATCTCCTGTTTGGCTCTTTGTTCTAAGGGTGACATTTGAATTTGTCTTGATTCCAACATAGCTTGAATTAATTTCTGTTATGCTTTTGGGGTTTTTATGTCATAACTTTTATGGGAAAAATACAATAAGAATTTATTTCCTGGTTAGTATTAAAAAAAAGCAGTGAAAATTCACTCCATTATTTCAGTTCCTCAGTAGTATAATTAAATATATCAGATAGATTGTGCCGATAAATATCACTGAATATATGTTTAATTGATGCAGACAATCATAACATATTTGTGATTAGAACAATGAAAAGTAGTACCGAGCATTGCTTTGAGATAATAATCAGTATAAATTAGGTTTATTCAGAAGGGGCATAAATCTTGAGAGCCATTTGGCTTCAGTGTTGCAAAATTAAAGTTGCAATGTTTTCTCTTATTTATGCTGTGCATTTTACACATAGGTCTTCAGTGGTGTCCTGCCTGTATTAATCCACCTCTCAAAACCATCATTATGACACCACAACTATGGAAACCATCAATTATACTGCATCACAGACAGGTCTCGAATACATTGAAACTGAACACGATTACTAAAGCAAGAAACTCGATTAACACAATTCAACAAGTCTCTTTGCACTGTAGCCACAGCTGTGCTGTCTACATACATCACCTTTAGCAGAATCATCAATATTAGCCTAATGAAATAACAGTTCTCCAAACACAGAAACCTGTGCATTAAGGTTTCCTTTAGATTTCCTTTGGCTTAAATTAAGCCAAATTGTGTTTTTGTGCACATTCTACAGGAAAAGAATCAGAAAAGTATTAAAAGTTCTTTAAAAAGCTTAATTGTGCCTTTTTGTAGTAACTTTTCAGTTCTCTGTCCACAGGAACAGTTTTTTGTGCAAATTCTAAAAGCAAATGTATTAATAATAATTGAAAAGCTTAACAACTGTTTTTCTTTATTGTTTTGATTAACTTTTCGTCACAATGTCTTGCTTTTTTTTAAAGTCGGTCTTTAAAATGGCTTTGTAAATATATCTCTGGCCAAATCAATATCTTCTCTGTCAGCCATTGTGGGCTAAAAAAAAAATGCTATAAAAAGTACACAAAAAATATTTTAGCTACAGATGCCATTTGCGAATTCTGACAATCAAAAGACGTGAAAATGCTGCCGTTATTGTACACCTGCTAGATGGCACTTGTGTTGCCAACTTGAAATCTGATTGATATAAGCAACAGTTTAATTGTCATGTATTTTAAGCTACGGCCACCCACATTGTTGATTTTGAAAGCCTCAAGGGCAATTTGTTTCACCATGACAACATGTGATAGCTGAAATATGATTGGATAGAAACTGTAACATAAACATACTTTCCTTAATTTATTATTAATTATATTTTTGAATTGTTAAATATTTAAAGCAAAGTAAGGACATGTTTATTTTTTTAACCATTTTGCACTATTTCTTGGTGACTGTTGTAGGCAATGTAAGCTTGTAATGTAAGTTTAAATGTGTGATACTGAACTGATGGTAACTGTTTTGCAAAAAAGGTCAGATTTACCTCATACAGTATATTTCCTCATTTATTTCCATTTCTATTAAAGCACATGTTCTGGCAACTATGAATTTGATTAAAAAAAATAATAATAATGATTATATGGTTTTACACAAATATATGGCAAGCTCAAGCACACACTGTCATTAAAGCAGAGAAAGGGATGTAAAATTCAATTTAAGTTTGTACTTGTGTTTTTACACAGTCAATATATTAATCCTCTTTTTCTTTTCTTCCTCACAGAGGCTCAGACTGCAACAAGAGACTGAAAAATGTAAGTATATTAACACATTTTTGCCATATCCATCTTCACACGCAAATTTTCAGAGTTGATAATGTTTCATAGAAATTAATGTTCTTTTGTTCAACTGTGAGCCAAACTCATAAATTACCAAACCTCTTTCTGTAAATCTACTTTACTTAATTCAGTTCTGACCCCAAACACATGAATGCTCAGTGTACTTGAATAACCAGAAAAACTGAGTGCTCACAACTGTGGGTAGCTCTCCTATGCAGAATTACTGATATGTGGTCATAGTTATAGGGCAGTAATCCACTATGGGATGGGGTGATACCACCTGTTACCACCTCATAGTGGTATACTGTATTTTCTTATAAACATAACTAACTGTGTTTTTCTCATTGCTGCACTTTTTGCTGACTATTGTAAATTCGAATTCATTATTGGATGACAAATAACAACATGCTTTATCTATGTCTAGGTTTAGTTAACAGAATAATAAACAGAAAATAAATCCATTCAGTTTGCCATGTTACTGAGAACCTTAATAAATTATTACATGCACCTTAATAAATGTTCTTGTGCATGTTCTGCTCTATAGGAAAGCTATAGGAAAGGAAATATTACAGTATAATCCAATTATTTATATTATTTATTTATCTCGAACCCTCTGACTCAAGAATTCAGGTGTGCTATGGTATGAATTTAGTTTTTTTTGTCTTTCACTGCAGGCACTGTTGAATGCTTCAGTTAACGGATGTTCATTTATATTAATGCAATCATTCTAATATGTTAGCACTATTGTAGTACATACACTGTGACTTGTATGATAGATGCTCTGCATATCATTTTGTTATATATGATATCGGATAGTTGAAGATACTTGAGGTAATTCAATTTTATACTTGAGGTGCTTTATTTATTATTCGGTTGGTGCTTAATAGCAGTTAGATCTATGTTTATTCCTGACATGAAAAAGCCTTTAGGGAGGAACGTACTGTTTATTGCTAACATGACAAGTTGTGTTTTTGTTTTGTTGTAGAAAAACATACGAGGGAATGACTCTATAGACGTTGCAATGTAAATAACAGGAATAAACATTCTTAATGGATGCAAAAAACATTACGTTTTAATAAAATAAATATGCAGTTGTTTGCCATGTTATAAAAAGAATTACGGTTTTAAGAATTGATGGATTAATGCATTACATTACCTTACATTGTTAATTTGTTAAAATGTTTATGTTTAATGTTATTTAGCTGTAGCACAGTGGTGTATTTAATGTCTTCCATATTGATGTTGAATGAATGTTTTGTAATGGGTTTTGGTGCTAAAGGCTTAAAAATAACCAGTTTCTTGACTCAGTTTCACTTAACTGTACAGAACTGGTGTGTTGCATGGTTATTTCTGCCTGTTCAGCATTGCACATGCATGCATACAAACACTCGCACTATCACACACTCTCATGCATTCCTGCTTGCCATGTTTTGTAAACAGGACTCATCTCTGAAGGAGTAGATGAATATCTCTGTTAACTCCACCACACACACACACTCACACACACACACACACACACACACACACACACACACACACACACACACACACACACACACACACACCTTTCACTGTTTTACTATCATAGTTAGAAATGAGTATTAGATGTTGAGATGAGATCAGTATGTAAAGGTACTGTGATTTAAATGAACATTAATGGTGCATTATATTATACCATAAACATCTGTCAGTCATTTGGTTCTGATGAATGAGACAGTAGTTTAAAGCAGATTTTATCAGTACTGTTTCTAAGTGGTTGTTTTTCTTTGAGAATAGCTAAAAGGCCACATCCTGAGAGTACTCCAAGAACTACAGACGTTTATTTATGGCATGTCCTGTCAGGTGACCAGGGCTTTCAAGTGGCCTTCAGCCAAGGATGCTGATTTACACATAAATCAATAGGCTCTGTGGGACTTTTTGCACAGCTAAAAATTCTTTGGAATCATGATAAATGGTGTGTACAAGTTGTATTGCAAATGGTCTTTTGGATAACGATTTAGGAATTGTTTTCTTAGCTGAAATCGTAACTAATAAATGCTCAGGGTTTTTTCCCCCTCTTTTAGAATACAACCCACTATCTTGAATATTTATGATGCCACCGTAAGGCAGCCGTTGTCTTGTTTGAACAGAAGGCCAACAAACACACTCTGGACATACAATATTGTGTGTTATAGTAACTGATTGCTGGCATTGTTCCATCACCACTGGGTGATCTTTTTGTGGCCTGTGTGCTGCCTGTTTTTGTGTATATGTATTTGTGTTGAGTGCTTGAACAGCACCAACTACATTCCACTTTACCATGGAACAAATACCCTTTTGTCGGGCTAAAATTGGAGAAAAATGAAAACAAATGTTGTTTGTCTTGTCTGTCACTTTATCAATCTTTAGACAAGCATTCACAGCTGATATTCTTTCTATGTGTGTAATGGGTATCTGATTTTCTATGCTCTCTAAACACTGGTAAACTGTTCTATTTAAGTTCCTTGTCAAACATGTGTTCATTAGAACATTCTGTGTTTGGGGATTGTTGAACAAAGGAAAGGCATATACCAGATACTGTTACGATACAGCAGGCTTCTATAAAAAAACCTCCCATTAAAATACTGTCTGTCTGTCTGTCTGTCTGTCTGTCTGTCTGTGTATGTATGTTATATAACATACATATATATATAATATGATATGATATGATATATTCTAAAGGGAAAGAAACTAATCTTAATGGATATTACCATCTCAGCTAGTAGATGGTTATTTGATAGATCATTGGTTTTGTCCTTTTTTTAGGTACTAATAACAATCTATTGGCTGGGCCGGGCAGCCAATAGCAGTGCTACATATAACGGGCCCACTCTGGATCTACGTGAGTTTGGGGGCCTCCTCTCACAGATGCGAAAGGTAAACACAGTATGACATATACATCACTGATTATCATTTTTATAAACTCCATCAATCAGACTACAGTCTAGGTCCATAAATCTCTACTACTACTACTACTACTAATGCTGCTGTGTCACCAAGTCAGCTGTCATTCTCATACACCAGGGGTCCCCAACCACCGGGCCGTGAATCATTTGGTACCGGGCCGAAACAGAAATAAAAAAAAAACATTAAAAAATTATTATAATTTTTTTTCTTTTCTATTTCGTTGACTTTTGTGGTCTTTAGGGTGTTTTATTTTTTTTAATGACCACTTCTGATTGTGATAATATCTTGCACTTGTTTCTGTGCAAGAAACGTTACGTATTATGTATACGTATTACGTATTACGTTTTACGTTACAAATACAACTGTGGGGTTTTATATACAGTAGTACCACTATGTATATCACAGTTAAGGTATTGTTTGCTTATAGATTAATATTTCCAGATCAAAGTATTTGGTCCTCTAGTTCATTATCCTTTACAGAAATGTATTTATAGGACATATATTTATATTTTATTTTAGTTGAGAACATGTCATAGGACGAGTGTTTTTTTCTCATTTAGAAAAGACTTTTTTTTTTAAATACTGTCATCATCACTTGGCATTATGATTGCTCTTTTATGACCTCTTAGGATAAATGTTTATAGGACCTTGAGTTACTTTTTCCTGAGAATGTGCTTAAGAGGGCATGAGATTTTATAGAGATGGGTCAAAGAGCTCTAAAAGATTTGGGCTTTCCAGAGATGAGCTCACACCGATGGTCAGGACCGAGACACTCTGTTAAACTCTTTTGGGAATGCTGGTGAAATGCACACAGGCCCCTGCCTAAAAAAAAGTTGCTCATTCAACTCTATTTGCAATTTAAATCTAAGTAGAACTGTCACTTTAAAGCTGAGCTTTGATGCTAATTCAATGTATGTACAAACAATTAAGCACCAACTGTTTAAAGGTTTTTACTATTACCATCTTGATCCAAAATGGGCTTGGGCCAGTTCACTGTTGTTCAGTTGATTAATATGCACACAGCCTCTTATTTATTTTTATCCTCTGAAGCCCAGGGGACGTCAACTGGTGGACCACAGTCTAGGATTTCAGCTTAGTAAATGGAGTACTTAAAAAAGCTTCAGCAAGGAAAATAAATTCTAGATAATCAAAACTAGACAAAATCTGTTGGTGCATTCCAATTACATCTATTTACTATATTTGAATTGTTTAGCTGGAGGTGATTCATCAAACCATACACTAGCTGCAAGGCTAAAGACATTAGCTTAGTAAAGGGACAAATTTCACACCCTTTAGTAGATTGTGTATTCTGGGTTACTGATCGGAAGGTCAGAGGTTCAAGACTTGTTATTGCCAAGCTGCACTTAACTTTACTGTGCTCCAAGGGCGCTGCATCATCGCTGACCCCCAGCTTCCGAGCAACCTGGGATATGCGAAGAACGGATTTCACTGTGCTGTAATGTATATGTGACAAATAAAGGCTACTCTAAAAAAAACAAAATAAAAAAATTGCTCAGTCAAAGCAGCAGTAAGAAAGAAAACAACCAAAATTTAAGGAATAAATAGTTAAGCATTAAAAAATGACTGCTGTCATGTTAGTTGTTTGTTCATATTAAAGGAATTTTATTGAATATATATATATATACATATAATGATTGAGTTAAATATTGTAAAATGTCAAATATGTGTATATACATTGCACAAAAAAAAATTCAGCTGAACCGCTACAAAAATGTATTAAAATAGTGCTGCGGTTTGTTCGGTTACCAGGGGAACAGGCACAAGTCTTTCAGTAGTAGTATGAGTATCCAGTCATGCATACATATACTGTAAACAGGGCAAACCTTCATAAGAAGCCATAAGAAGATGAGCGATGTCGATGTGGAATTATTTACTTTTAATATCATAAGTATGTTTAATAGTCTCCTGCTGATATTTCTGTCTCTCTGACTGGTCCACTTTCTATGACCTGGACCTCTATTCAAACATTGAATATACTGGCTGCACAGCTATTAAAAAAGCTGGATTCTTTATGGTACCATGACAGAAGTGTGTTCGAAAGAAATGCTGACTCATCATGCTCAGATCATGCGGTTGCTGCAAGATAGCATGTCTGTTTGGTCAGGGCAAACTTTTTTCAATGATGTGTATTTACTATACACAGAATTCGATGGTCGGTGTTTTCTTGGTTGGGCCGTGTGTGTGTGTGTGTGTGTGTGTGTGTGTGTGTGTGTGTGTGTGTGTGTGTGTGTGTGTGTGTGTGTGTGTGTGTGTGTGTGTGTGTGTGTGTGTGTGTGTGTGTGTTGCTGGAGAGCAGATTTGGTCTCAATGAGGAATGTGTCTTGCAGTGAGAGCAGTCAAATTGAGCCATTGTGCCCAGAAACCTACAGCACGAGGGTCAGCCAAAACAGACGTCACATCCTCCATGATGATCTTAAGCAGTTGTAGCCCTGCTACTGAAGCACCCCTATGCTGCACAAAGCTCTTTTGCTCAACACAGATGTCTCTCAAGTATTCTATAGTCGCAGTTAGCACTGGAAATAACTGGGCAATTGTTGTAATGTTTTAATGGTCATTTTGTGTTTGTAGCTTGAAAAAAATGCTGAAAGACCAGGCTAAAAACGCTGACTCAGATATGATCCTGCACTTAGGTTTTAAAATAGTTTAGATGCATAAAAATGATGATGCTGGGATAACTGGGAAATGTCTTAAATGTCCATCTTGAAATAGTCAATCATTGTAGACACTGATATTGTTACCACATTGCCATTTTGACATACTATTAGTAGTATATAAATTGGGATATGAGCTAACTCATCTAATACAGCTGGTGCTGTAACGAGATTGAGAGAATAAGGACAAGAGAAACTGGTGTAAAAGGAAAATCTATTCTTAGAAAAACTAAAAGCACGGGGGTGAATTCTATAGTTGCAATTGTTTCCCCCATTTTCTTTGCCAATTCCCACCCACCCGCCAGCTCATCCTTACAATACAGCACGATAATCGTATTGCACGATAAAGGAGAGCTGTGTTGCAAGTAGGGCAGCTACCACTCCGGGACAGGGAATACTCAAAGGATTTTTCTGCCAAGACCCATGAAGCCAGCCAAACACAGTTTTTGACTGTAAATCACTAAGGAAAGTGTATCTGCCACCTTCTACATGAGCTCACACAGGCCCAGGATTTGCTAATATGACTAGGAGCAGCAAAGTAATGTCACTTGAATAGCAGGCAATTGAGCGAGACATGTTTTTTGTTTGTGGTGGTGGTGGGGGCGGGGGGGTCGATAGGGGATTGATGTACTAAGTATTTAGCATTGAAATATATTTGAAAAATCATGAAGGAGGAACAATAGGAGAAACTTGGAAACCTGGAAGATATAAGAACTTAACTTGGAAAGGTGGATGACGGGGAAAGACTTGGAAAGAGGGAACTTATAGAGTGATGGATAAACAGCAAGCTGGGCTCTCAATAAATGGTTGTAACATGGTTCACATAACTCCAAGACTGTGTGTGTGTGTGTGTGTGTGTGTGTGTGTGTGTGTGTGTGTGTGTGTGTGTGTGTGTGTGTGTGTGTGTGTGTGTGTGTGTGTGTGTGTGTGTGTTTCAGGAGGTAGAGGACTGGGACAGCCCAAAGCGCAGCATTAGAGATAGCGGTTATATAGACTGCTGGGAGTCGGAGCGCAGTGATTCTTTGTCGCCGCCGAGGCACGCGCGAGACGACTCTTTCGACAGTCTGGACTCCATCGGCTCCCGTTCCCGCCACACGCCCTCTCCGGACGGCCTGTATGCCCGCGGCTCCAGCGATGGTGAGACACACATACACACACACTTTGTGTGGCTCTGACAGAACATTACAGCGTTATGTTCTCTCTTTGGATCATCTCTTGAATATGGAATGTCTAGAAGATTAAAGCAACAAAAATATTGATGCTGATCTAAATAGCTCTGAAGGATTGGAGTTTTATTCAGGATTGATTCACCATAACCAAGATAGACAAGTTTTTAAGGGTCAATCGAGGATACAATACAATAGGGGCTTTTAGTAACATTGCATTTCTTTAAGGCATTGTGGTACAATAATGTGTAGTATTGCCAAAACACAAATCCAGAGTCTATGCTATTTGTGCTTTTGCGTGGGTTTTCTCAGGGATCTGCGGTTTCCTCCCAAAAATGTATTAATTCTCATTCTGAATGCATTATTACCACTCTGCCCTACATGTAGCCCAGATTTTTTACATAGTTAGCCCCATAGTTAGTAACAGCTAATAGCTAAAATTATATTAAGTGTATAAATGTGATCCTCAATGTGACATTACAGATACAATGTAAAATTGTTAAACTTAGTTTTACTAATTTTACATCATGCTTTGTAAATAGTTGTAAATAATGAGTATAATGCTATGCTTTATCTGGATTTTTAAGATCATATGAAAGATATTTCCCTTAGGTAAGGCATTAAGAAAAAATCGAGTGAAACTTCTGTTTTTCTATTTGATCTGCTGTAATAGTCTTCAGACACAACTTTAAGATGGCAGTACGTGGAATCTGGCAAAGCAGATATGTCAAAAATGATCTGAACAATTCTTCCCCAAACTGTTAGAGGCACACAATTGTATATAATGCTTTTGGACCTGGAACTAGAAACTAGGAGGCCCAAACCTGTTGCAAAATAACAATGCCTCTGTGCACAAAACAAGCTCCATTACTTTACTAAAACCCTTGTGGATGAATGAGCACAAATCTCCACAAGCGCACTCTAAAATCTAGTAAAAACAATCTTTCAAGAAGAGTTATTATAACAGCAAATTGGGAATAAATGTGAAATGAAATGGTCAGAAACCAGACACAAATCTTATAGTTAGGTGTCCACAAACATTAAGTGTATTGCAGTTTGCAGATGTTGGCTCCATATCCAGCTCACATTTCATGAAAATGTCTGACAATAAACTTATAATAGATGGTACAATGTACTTGTTATGATAGTTGGATGATGATTTGGATATGTGACAGCTATTCAAAGGTTTTTGTGTATTCGTTTTGTCTGTGTGTGCGTTGCCATAGAGATGATTGATTTGTGAGTACGTGAGAATGAACAGCTCCGTAGGGGGGAGAGTCTTTGAGGCGAAAGCATCATTTCATCATGAAGCAAATGGAAACACAATACACATTTGTGTTTTAGCTCCTACTCATGTGACAATGGTAGCACTTTACAACCTGTATGATCGACATAATCATAAGGTTCTTCCCAGATTATTGCGCAAGACTTGTTTTGTCTGATAAATTTATAAAACATCTATAAATTGGTGCATGTGGTGTTTTTCTTCATGCTTTATTCAGTTAAGAGCTAGGATGATCTTTTTTTCAGCCATGGTAGATAAGACATTATCTGGTATAGCCAGGCTTAGAAAAGGACTGGTATTTGTTTTTGATATTAGTGCTGTTTCTGGTGGCTCTTAATCTGACCTGAGTATCAAAAAAGTTCTCTATTCTGAGACTAGTTACTATGGATGGAATTTATTTTATATAAATCGTCGAGAGAGACCGAAGGAGTGAAAGGTAGAGATAGAGAAACACTTTTTCTGGAATAATAGTCACTTGTACTCTTCTTTTTAGACTCACACATGCATATTTGTCTTGCTATCCTTGTAAGGACATTACAGTGAAGGAGCTATAAATGCAGCTAACTAATGGTAGATTTGAGTTTTTAAGGCAAAATAGAAAAAAAGGTTTTCTAGTTTACACGAAACTGACTGAAATTCCTGATTTTATTTGAGCATTTAGTCCCCACCAAGATATAAAAACATGGCCCCACACACAAACCCTATTACTTTCACTCATTTTAAAGACCGTGTATAATGCAGATTTGTGCGGCCCATTGGTTGAATGAAGCTGGAAATTTAATTGAGTCGGATCTGTTTTACACACACTCGCTCTCTCTCTCTCTCTCTCTCTCTCTCTCTCTCTCTCTCTCTCTCTCTCTCTCTCTCTCTCTCTCACACACACACACACACTCACACACTCTCTCACACACACACACACACACACACACACACACACACACACACACACACACACACTTCTGCAGTAAAACCTTAGCTCCTACAGTAGCTACTAATGGACTTGTGCTTTCTGTGGATGATGCTCAATGCCCTGATTTCAGAAACACACTCATTCATGGCCGTTTAGTGTGCTTTTAAATCACCTGATCACCACTAGAGGAGCCAGACAGAAGCTTATCACAAAGACGAAGCTGTGCTTGAGCTAGGTTGAAGTAAATTACAAAGCACTTTCAAGAGACCCTACACTCTGACCCTGAACTCACAGGACCTTTTAATGCTGATGCTTTAATTGTCACAGGGCTTCAAAGATATCCGCTTGTGTATGTCGACATTTTATGGCATCTAAGTACTTAATCCGAATGTATCATTCTCAGGACCCGTACATGTGGGAATTCAAAGTTTGCATGCCCTTTGTGCTGTAGTTTCAGTGTCTTTGAAGCAGTCTCATATGGGAGTGTCGGTTATTCCGTTTCGAGTAAACAGTCCATCCACCAAGCCGGAGCTCACAGAAGTGCCGTCGAACATGTGTTGGCTTTGTAAATATTTAATGAAAAAAAAGCAGACTCATAAACAGCTACTATAATTTCTTTATGTGCAGGTTTCAAAAGAAATAGCAGGCATAATTAGCTGACAATTATTTTTTTTTTAATAATGCTAGTGTGCACATTATTGAGCTTGGGAAGTGTTGATTGCTGAAGGGGTACACCACAGCGAGAAATTAGGGTTTTTCATAAGTTTTTCTCTGCAGGTTGGCAAATGACTGAATGACTGAACACGCCACACTTGTGTAGACTTTTATGCTTATAATATAATATTACTATAAGTAATTTAAGGACCAGAAAACAGGCCTTTCGAGGTAGAACTCATTTTAGAAGCCCACTGACTATCCAAAGAACTCTTGTGTATGTATCATGCATTGCTTTAAACTAAATATAGCACTGGTTGATGTTTAAATATTGTTTCTGTTTCATTTAGGTAAGAATGCATTTGTCCTATACATGCCCCATTCATCCATTTCTCTTCCCCTCTAGAGAGTTTCCATTTATGAGTGGGCTAGTAGAAAGCTTGAACTGTTAGTTATGCAAAGAATTCTTGAAGTACCTTCAAGAGTGTACATAAAAGTCCAAAAACAAACTTATAGACCCTTCTCTCCTTCAAACCTGACTTACGTTTGGTTTATCTTTATGCTTTAATCTTGTAGGATTTATCGTTTTACCTATTAGACAATCTTTAGTTTGATTGCTTACATCTCCAGGTATTTTCCCCAGTAAAGTACTTGTCAATCACAGCGGATAAAAGGTGAGTTTGAGTCACGAGGAATGTAGCAGAACTACAGTGTGTGTTTATTTGGAGCTATAAAAACACTCAAAAGGCTTAGGTAGTACAGAAGCCACATGTGGGGAGCATCTTGCTAAAGAATGCAGTAAGATGAAGGATGGAGGTTAGGACCCTTAGAATAAAGGCTCTTATAAGCCAGGTGCTTATAAATTCTTAAAAAGAAAATTAGCTCTTATTCAAATGTTTAAGTAGAAGAGCTAGTTATTCTGTTTTTGTGTTTTTTCTTAATTTGTTTAACTTCTGTGCACATTGTAGTTGAAGGAGTGGTTGTAAATACGGTCTCATCAAAAGATGATGATGATGATTTTGGAAGAAGAAAACAAGTTTGGAGGGATGGGGGAGAAGAATCTGAGTTAGAAGGGCCTATATATGAAAATATGAACTAGCTAAAGTTAGCCTTACATCTACACAGTCATGGAAGACCCAGGAATCACAAGAAAGACACCTCCAAATGGCTTGTGATCATTTGAAGCTACATATAGGTGGCTTTGGATAGGGCTGGAGATGATTTAGCCTTTTTGATTTTGAAAGAAGAATGTTGACTGTTCATGTGGGAAAAGCCTTGATATGTGAGATTAAATAAATATATAGTTGGCTTTCCTTCAAGACAGTAAGCCCCTAGTTACCAAAATGTTTAATTTCAAGGAGCTAGTTTGTTTCGTCACTGCGCATGGATGCCCTCTGGTCAGATCTCAGGGGATCTGTATCATTTACATCAAACTAGTCTGAGACCCTTTTACAGACCTAGGAAACACTAACTGAGAGTTTCCTTGGGAACATCTAATAACCCAAGAGGAGCTATAGTTTGTGCCTAGAGGGAATCAAGTTTTGACTGATCTTGTCCCCCACCAAGAAATGCAGGATTGAAAATGAATGAGAAATGGGTAATTGCTTACCCCTAACTGAGTGACATCCTTTAATGTGTGTTTACTTTCTGCAGGCCGTGGCAGCGACTCAGAGTGTGACATCCCCTACAGGAAGTTTCCGGATATGCGCCGAGATGACATGCTGGCGCGGCGGACATCGTGCAGCGAGCCGCGTACCGCAGTGCCATTTAACCAGTACCTTCCTAATAGGAGCAACCAGACATCGTATATGCCCATTCCTCTGCGTAGACAACGAACCGAGCGCGAGGAGAGCTGCAAGAGCTGGAGCAATGCCACCTCACCTATAGGAGGAGAGAGATCTTTTAGGTAATGCCATGTTAGTGATCATTTAAACCCATTTTTATTAACTTTGTTGCACATTTTATATCATTCTTGATGATCTACCATGTTGGAGTGGTGAAATGCATCAGTCTATTGCAGCAACTACTCTTCTTTTAAATCCCATCATATATCATGGCAAAGAGAAACCATTGACTCTTTTTTTAATGCAGGATACATCCACAGTTCTGTGACTGTGACTGCCATGAATATCTTTAGAACTAGTGGCATATTCCCATGTGATAATTTCTTTGCCAAATACCAATAGCAAAATCTTGTGAATGTGATCTCCTATGTGTAATCTACTTCTCCACAGACATGCTCCTGCACTGGGCATTCTTATTAAGCACCAGATTCATCTGTGGCCAGTGTAAGCAGTCACATTTGCCAATCCATAATAGATCACTGTCAGTGCTCTTGCGGCTATAAGCAGACTGGATTTGTGTACAGAGCTTCATCAGCGAATAGCGAAGTGTTGAAATCAATCTTCAAGCCTCTGCGTTTGCCAGTGCATCCAGTGTGCGTATTTCAACTTGTTATAGATGTTTTATTTTTAAATATTTGGGGCACTAGGACAAGTGTAATGCAGTGGGGACCTTTAATAAGCAACACATGTGGTGTCGCAAACGGGTAACAACTTTGCGTTTGGTATACAGAAAGAAAAAAATTTATACAAGCCAGGGCAATTGTTATAAGAAATTTCCCTGTGACACTTGTAAGACTTTCCTTTCAAAGGTAGAATGATGAAGCGTTCTATATTTCGTCACAATTAAGTAAATGTAATTGCAGTCAGGAGTTATTTGGGACAATGGTTAGCTTAAAAGCTGGGTATAAGTGAAGACTTTAAATGAGACTTTATTTGTTTGTAGGGGAAAATAAGCCACCATTAGTTCCTAATGTTTATTTCTTTAAAAATTAGAGCCTGTCTTGTTTATTACACGGTCCTGTGTCTCATGTTTCCCAGCAAATAGTAGCACAGTACTGCCAATGTTTCGCACAAATGATTGACTAAACAGGAATATCAGTTGCCAGTGCATTTAGGGAAAATGTTCTGGAATGATCTGTCTATTCTCCCTAAAAGAAACAGACTCTTGACACCCTTAACCACTGCCAGATTAAACATAACATGCCTGATCCAGCCAACTTTGCTCCATGTTCTGATGATGAGGAAAATATTTGATGAATGTGTTTACCATTATTGATGGAGGCCGATTTCTTTTTGGCATTATGATGGGGATTTTAGAAATAAAAAGTGTGGGAGGTTTTCTCGTTTTTCATTTCAGGTCAGTGTAGACTTAATATAGCAGTGATATTGGGGGGGAAACGGTTGATGGAGACCAGATGTGGCCGTTAATTGACTAAAGGCTCAGAAGCCGGAAGATTCCAATCCAAAAATTGTGTGTGAGAACACAGATAAGGGCGGGCAATACAATTCAGAAAACCTAACGGCTTTGGTTTTATTTATACCCTCCGCAGATGAGTCTACTTGTTCTGGAATGTTCTTGTTGAGAAACATTCTTGGGCACAATTTGTACGTATTTTGTATTTCCTGTGTTATTGATAATAAAAAATGGTAATTAACAAAAAAATCTATACAAAGTTTGACATTGTTAGGTTTGTTCCTGAGCTAGCAATGACTCAACAAATCTCATCTCACAGGATCTTGTTCAGTCTCTCCAATGCAGACCTGAGAATATCAATCACACACACAACAGGAGGTGTATGAACGATATCCAACCTTTATTGGCTGACAGACTGCATATATAGACCTCTGTGACAACTAGACCATTGAGTTACATATCAATACACAATGAACAAAAACATTCTTGTACTGTTCTTGGTGCATACGTAAGCATCTATCATAAAGACTTGGCAGTTGCAGCATGACAATATGCAAGGAAAGATAATAATAAAAAGTCACACAAACTAGGTAAATTACTTCTGGCAGGAGTTACTGAATAAGTGATTTAGAATATTACCTCCCATATGTTATGTTTTGCATTGCTTGTGTATAATGTGTGCATGATCTTTCCTTAATGCCATTGTTTGTATTTTTTCTATAGTTTTTTTATCGAAACTGGGCAGTTGAAATTGGGTCATTTGCCATTCAAAAATTATCATTCTACTCACAGTGAATCTGTGCCCAATGTAGCTTTTGATGGTCAATTTGTTTTCTAAGCTAATTCAGTGCTTACCATAGATTTTATAATGGTCTAATCTGAGTTACTTTAGAATCCCTGTTAACCCAAAAAATTTCCTCTTTCATCATGAAAAACGTTCAATAGTTGTGAGTTGATGTGAAATTTCTGAAATACTTAAATCAGTGCATTTGAAAACAACAGCCATGCCAAACTGAGATGAAAACCAAGATCAAAAACATTCTGTTGCTTGGTTTGGCTTCTATAATTGTTTGCATTGTGATGCTCCCAATTGGTTAGCCAGTTGGAGATATTCAATAAAAGACGTTTGCAGGTTGTATATGTATTTGCTCTAGTCTTGTTTTGTAGTTATAGACGCTCCCCACTTCACGAACATTTACTTTACGAACTTTCACAGATACGAACAAACCTGTCCTCAAAGTGAAATTTGCTCGGAGTCGAAAAAATTCAAAATGGAGGAGAGCAGTCACGAGCTATTCGTCGACGTAAGTCTGCATGATGCGCACTGGACTAGAGCGAATTAATTTTTTTAAGTGAATTTTTCTTTTATAAATCTTTTATAATTTTTGGATTATTTAATACAAAATTTTGTTTTCAGTATTTTGATTTGTTGTAGTATATTTTATTGTTTATTTGATAGTATTTATAGCTCTTACATCATTAGGAGGTATGCGTAGTCAATAACGACCACAGTAATAACTTACGAACAAATTCATGGTACGAGCGGTCGTTCGGAACGTAACTCGTTCGTAAGGTGGGGAGAGCCTGTACATGTTTGTGTGGTACATGCGGGAAATTTATTGCCTCGTCTAAAATTTTCTCCCAGCTGTAAGCAAGAAACATCATGTTCCTATTCAGACTTGCATTGAAAATCTTTCCAATGGCAACATTTATCAGCACTGAATGATTACATCAGACAGTTTAAATTGGATACCCCAATTTCTCTCCCCAGATCTCCTCCAGGTGACATATACAGATGATGCATGATGAATATGAAGGAGGGGAACACTGCATTATACGGTACATACATAATTTGAAGTGAGACCTCTTCCAGTGAGAGTCCCAAGTGATAATCATGAAGTCCCACTTAAATGCTATATAACCCTACATTTTATCTTTAGCAGAAAATTCATACAGGCCCTGTGATGAAAGTCCCACTGGTGGTCCGAGATGTACCAATTTGCCAAATTTACTATACAAATCTCCTTTTCAAGAAATGTCAAATTGATTTGAAAGGAATTGAAATATAGCAGTTGCAGTAAAGCTCTGGCATTTCAATGATAGCCTGCATAACCTCAGTGGAATAGGAACTTTGGTAGCTGTGGTAGTTCTGTCGGATCTTGATTTATTTTGTCTGCAAAATGTACAGGTATTCATTGATCACTCCACTTTATTTTACCTTGGAGTGCCTGTATCTGTTTCCTGTTTGTTGCATGTGCCTCCTGCTGAGATGTGAGCGGTTTCTCAAATGCTAGCTGTTTTACGATTGGATCTACTTAACTGCTGAAAATTTACCAGCTTTTTCTTAAGTTCCTGAGAAAAAAAAATGCTTTGTTCTGAGCTTAAGTTAAGGTTCTGGTTTGCTACTTGGTCTCTGACAAACAGGAGCATTCAGGGCCAGATGTTTGTAGCTCTTGGCCAAATGAGTGCTGTCGAGGACTTTGGAGGTCTGATTTACAATGGTGCGGAGGAGCTTGTCTGCTTCTGTAGCGAGTCCTCTTGAATTCAACATCTCAGACATAGCAATGGATTGAGATGGTGCTTGTCAAATCTTTAACCCTAATGTGCTTGAAGCAGCACATAGAGAATGTTTTTTTTACAGCTTAGTTTACAAGAGACCAATTTCATTAAGTTTTCTTAGTGGGAGAAATGCACTTGTGGGAGCACAGGGTCAGTCATCACTTTGTGGTAAACTAATGACAGGAGAGCTATTGAATGTTTCTCAATAACACCCGGCAAAATATAGCTTTAAATTCCGGCTGAAATCGTACAAAGAAAACCAGATCAGAGAATTATTTGTTTCACCCACTAGACAATGACAGATGCCAAAATGTGCATGGGAATAACATTTCATTTAGGTAAAGAATGGTGTTTCCTTCTAGTCTTTTATCTTAAATCTATTGTAATATTAGCCTTTTTATTTTAATTAATGTCTAGGCACTAGAAATCCGGTACTTTTACACAGGCTTGTTATTCTCTGCATGTTGTTGCACACCTACACATAAACTTTTCATGCATGAAGTTGTACAAAATTTATAGTGCATTCTCTGTCTTTATAAAAACAGACCCACTTTCACACAAATACGCTCACAAAAACGCACACATACACACACACACACACACACACACACACACTCCACCCAGAGGAAGACGGGAAATGAGCAGGCTTCCTGCATTTCAGCATGAACATTGCAGTGCTGGGCCAAGTTGGACTTGCCCATGCAGGGACAATGTAAGAAAGTTATAACATGGCCCTGTGCTCTGTACACAACACAATGAAAGAAATCTTGAAAGTAAACTCTGGAATTGAAAGTTAAGTAAGAATAACAGAATCTGTGTCAATCAGGGGTGTAAGGGTCTTGTGCATTGTCTATTTGTTCAGTGCTTCAAATGTACCTGTGCATATTCAGATTTAAACGTGAAGTGCGCATAAACTAAACTTGTTTGTTCTCCCTTTAAAAAAAAATTACAAACTTTTGTACATGCCTTACAAAATAAATAAAAAAACTGAACTAGCCATGGTTAATTCAGAGTTTTAGACTAGTTTCTGTTTCATAATTTTTTTCTTAATCTCCAAAAATGTGGAATTCACTTTTGGCTGTCACACACAGACATTGAATATTTTTTTAAACTCATCTTAAAAATATCTTTTACTTGATTGTTGAATGGGTATTTTTATATATTTTGTTTCTATATGATTGTTTTTAGGTGCCTTAAAGAGCTATGCTTAAAAACTAATCCTTTAATGGCTCTATATAAAATAAAGTTTATTATTTTTAGTAGAAGTAAAAGTTGTAGTGGTAGAAATAGTAGAGATCCATACATTAATTCAAACTATCCATCAGAAGAAGTGACTTTAGTCTTCGGGTTACTGTTTTACCTATGAGATGTGGTCTTGTCTCATCACACATAAAGATGTTATTAGAGATTGGCTTGTGTCTTTGCTTTCACTTGGCATTCAGCTAGCAGTTACTAAGGCTTAACACAATATTTTCTCTTAGCCTAGATTCAGGTCTAAAGTCATGTGAATGAGTTTCATTCATATCTTCATATTAAGCTTCATATCTGGCCCCTCACTCACATGAAAGTAAAAATTTTTACTCATGTTTTCTGCTAAAAATAAATCATGATGTCTCTGTTCTGTGTGGGGGAATGTGCATGTTCTCCCCATGTGTGTACTTGTGATGTGTGAGCTCCCCAACCAGAGTTTGCCTGATATTCTCCACTGTGAGACCCTGGATGGAATGGTGGAAGGAATTGTGGAAGAAATGGTGAATTGATAGATAGATTAATTGATTGATAGTGCACCTCTTGTTTGTTTATTTGAATCTGTTTTATGCACATTATCTGATCTTTCCAGACAAAGTATTCATATAGTGTTATATTCTCAGTGTAGATGCTCATAAACTGCATCAGTCAAGTTCAATGCTCCCATATTATTGCACTATTGATGACGCACTGTATGGGTGTGTATGTGTTCATGTTGGCATGAGGCTGTTGGTGTTGGTCTGTCTCACTCATGGAAGGCATCTGCCATCAGGGTTTTGGGTGGGTTTATAGAGCTGCGCTCCGATGGCTACAGGGGACTGTTTGTGTTCTGGGGCCAGTAAAAGAATCAGCCCCCTTTAGGGAGACATAAAGGGTTGCATTCTGTCTCCCTGCAATCCTCCAGATACAGCTTTATTATCTTGCACTTGTATATCTGTCTTTACATAATGTAGAGGTACAAAGGAAGGTGTTCTTTTTTTTTTTTTGTCCTGTTTTTGAATTTATAATTCATAATAACATTAAATGTTCCATTGCATTGCATAGTTATTGCATAGCAATTGAGCATACAGCAACCAACAGCTGCAATGTGATGTTTTGATGAATTGTATCTACCTTCTTACGTCTGTATTTATTCATATATTGGTTTCATTTAATTGAATACAGTTTTCCTTATTGCTAAGTTTTTTGGACAGTTAATGATGGACTTTTAATGAACACATCAGGTGGACACCACATCACCACTCTTCATTTGTTCACGTTTTTTCTTTACTTTGCTGGTTTTCTTGCAATTCTAAAATTGTGATTGCATATATGTTGTTCCCATGTGTGGCACCTGCATCCCATTCAGTGTGTAATCTAACCTTCGCTTTACAGGATAGTTTCCATGTACACCATGACCCTGACAAGTGGTTACTATGGTGCATTGTTTGATTATCACTGTACATCTTAGCGTATTCAAATATGTTAATGGGACAAATCATAGGTTTAAATTTCAATGTTTTAGATAATTTAGTTTTGAAGGTTCAAATGAAAATGAAAAATGTGAGTTATACAGTATTTGATGCAGACTTTAATTTTTTCCACATGTGCAGAATATTGTCAAAACTCCCTTTTTTCATCTTGAAAATATTTAATGACTTCATCCTGTGATATCCTTCTCTGTGGCCAAAAAATATTTTTTTTTTATTTAATTTTATTAAATGTTTTATTGCATTGATTACTTCAACACACTTCATGCTGGGGTTAATAAATCTAAACTAAATACATTATAATAAAAAACTCAGTTTTGAACCCTGACTAGAAGGACTAGTGATCATGTTACTTTTAATTTAGTATAATACATTGGTTTGTTTCAGATTTTTTGTTGATTTTAAAATATTTATTCTGACATTTATTCACACAAAGCTGTGCATTCACTTTCTCCCCAGTATCTGTCTAAACTCTTGACACTTTACATGCTAAAATATAACTGTTGCTCGTTTTAGTCAGGTTTTTAGATTCATTTATGATCTAAAAATCTATGGAATGTACTTCTGGCTGATATCAGTCACACATTCAGCATTCAGTATTTTTAAAACTCATCATAAAATATATTTTATTTGACTGTTGAATTGAAGGTTGACTGTTACATTTTTTTTTTTTATGATTTGTTTTTATACGATTGTGCTTTCAGGCTGCTATTAAATGCACTATTTAATATATAGTTTAATATTATTGTAGTAGGTGTAGCAGTAGTTGTAGTAGCAGCAGTAACATTAGTAGAAGTCATTGTACTAGAGTTCTGCAAAGTTTTGTGAATTATGTGTGCAGTAATGATTTAAAGAGTGCGCTTGCTTTAAAGGTACTTTTTAAACACGTCTGGACTTGGCATCTATCCACGTGAGACTCTGTACCCAAGACCAGATTGAACAAGTGTTTACCAGTGCACATTTTATGCTAACACCATAATGTGCACAACCAGCTTTGTTCCTTCTGCTCTGATGAGTACCACTTGGCTTGCAGACTCATCATACTCAATGTTGTCCATGGTGATAATCCCTTCGTTGTCTTGGCAGTAGTCCCACCCATTCTTACTTTGAGACACTCCAGCACACATTAATGACTAGCAGCTCTATGACAACGAGCATCATAGTGGTCGGCCTTCTTAGTCTTCTTCAAACTGGGCCAGATTTGTTTTCCCTACCAGTCCCAAGCAAAGCGAGGATGCAGGGTGCACCTTAACATGGCTGCATGAGTTCTACACACGTTCTCTTATTGTCTGCATTAAGTAGACAGATAAAAAAAAAAATGCTGCCATGAGGATATTTTCTGCAGGTGTCTCAAATCTCTGTATCCATAACTTTTAAACTTAATATATTAATTTAGTTTTTTGCTTTTATATTTGCAGGAGTTCCTTCTCAAATCGTTCTGATTATCACCTTATTCATGTGAGCTCACAGGTTCTCCTTTATATCTGTGCTATTAAATTGGATCTTAAGAATGATATGTTAAGGAGCGTAGCAGAAACCCATGGAATTTTGTCCTATGGGGTTTGTTAAAACTCGTAAAAACATGACTGGGTCTGCTGTAGATTTGCTGGGGAACAAGGTCACATACTGTACAGAACACCAGTGCAATAAATTGCTTCCTCTCTCTGTTGTTTCAAGTGAGAATGGGCACGTTAAGATATCAGGACTGGGTGGACCCCAGAAAGGTCAAGACACCCTTGAGACAATATTTAGTCAAGTTTTAATGGATTTGTAGAAATGTTTTAGGAATATTTTGGTTGAAAGAATTAAAATATCTGTATTTGCGGTTGCCTCAGAAAATGTCTGTTTCACCTTGATCGCTAAGAAAGGGATTTTCTGATTGTGCAAGTATTGGAAAGTTCAATAAATCAGCATAAAATGTTTATTATAAATATCTTAGAAAGTAAAAGCAATCTTAAATAAAACATATGGCAGATTTAAAGATATCAAACATTTTTTTTTTTTTAATGAAAAAATATTATTTAACATTTGAAGCTGCAAATATCGTTTTTGCTGATGAATATACTTTTTTTTTCTAAAAAAATAAAAAATAAATAAATGTTGAATAGTAATCTAATTCATGTAAATTATAATACATGGACAAAGGTTTGTGGACACCTGACCATAATCTTTGTTTTTTGCTGAACATTTCATTCAATATTTAGTCTCCATTTGCTGTTATGATAACCTCCATTCTTCTGGGTAGATCCTCCACTATATTTTGGAGTGTGCTTGAGGAGATTTGTGTTCATTCAGCCACAAGGGCATTCATAAAGATAGATACTGATGTAGTGTTAAGGTCAGAGTTCTGTAGCAGGCCAAGCAACCCACTCAAGTTTCCACTCAAACCCATGTAAACCATATCTTCAAGGAGTTGGCTTAGTGCACAGGGGCATTATCATGCTGTAACAGGCTTCTTCTAGTAATGCTAACGTATCTTTAGACATCCTATACAATTGATAGACTCCAACTTTGTGGTCAGAATTTAGGGGGAAAAGCACATATGCCTGAAATAAACAGGTGTCTCAATACTTTTGCTCATATGTATCTATAGAACAAGACAGTCAGTCTAGAATTGAATACATATGTCTAGAAATAGGATTAATAATCATAAATGTTGGTTTTTGTATTCTGATAGTAGGAAATACCAGATACACTTGACTACATTACAAATATTTTCAGTTGCTAATATGTTTTTTTTGCTAAAGTATTAGCTAAGTAAACTTTGCTAATAAGTGAATATGGAGATTGTAGTTGTTTTTTGTAACCTTATTCCCTAAGAAATCCAAACACTTAATTTCATGCTAATCACCCATACAGTTTCATTTTCATATTATGGTTTCATTACAGATAAGATCGACTTTACAGCATCATACCGATTCCATTTCAACTATCATTTGAACAGTAGATTTTCATTCTGGTTGTTGATTTTATTCCTGTCCAGATGTTGGTTTGTTTGCTTTTGGGTTTTGTTACACGCATGTAATTATTTAATAATTCAGTGATGTAATAATGATTTCAAACACATTTAAACAGTAGACTTTTTGCTTCTAGTTCAACTGCAGAACGACCAAAAATTTTATATTTAAAAAATACCAGAAAGTTTCCCCTATTTAGCATTTCAAGCAGATTTATTGTGTAGTTGCAACATTGGTTCAGCTGATAAATCACAATTTCCTAGTCTTAGGCAGATTTATTCCCTTTGGTCAAACCTCCAAGCTATATTTAGATTTGTTCATAGATGCTGTATCTGGTTGGATTTTCTTTTTTGGATGACCAATATTGTGTTTTGTGGCATTTTTCTGCATCACTTGGTGTCAACTCACTGTTTTGTGCTTTAAATGCTTACATTTGAGTCCTAATTTATAAGCTATAAAGAGACTATGCTTTGTTTTTGCTTCAGCCTGGAAGCCTGGAGAGTTTGCTTAGGTTGCCCTCTTGGGTCTGCAAATAGGAATTACAATGATGTTATAACCAGGATACAGTACACTCATATACACACACTGTATGCATAGGGATTTATAATACTGCATATTATTACTTGTCTTCAAGGACTTAATAGAGACATGGCTCATTTGATGTTGAACACTTTAGTGTCTTTATTTGAAGTTATCTAGTTGACCTTATTATCTTTTTTTTTTTCTCCCCCATGTCTACCCATTGTAGATTTGGCCGCAGCGATAGTGTATTTGATGACGCAGAGTAAGTCTTTCTAATACCAAGTCATTTATCGCGCACTTGTGGGTTGTGCATATGTTTGTATTCACTTGTATAAAGCCTTGTGCTTGCATGCGCTTGAGTCTACTTGCTAAAAGTAGAATAAACGCACCTTGCTAACAATACGGGTGCTGGGAACACACAGTACTGGGATCTGGGAACACACAGTACTAGGCTCTGGGAACACACTACTGGGCTCTGGGAACACACAGTACTGGGCTCTGGGAACACACAGTACTGGGCTCTGGGAACACACAGTACTGGGTTCTGGGAACTCACAGTACTGGGCTCTGAGTGCTTCAGTGAGTCTTCATAGAAGTATAGTTAAAGTGTGTATAGGTATAGTGTTTACTAATAAAGTATTTATCAATGTTGCAAGGCTTTTGAGCAAAATTATATTTATGTAAAAAAAAAAAATTCTCATTTGACTTCTACTGAAAATCCAATTTAATCTAACGCACACTAAAAGTTAAAGGGCCAGTTTTATTGTTGAAAGTGTCATTTTTAAGGTGTCCAGACAAGAATAACCTTTTCACACTACACCTTTAAATAATACAATAACTCAAACCACTTTTTAAAATATATTAATAATATTTAGTCCTAATATGAAAATTGCATTCTTTTCTTTGCCCTGCATGGCTTTCACTCAGAAGATTTATCGGCACTGGGGTTTTGTGCCTAGCATTTCTTTCACGATTTGAGTTCTCTGAAAACAGTCATCTCCTGCACTGTGGTGTCGGGGTCAGCGTACTCCACACCATTCTCAGCCACAAGGCCAATCGGAACACCACACTGTTTTCGTGGCCTCATAGACTAAAATCTAATATGTTTTTTTTTTTAATGCCAGTCAAGGCACTCATAGTTCATGTCAGTTTGGAAATCGCTTGCTCTTCTTAACACTAATGTTCTCTCTGCATCTGACTCCAGCTTGAATGACTCGACGGCAATTTCTATCACTTCGATGATACGCAGTTTGTCAGCACTCCATTCGAATGCATCTTTGTGGTGTTTGCATTCTTCCGGCTTGTTTTCCTGCATTATTTATCAGACTGCATGACCTAAACGGGAAGCACATTGTGTGAACTTACACATGCTTATTTACAACCTAATTGTTTAAAACGGACGGCATCTTTGTGAGCGCACTCAATAAACAGTAACTTGTTCTAACCCTTCTTTCTTTGTTATAGGAGTATGAGTATGATTGATGTGAGGACTGAGGATGATGGCCTGCTGCCGCCTCACAGTCACGTCCGACACGAGCTGATGCACAGTCAGTATAGCAGGATGAAGGAGGAGGACAGCCAGTGGCAGGATGTGAGTGTTGGAGATTCACAGAGACACTTAGAGTGACAGTGTAAAAGAAAACCGATTGACGGTTAGATGTTCCAAAGAAGCACTACATTATAAATTATTATTGCAATGGCACTACATTATGTCTAATATCTAACTTAATTTTTAATAATTGAAATCAAGATGGGACCCATTCAACAGCTTGTTTGTGAAATATTCCAATTGTATTTCCTTCATAACTGGACAAGATTCCTATGTAGTAGATCTAGATTCTTGCAGCTCTAGGACCTATCAAGAAACGTTATTTTAGAAAGAAAGAGACATTATGACGGTGTTAAATAATTTTTTCAAAATTGATTTCAATTAAATAAGCTTTAGAAAACTTGTAAGAATAAACTTTCTTTCGGCTTCTCCCATTAAGGGTCGCCACAGCGGATCATCCGTATTCATGATCCGCATGTTCGATATGGCATGTCTTTACGCTGGATGCCCTTCCTAACGCAACCCTCCCCATTTATCCGGATAGTCATATAAAAAAAATATTAATTAATTAACACTTTTTTTGTGTTAAAAATTATAAAATTATAAGAAAAAATTATTATATAAAATTATAATACCAGTAACAGTTATAAATAATATAAGAATAATACATACCACTATAACGAGTAATAAATGCTACATGCAGTATAATAACACTTGTGAATGCAGTTGTGACCCGTGTCTGTGTGCGTGTTCAGGACCTGGCACGGTGGAAGAATCGCAGGAGAAGTGTGTCTCAAGACCTGATAAAAAAAGAGGAAGAGAGGAAGAAGATGGAAAGGCTGTTGAGCCTGGACGAAGGCTCGCAGAGGCGGAAGAGTTTCAAGACTTACAGGGAGATAGTCGAAGACAAGTACATCCTTGCTTGTTATTTATTTATTTGTAGGTTGTTTATTGTTGTACCATATAAGGGTTGAAAGATCTAGTTTGGTTCTTTTGTGTATAGTACATACACTATATGGACACCAGACCATAAGATTTGTATGTACTTTTTGAACATCCCATTTAACATTAAGTCCACATTTGCTTTTATAGTTGTCTTCATTCTTCTGGGAAGATGTTCCACTAGACTGTGGAGTGTGCTTGTGGAGATTTGTGTTTTTTTCTTCCACAAGTGTGTTAGTAAAGTCAGGTATTGATGTAGGTGATATGTGGGGGCCTGGGATGAGGTCATCGTTCCAATTCATGATAAAGGTATTCAATAGATCAGAGCTCTATCACAGGTTTTTCAGTTCATCCCATTTAAGCCATAAATTCATGGAGCTGGCTTTGTGCACAGGGGCATTGTCATGCTGGAACAGGTTTGGCTCTACTAGTTCAAGTAAAGGGAAAATTTTATGCCACCGCATTTAATGACATCCTGTATAATTGTGTTCTTCCAACTTTGGGGTAGAAATTTGGGGAAGAACCACATATGGCTGAAAGGTTGGATGTCCCAGTACTTTGTTCTCAAAGTTGATAAAGTTGATTAAACTGTTAATGTGGATGGTCTTATATAGATACCCTACATATTTACATTTCCTAAAAACAGTAATGCCTAATTCTCGTTCTTGCTTCAGAGAATAATCTTACCTCGAATTTATAGATGTGTACCTAGGAACTGCTGCTGTAGTCATCAAGACTGTTCTGTGCTCGTCACAGGACTCATTCATAAGATCATACTGTACATCATTTCAATACATGTAATTATTTTAATCATTTATAATCCCATTATCAGGTTTAACCCAGAAATGGTGGGGTCATTTATTTATTTATTTTTTATTTTTTTGTCCCATACTTCCTCATGTCATCCCAGGGAGATTATCCTTGTTCTCAGGGATTGGATTATATGTACTGGTTTGGGGATTTAATCAGACTAAAAGTTTAGAGTTTGAAATCACATGACCAAAAAATCTATTATTTTTAAAGAGAGATTTCTGAATAATTGTGAATTGATGATCACTATACTTTTGGCAGTTACCACAAAAAAAAACACTAGAAACTAAAAGGATTTAATATTATAGATGTCACAGCAGATGAAGCAGGAATGTCCACAAAACCCTGAAAAATTACAATATACATACTAAGAATTACATAACTTCTAGTGATGATGAAGAAATTTAAAATGTTTTAATTTTTTTTCTTCTTCTCAAAGTCTAAAAATAATGGAAGTCCAAGTATAGCTATATATAAATATATAATATACAATATATATAATTTATATAAATATATAATATATAAAATAATATATATAAATATGATTTATATAAACAAATTCTATTCTCAGGATGGGACAGGCATGAGCTATTCATATGTAACTTTATCCAACTTTACAACACTTATAAGGTATATATGGTATTATATGGCTACTAATGATCTTATTCAAGTCCTCTAATGGTCTCTCTCTCTCTCTCTCTCTCTCTCTCTCTCTCTCTCTCTCTCTCTCTCTCTCTATCTTTCTCTGATCTTCTATTAGGGAACGACGTGAGCGGGAACTCCATGAAGCTTACCTGAGAGCCCGAACTCCAGAGGAGGCAGCTGCTATTCTACAGCGCTACGCCTTGCGTTTTACTATAAGTGAAGCTATACTGGAACGCCTCAAACTACCCCGTGTTCTCGAGCGCAGTATCTCTGCTGACCCCACGCGTTACACATCTAACTCCAGCGACTCTGTTTTCTTTACTTCCCCCTCCTCTCCCTCCAATCCACTGCAGTATCTGCGTCAACAATCCCTCCCTGCGCAAAAGTTCACCACCACTGTGGAGGCCCGGGTGACGGGATACGGGGCAGAGCACATTGCTGTAGGGAGTGCAGGAGGAGATTCAGGGGCAGCTTTTTCAAACAGGAGCATCCCATTACTTAGTGCCAAACCCTACAGCAATGACAAAGTTGCCCAGGTATGATCAATGAATGGATTGCGGGGAGTTGTGTGTAATTACATAAACAAATAAGTACATAAATGCATAGACAGACAGACAGACAGACAGACAGACAGACAGACAGACAGACAGACAGACAGACAGATAGATAGATAGATAGATAGATGTTATAATAATACTAATAAAAGCATCCAATTATTGTATATGCATACTATCAATATTGTTATTATCATTAATTCTTTTGTGGCAAAAACATTAACCCGTTTAAAGGGTAAAGTGGACTGTTTAGGTCAATAAATAGGGCACAAGGAAACAGTGAGTGCTGCTGAAAATAAGCAAACTAGTGTCACTTTCTAGTGGATGGCATGTGTGGTGTGTAGTGTGGGAGCCATTAGAATAGCTGGCAGTGTTCAGTGTTGTGTGCATGTCTGTGTGCAAGTGAGTGGGCTCTCACTGTGTAAAGTGGTTCCACTAGGACAAAACAGCTTGCACAGATCAGCCTTAGTGAAATACCCCATTCAACACTGATGATGTCTACAGTTACAACCTACACACACAGTGCATTGATTCATTTGGACACATTCCTCTGTCCTAAGCGCTTTGACTGGCTAACACGTTCAACTTGAACTTGGTGAATGTTTACATGCTCAAATCGGTGTAAGTATCAGTTTGTTTAAAAAAAAAAGTTAATGTAGAATCTGTTTTTCTATCTTTTTCAGCGAGACAGAATGGAGCGTGTTAATGGGGAAACAGACAGGGACCACAATGCCCGAGACAAGCGAGAATGGGGAACTGAAAGAGAAAGAGAAGATGCTAGTGAAAGAGAGCACACAGGAGATTCATCTGCTTTGCTGTTTTATCCATCTCCTTCAAAGAATGGAGACTCAGACAGTACAGAAATAGAGGCGCCAGACTCTCTGTCCTCAGACAAACAAGCAACCTCACACACTCTGGAGTTAGACACAGCTGACTTCCAGTCAGTAGACCAGCATAGCATGTTGCCAGGACCTGAGACACAAGAGGAAGAGGACACACAGAAAGAAGAAGAGCTTACTCAACCCGTCATACCTACGGTCTGTACACACTTAGACTTTTGTTGTTGTAGCTTTTCAGCATCTATTCTGGTTTCAAGCTGGAGCCTTGCTTTTCAGCCATTTGGTGGAGGTCTCTGATAAGCACATTTCAACATTTTGTGGACTAAATTGTGATTATAGACGCTTTAATAATTTAATTTACAAATAAAATGTCTAATTGTCATAGCCAGAAATTACAAAAAGTTTGGGGACACCTTATGCCCCTTATGTTCTTTTAAACATGCCATTCCAAATTTATTCTGCTATAAAACTTCCACTTTTCTGGGAAGATGTTTCAATAGATTTTGGAGTGTTCTTGTGGAGATTTTTGCTCATTCAGCCACCAAAGGGGGTTAGTCAGGAACTGATGTAGGGTGAAGAGTCCGTGGGGGGGTGCAGTCAGCATTCCAATTCATTTCAGAGGTGTTAACTAGGGTTGAGGACAGAGCTCTATAGTAGGCCATATCTTTTTGGAGCACAAGGGCATTATGCTGAAACTGGGTCTACTAGATCAAGTAAAGGAAAAATTTAGTGCTACTGCATGTGAAGACCTCATATACAATTGTGTGTTTTCAGCTTTGTGGTAACAGTCTGGGGAGGAACCACATATGGCTAGAAAATTCAGGTGTCCCAAATCTTTTGTGCAAATGTGTCATTTGTTGAACTGAGCCGACATGTGATGTGATTCCTTGCAATTGTTGGTTGTTTTTTTAATAAAGAGATTACATACAAGTCCATAGATTACATACATCTCTGGGGCCATTGCATCTGTGGAAATGCTTTACATAAAAACACCCAGTTTAATCCATTTTATGTCACATTTCGAATGGGTGAATACTTCAGCGCTCTAGATATGTAAAATACTGAATATTACAGAACACTCTGTACATTTGATTAATAATTAATTATTTGCTTTGTTATATTTAGCAGTCACAGTCTGAAGAAGAGGCAGTTTCACAGATTGGGAGCGTATCTCCTACTCAAAAACAAAAGGAGTACCAATCAGAAGGTCTGTAATTATGAATTTATTTTAATTCATTTTATGCTGTGTTTTTCCTCTGGGTTTATTTTTTATTAGCTTTTTTAATTTATAGTGAATAAGCAGTGTACTGAAGAGCATCCAGTGGAGAGTACCGACTCTGCAACAGTCAGTCAGACCGATCAAGAAACACAAGCATCATCGTACATCAACACATCTGATAGCCAGGTTTGTACCTACATAACATTTATTTTTAATGGTTTTAAACATTATGTTTAATGATGTTCTAAGGCAGAGTTAATTGAGAATTGTGATGGGAAATGGGTAAGGTATGAAATGGAAAATGTCGATTTTTAGTCATTTTGCTTAAATGTTCTGCATTTTAAAACCAGTGTGCTCAAATACGTTTAGAAATATGTAAAAAAAAGAAAAAAAGGGTTGTCTTTTTAGAAGGAAAAAAGCAAATGAGCCAATTGACATTTGTGCAGGTGTTTCATTATTAATTGGAAGCTTTTCCACTTTTATCGTATCTCATGAGAAATGATGAATGGCAAATATTTTGAGCTCGCCAAGAAAATGCCTTGGTTGCTGACCAAGGCTGAAAATTTTACCCCCCCCCAAAAAAGCTGAATATGCATACAACAAAGTGTTACATGTATCAGTCTGCAACTAATACTAATGAATATTGGACAGGGATTAAAAACTGTTTGCATTGCAAAAAAAACAAGGAGTGGAAGTTCGTTGCAAACTGAGAAATACGCCACAGGAGGAACAATTTAAATACATCTGGTGTAATGCATACTATATCTTTATAACTTTCGGGCCCTGGTTTATTAAGCTCCCAAATAACCAGTACAAATTATTGTGTGCAAATAAGTTGATAAGTTGTGCACACGGTTAGTGGGTGTCTTGTGGGTGATTTACAAAGAAGACTGCAAAGTAGTGGGAGGAAAAGTAGTGGGAAGAAACAATATAAAAACGAGGTTATTGTGTATGCTAATTATTCTCAAGAGCTGCGGGAAGTTTGCATCTAAAAAAGAGACTCCCGGAAGAGTGAAATTTAAACTCGTGAGTAACCCTGATTAAAGGCAATGAGACATGTTGAACATTTTCGAACAGGCACATATATTTAAAAAAAAAATACAGCAACAAACTGCATAATTACTTTAAAATAGCCTACTGTTATATTACTGTACCTCCTGTGTCCGTACTTAACTTTCACTGAAGTGAAAATCGATATCACACGCACCTCAGTCACACACGGTTTACGGTCAATTACAAATCTAAACTTGAACCGGCGCTAAATTGTAATGCCGTGCCAAACAACTCGGATTCTTCATTGGATTCTTTTTTATTATGGTTGCGCTGTGTGTGATTAACAACATTAGGGAAACGTCAATATAAATTGCTGGTACGTTTTTGGTGAAAGCATCAAAGAATCGTGTTCTTATTAAAAAAAAAAAATGAATGAATGAAATATCAGCTCACAATGAAAAGAGTCATTTAAGACAGACGACGCATTACTACTGTGCGCTAAAGTAGAGGAATCTTAAAATAGCTCACAGTATATTCGGTGTATTTAGTCATTTCTTATCAAATGTGCTTTATGTTCTAGGTCAGTAAACCAGTCCAGGAATCATCAGAGAGAACCGCAAACCCACCAGCCCAATCCGTTTTAGATCATCCTACACCCAAATGTGTTTCCGAACTCCGCTTAAAAGGTGAATCAGTGCATTTGAGTACATAATAATGTTCTTTACACCCTTTTTAGAGGTTGAGCAGTGGCTCAAGTATCCTCTCCTTTTTCCCTGACTCTGACTTGTTGTATAGAGCTGGTCAACAGTGCTCAGCTAGCAACATTGTCCTGTAACCCTAAGTTACGCTGGGACTTCTTCACATCACCAGGTAAAATAATTGGCTATGCTTTGCCCCGCCCCCTTGATGTGGAGTTTTATAACTAGGCTTTCCATTGGCCACTGTACGTCCTGTTGCTCTAACCACACTTTGACTGTTGGTTTCATGCTCTGTTTTGTGATCTTATGTGTTGAGTGAGACACAATTTTGTGTTCCCAAAACATTTCCTCAAACCTTCCTGTTTTATTTTTACTAAAACGAAGCTATATATGCAGTATATAACAAATAAAACGCGTCTTGGCCACTATGATACATGTTTACTACTGAATAGGTTAACACTGAGTTGATACCCTGAAGATGATTGTTTTCCCATAGCAGCATGTCCCAACATGTTTTATTCTTCTTATACCACAGCAGCCTTCTAATGATTATTTTTTTATTTGTGCAACATCTTCAAGCATTAGCTTTTATTCCATTTACATTATACCAACCTCTCTTTATCTCTCTCTTAAACTCAAAAATACATTAAACACAGCATGTCTTCTTTCCAAGAAATCAAAAAGACTTTCCCATGTAAGTTACAGTTTTACCACTGACACTGGAGTCTCTTTCCAAAACTGAAAAATAAACATAGTTTCACCAAACGTTTCCACAGAGCGTTTTCCATATAAGTCTTGTGTAAGCTGTTCACACAAGTGCTGGCTGCATTTGCCTTGCAGCCAGCACTACTCTCAAGGCTGCTGTTATTGAAAAAATCCTCAAAACCATTGAAACAAGGATTTAGCAGTGCTGTGGTATAAATGATCCTAAGGTCTTACTAAGAACGTAAACATGAATCAGTCATGTAACTAATAAAACAGAAATTATTCAATTCAGAACTTCTACTAATTTCATATCAGCTCACTATAAAAATTATTTAAAATTGTTTTTAAATACTTCTGGGTAAAGTAGCCAGGTGAAGTAAAATTCATGTTTCTGGAACAGTCACACCTGATTGGTTGCCTTTTATGATCATTTGGTACACACCCTTTCTCAAAAACAGAACATAGAGCTATTGCTATAGCAACCAGTATTGCGAATTCTTCAAACTCTTCAGCTCAATCATTTGCTGTGTGAATATAGTTTTGAGTTTGAGATCTATCTATTTATCTATCTATCTATCTATCTATCTATCTATCTATCTATCTATCTATCTGTCTGTCTGTCTGTCTGTCTGTCTGTCTGTCTGTCTGTCTGTCTGTCTGTCTATCTATCTATCTATCTAATCTGTTAGACTAAACTTATTAGGACAAACTTTATTTTCTGTACTTTACTAAATGACATTGCTGAACACGTTTACCTTTCTACAGAACCTGTTGAGAAACAACAAGGAAATGTAAGTTGTAATATCATTTTCCTCCTTTACTCTTTTCTGATTCTAGAAGGTCTTGCTATTTCTCCTTTGGTATTGAACTTCATGTTCAATAAACAATATTATAATTACCAGTATACAGCTAAAAGAAAAGCTGAAGAATAGAATTATTTAATTTTTTCTCATATAAATGTATCAACAGGATAATAGATTTCACCTCCTGTTCTATAAAATATCAGGCTTAACGACCAGAAGAGAATTTAGCACGATCTGTCTAAACTGTCATTCTTTTTCCCTTTTACATGCCTGTTGTAGAGTAGGGACACTCTTGGTTTGGGAGTAGTTTTAGACCAACTCTGTCTGTCCCCCTCGTTCCTTCCCGTTCCGTATGGTGTGTATGTGTGTGCATGTGTGTGTTTGTGTTTGTGTGTGTGTGTGTGTGTGTGTGTGTGTGTGTGTGTGTGTGTGTGTGTGTGTGTGTGGACCCGAATATGTATGATGTAAACGTGGTACGGTCAGGTGGCTCCTGCTGTTTTGAATCTGGTGAAGCGGGGTGAGCACTTTTCATGGGATCCTGAGGAAGAGCGCAAACGGCAAGAAAAGTGGCAGCAAGAGCAAGAACGCATGCTTCAGGTACAACAGCTTTGCTAACCAGAGCTCCTGCTTCAGTCAGACGCATGCTGGAGCTCTGATGGCAAGCAGGCTGCGAAAAAAAGCAAGAGCAGCATTTGCTGAAAGCATGTTTTACCTCCAGAGTCTACTAATTCTATAAATGGTGTCCTTTAAACAGTACGATTGAAAAGCTTTGTCCGTGTCTAGTTTGTTCTTCTCTGTTTAATTATAAGTATTACTGTTTTAACACTCAGTGTTTACTACCATGACGCATCGCTTAATCACAGTAAACCGCATGCATACCCTTAATAGCTTTAAGTTTGACTGTTGCCTGCATCAGTCACTTGTAAGCAGAATACTTATCCTTTAAGACTTAACCAAGCACCACACTCTGAAAAAAACTAAATGTGCGGTATGTTTTAACCTTGGAAACATGAGGTATGTTCCAGTCCCTTAACCACATTGAATTTCACTGCCACTGCATCTAAACCAGGTTTCCTGAATTCTAGTCCTACTTTTCTGTTAAATTTCCAGGATTAGATCAGGTGTGTTTGGAAATGGAAAATTGGAAATTGTGCAGGATAGTGGACCTTCAGGACTCGAGTTTTTTGGTAGAAATCTTGACCCTGCATGGTGCATGAACCCCTTTGCTTAAGATACGAGGCTTTTGTGTGTGTGTGTGTGTGTGTGTGTGTGTGTGTGTGTGTGTGTGTGTGTGTGTGTGTGTGTGTGTGTGTGTGCGCGTGTGTGAGAAACTAATTTAAATGCACAATCACATTACAGCTGCTCAGTCAAGGATGGATCTCTGTAACTATAGCATTCTCACACAGTGCTTTGGAAAGATGCCACAGGTAATATAAAAGAATATAAAATATATTCTCACTACTTACAGCTGTAAGTATAGTTACCATATTAAAACACTGGCATTCCACGTTGTGCTCCTTCACCCAGACAAAAAGGTATCCTTTAAACCCTGTTTTCACTAAGCAGAACACTGCAACGATTATACAGACAGTTTCTCTTTATGCAACCCCATCTTTCGCAAGCTTGGATCACACTGATCGGTGATTGATGAGGATTTTCATTGTATAATCTGATACAGGGAACACATTAACACACCAGTCTGTTATAGAATCTGGCCAGAATTTTTATTTATTTGTATTTTTTTTTTTTATTGGGATCATTTCGTAGAGCATGACAAGTAATAATATTAAAATAATGTTGTAATCTGCAACCAGCATAAAATGTGCAGTTGTTTTCCATTATGGATGAGACTGTCATTCAGAGTGGTTTTAATTTTAAACCGTCTAGAGGTAAATGTGTATGGATGGTATTTTCCAAATATTATTAGCTGTACTGTGTTGCATATCAAGCACACAAATGGTTCATAAATTCCCCTGAAAGATTGTGCCTTTAAAATGTTACTGCTCTACTGATTATAGCTGTCCCTGTGCTGCTGTGTCTCTATCCATCTAGAGAGACCGTTTCCTTGTTAATCTATTAAACGTCGCTTTTATCTATTCCTTTGTGCAGAACATTAATACATATAAACGCAAGGATCATTGAGTAATTGTGTGGAAATGCTACGTTGGTGAAAACAAGGCCACCTGAAGGCATTTTTTATTTCCTGAGATGTCCCTTCATTTCTTTTGTGTTTGTCCGTTTGGGTAGGAGAAGTACCAGCGTGAGCAGGAGAGGCTAAAACAGGAATGGGAGAGAGCCCAGAGGGAAGTGGAGGAGGAAGAGAGAAGATACCATGAGGAGGTAAGACTGTTTTGTAATGGATGTGTTCAGAGTTGGTCCAAAGGTTATGTCAGTATTTGCACTAATCAGTAGTTAAGTCATTTTAATTTAAATTGTGAAAATCACATGGGTGTAGCTTACATCTTTTAAGGTTGCCAGATTCTCTTTGAATAAAAGCATCAAGGTAAGATTTAATTATCAGTATTTACAACTGATAAAAAAGGTAATATTTATATATAGTACTACTACTACTACTAATAATAATAATAGTAGTAAAATAATAGTAATAATATAGTGAATATGACTGAGAAGATGGTTTTGTTCATAATGTTAACCATAATAATTAAGTCTATTTGATAAGCCTTTCCACCACAATGTATCTCCTACAGTGTCCTCTTTGTGGACAAGGAAACTATTTGTCGACTGTAAACGGGCAATACCAATAATAAATAATAAAGATTATCTTTAAAAGAAGTTGCATGTATTTACAGCTGAGAACATAAATTTCAGCATATTATAGTTACATCAAACTGTCAGATAGTTATGTTCAACTCCTTACATACCGTATTATTCGGACTATAAGCCGCTTTTTTTTTCCACGTTTTGAACCCTGTGGCTTAAACAACGAAGCAGCTTATTTATGAATTTTTCCTTGGTTTTTCCCAGTTTCACAAACTTCAAGGCAAAAAACTAAACCCCATAACATTAGACCAATGAAATTTCCGAACAGAAACACCTAACCTGTGTTCTGAGCTGCACGGCATCGGGAGAAAAAACTTCCATCGGGTGATTTTTATACGCACGACGATGCCAAAAGATAAACTCCCGAGAGAAACAGTTGTGAAAGGAAGGAGGAAGACAGTGAACAATGACTTTCTTGGTCGGCTACTGTTTAGATACAAGCTGTTGTAACGCGTTGAGTCTGGGTGAAGGGAGAGCTCGCTAACTCCATTTGCAACAGAAATCATATAAGCACAGACAGGTTTCCAAAACTCGTGCTTTTTTATTTTTCTTGGCAACTGCGTTACGGGTTAGTCAAAGAAACTTAGAAATGAGCATCAGAAAATAATAAGGACATATTCCTCGGTCTCCACAAATGCAGTAATAGTGGAAAAATGCGGCGGCAGGCTATTCCCAAAATACCGCTATGCTCCTAAAGGAAGCGCAACATATTTCACCCGTTACACCGTGTGTGATGTGTCTTTTGTTAAAGCCTGTGTAAAGTACATTAGTGTAGACTATAGACTGTACGGCTTATAGAGAGGTGCGGCTTATTTATGTTCAAAATAAAAATGTTTGTAAAACTCAGTGTGCGGCTTATATATGGGTGCGCTTTATAGTCTGGAAATTACGGTAATTACATATTACAAGATAAATACAACACAGAATTTGGCCCCAAGTTTGTACAATCATTATACTATTTTATAATATTATTATACGTTTTCTATGCAGACTGCACCATTCTTTCAACTGAATGTTTTTCTAACTTTTTTCTTTGTATCTTTATTGACCTCTTCAAGGAGCGCAAGATTCTCGAGGAAACAGTGGCTCCTTTGACACCCAACTCACCCCTGCCATCTTCTCCCTGCTATAAGGAATCTGCTCACACACAGAACAGCATTGTTCCTGACTGGGAACACAAGCAAGTGCAGTTGGAGAAACAGATGGTGAGAAAAGTTGAGGAGGTATATACATTGGTGAATTGTATGAATGATTAGAGCATGCATCAGAAGCTATATTGGAGGATGTGTGTAAAGATGCAGGGCAGTATTTTTGCGGGTCGGGAGATTTGTGAAAAGATGCATGATAGGATGGTCGTATTAGATAATGTTTGGGCAATGAATAAGGGGATGCTTGGAAGGACAAATAGAAAGGTGAAAGGATAGACAAATGAGATTAAGCATGAGAGAATGCATGAATACTAATTCTTTTTCCATTTAGATGGGAGCTTTGGAGGATGAGAGGCGAACGGAAAATGGGAGGAATGAACCAACAAGGACAAAGAAAGAGAACTCTCAGACATTGGAACAGTCAGTTCTGTTAAACAGGCATTGATCTGGACATGGATTAGATCTTCTGGTATGTTTCTTCCTCTTAATTTTAGCTGTTCTTTTTTCTTGTGGTCTTGTGTTACTACAGTCCTCAAAAGCCAAGATGTGACCAAGTTACTGGGCCAGCCTAATGGACAGGGGGGAAGACTAGAAGGAGGGGGGCAGAACATGATCCCTGACCACCTGCATACCAGGCAGGGTAAGTTTAACAATCTTCTAAAACCTCTTAACTTTTCGTTTTGCACTTTTCCTCTAGAAACTTCCAGAGACACCTGGTATGCTTTGTATATGACAGTATTTAAAAACAAGCCCAAAACCACTGCATAGTGAAAATGTTCTTTGGTAGCACTTTGCTTATAGGAAATGGTACCGGAAATACTGAATGATACACTCACTGGTACACCATATAAAAGCTGGGCAGAACCAGTTTTACTTTCCAAACAGCCTAGATCACATAAAGCATGGATTCCACAAGGTGCTGAAAACATTTCTTTGAGATTCTGGTTCATGTTGTAATGATTTCATCATGTAATTGGTGCAGATTTATCAGCTGCAATGATTCATCTCCTGTACTACCACATCCTATGAGTGCTCTACCGGATTAAGATCAGCGTTGCTGCGGGGTTTAAAAAAAAGTCTAAACAAGTCTAAAATGAAAAACAGCCAAATTTTAGGCTTTCAATAGTCTTAGATTCACTGTACAAGGTCTTTAATAATTATAAACAGGTCTTATTTTTCCGATGTCCGTGTAACGCTACTTTTAATGCTCATTGAAATGCAGCATTTTATAATGTTTTTTATTTGTTGTTGTTGTTTTCTTTTGTGTTTTAGTTCTTTCTTTTGCTAGTCCAAATATAATTCACTGTATTACGACTACAAATGAGACCGACATACACTAACCAATCAGGTTCCTGTTATTAGCACAATTCTCTCTTGAATTGTACCACAGACGTAAAACGGATTTTCATTTTCAGCTATGGGGAAGTGCAGGTTTAGCGATACTTGGCTTGAAAATAACATTTACAGCTTGATTAAGGTCAGTTGCTACAACATATTTTTGTGTGTGTTTTTGATGTTATATAGGTCTCAAATTTCCTTTTGAATGGTCTTGAAAAATCCTGGAGATGTCACTGAAGTACACTGAACTCATGTTTATGAATCTAGTAATATAATAGTCAGTTGTGGCTTCGAAGGGATACAGATAGATAGATAGATAGATAGATAGATAGATAGATAGATAGATAGATAGATAGATAGATAGATAGATAGATAGATAGATAGATAGATAGATAGATAGATAGATAGATAGATAGATAGATAGATAGATAGATAGATAGATAGATAGATAGATAGATAGATAGATAAGCATATGTACAGTGAATAAATATTAAGGCTGGTAATCAGGTATCCTGTGTCATTCAAGCCGTCATTCAATTGGTAGTCACTTCACTTTTGCCACGTGTATATCAAGAAAACGTTCCCCATACCATTACACCACTAGCACCAGCATGAACTCCTAACACAAGGTGTGGTTGATCCATGCTGGTATAATACCTGAAACTGAGTCTCACCATTTCACATGTCACACCAAGAATTGAGATTAATCAGTCCAGGTATAGGTTTGTATATTATTTGTGTTCAGGTTGGATGAGTCAGTAGCATGAATGAATTCTGTGCATAGATCTGGCAAATAACAATGTGTGAAACCCAGATAATCAGCAGACCCAGAAATACCCAGACCAGTCTGTATGGTATGAAGAACCATGACAGTCAGTCACAGAAATTCTCATTTTGATATTTAATCAATAATTAAAACTCTTCTTGATCTTTATCTGTATGACTTTATGCCTTACACTGTTGCCACGTTTTTATAGGACACCGTGTATGACGTCAAGGCTGTAAATTGTTTTTAATTTTTTCAACACTAGAGGGCAGTAAGCACCTATATTTCATCAGGATGTGTTTATGCACCAGTATAGTTCAAGGTTGCAAGGGAAAATAGTGCAGTGTATTTTGGTGGATTTTCCTGCATATATAAAATACATTTAATTTATGTAAAGAGAAATAATTTGACTGAATGTTTGCATTCATGCCTTATGACCCATCTTTTAAAGGAATTCAATATCTGTTGTTATTTAAAGGATGCAGAGTATTCAGTGTGTATTATAAATGATGCATGACTGTGTCTGGTATAGATGCCTCATGGAACAGTAAACAGCAGCCGCAGCAGAAGACATCATCAGAGCCCTGGCAAAAGACTGCTTCACAGGACAGTAACAGAAATATCCAGCCAGCACCTTCTAGTCGCAGAAGGTGGGTGTATTTGAGCATGATTAAATGTGCAAAGTATTTATACATTTGCATCATTCGGTGTCATGATTGCATGCACCTAAAACCCACATGAAGCTTTCACAGAAGCGTTTCAGATCCCATTTTCATGGCTAAAGCTGCAAGCATGAAAATGTGTGTGAATGAGTGTGTGGCTTCTGCTCCTCAGGTATGACTCCATAGAAAGTGCTGTTGCAAAGTCTTCACAGTCCATCTCACACACAGACACACAACAGCCTCCATCACCAAACAGGTACAAGTGGCGTGCTGCCTTTGTCTATTTGTTGCGCTTTGTGATTTTTGGCCACAAGGGGGCGCGCTTTCTCAAGGTTTTACTTTTTCTCCTTCAACCACACCCATGTCTTTATTCGTTTTTTTTTTTACTGTGCGGCCATAAAAGTATTGCAACCACTGCAGATGTCTGTGTGATGTATTAACCCATAACATAAAAAGTGTGTGTGTGTGTGTGTGTGTGTGGTGTGGGTGTGTGGGTGTGTAGATCTGTGAGTGGGAAGAAGCTATGCTCAAGTTGTGGTAATCCACTTGGTAAAGGAGCAGCCATGATTATCGAGACTCTCAGCCTTTACTTCCACATCCAGTGCTTTAAGGTTTGTATTCTTTTGTGTGTGTGTGTGTGTGTGTGTGTGTGTGTGTGTGTGTGTGTGTGTGTGTGTGTGTGCGCTCTCGAATGTACAACTGGTCTTACTTTTTACTCTATATTATGTATTTTATATATATATATATATATATATATATATATATATATATATATATATATATATAATTTATATATATATATATATATATATATATATATATATATATATATATATATATATATATATATATATAATGTATATATGTATTTTTTGAGCACTCTTTGTTTTGTCATTGTCCCCCTAAACCCCATAAACACACACACACACACATGCACATGCACATACATTCATCTTTTAGTGTGGGATCTGTAAGGGACAGCTAGGTGACACCTCCACAGGAACAGACGTAAGGATCAGGAACGGTCTGCTAAACTGTCATCAGTGCTACATCCGCTCTCGTTGTGAGTCACTCTCTCTCTCTCTCACACACACACACACACACACACACACACACACACACACACACACACACACACACATCTATTTTTGTCTTGTTAATGCTATTTTCAGTTAGTCTGTGTAGTTTCAGTTATTCAAAATGATTCTGTAGAATATGTTTTAGAAAAATTTACATTTTAAAAGATTTTATGAAAATTATATTTTCATCTATTACGCCTTCTCTTTTTTTCAGCCGCTGGTCAGCCCACCAACTTGTGAGCAGCCATTCTGATTTGGGAACGCCTGTGAAAACCATCACAGCTTGGACTGGTCACATCTCCACCCTTACTGAGACCAGTGCAATATATCCAAGTCTAAGCTCATTTACTGTTTTCTATATCTCCTAATAAGTGTGTCAAAAGCCTGGTGCTTTTTTTTTCCAAGGTTGAAATCATCAATGTTTACCCAGCTGATCAATAAAGTTTTGGAAATGGCAGACCTTTTAGAAACCAGATGGGTTTTAAGCCAATTCAGACGATTCTGCTTAAGTCACTCTAGAATGAGCACAATACAGATAAAACCATTCTACTGGTGGAACCATGAGATTCCTTTAGCCATTTTTGTATGTTAAAAATAAATCCAAATGCCCTTGAATCTTTTACCAATCACTATGTGAAAATACGGTGTGTACAATTAAAATCTCTGAGGTTGCATTGTTTATCTTGATTATGCAGGATTTATTTAATGCAGTGGTTCCTTCTAATGACTTACGATCATCCAATCTGTATTAATTGGGTGCCTATTTCCAGGCAATACAGAATCTAGAAAATGTAGGCCATTGCAAACTGTTAAAAATACACAAAAGAACACCAACATTAGTGCATTCTTTTTTTTTAATCCACTGTGTCTGTAAAAATAAGAATTTACAGCTGGTTTATCTAATCTGAATCGCACTCCATCTCTGCTGCTGCTCCTCCTTCATCTTCTATCATACTCTCCGTAATGGCGGGAAGCTGGCCATAATCACGGCTGGGAAGCAGACTGTAATCGTGCTTGCACCTGATCGATAGACATCCATTTCCCCTTACGCATTTCCTTAGTGGAAGGAGGGAAAATGTCCTCATATACCAAGTTAAGGTTTCTTAGTTTGGACTTATTAAGTAAAACTCATGTATATCGGCTGCTTTTGTGGTGACAAAAGCAATTCCATTTACCTTATAGTCATTTTTAAGATGGTTTGGGTTTATTAGTGGAGGGATTGTTAATGCAATTAATGCAAAAATGTTGAAAACAATGTGCCTTAGAATGAATGCACAAAAAAGCAACCTGAAATATCGAATCCAAAGACTTTTGTCTTTCGTAAGGACAAAACAATGTTTCTTTTTGGCTGCAGAGAAGGAATGGGGAAATCTCTTCTTGTGATCTCTGCCTCCTCCAAACTATATTTTTAATTTAAACACACAAAAACCCAGTTTTCTTGAAAGTAAAGGCACTAAGCTGTAGTTTTCCTTGTCTCTGAGGTAGAACCATCAAGAGCAGCGCTTTTGTACATTTAACCCTGGAGCATGAATGTAGTATATCTTATATAAATCTAAAAAAAAAAAATTATATATATATATATATATATATATATATATATATATATATATATATATATATATATATATATATATATATATATATAAAACATAATTTGACATATATGGAACATAATTTGACCTTTCCAGGGGAAAACTTTATATCCTAAATGTACAAAAGAGGTTCAAGGAAAAGTACATTTTGGTAATTTATTTCTAATGGTATACTTTAGACATTTGTTTTCTTAAATCTGGCTTTGGGTGATCCATATACGAGTTAATGGGGGGGAAAAACGCCAGAGGTTTTCATGTTTTTGCACACAAACAGCAATACCAGTGCTTATGTTTATTTTAGAAATGGTTTATAATCTGCCTAGAAACCACTGTACTAGCCTTGCTTAACACAGTCTAACCAATTGCATTTTCCACACTATGTACCTGAACATAAGAGTGGGAAACTCAAAGGCTTTAATTGCCATTTACCTTTCAAAATCATTGATGACTCGATATTTAAATATGCTCTCATAATTTCTCATATAGTCAGTGTTCTCGCTATGGGTCTGGTTGCTTAGCTATTAGTGATAAAAGACAGATAGACTACATACAGAGCGGGTGCAGTTGGATATGGTCTAAGATGAATGACCTACCTTGGAAACAATATCAAATCTAAGGTATATTTATTGTGATCTTCAAATAAACTATCCGAATATAGATGACTTGGTTGTTTCAATGCAATGGCTTTAAAGTATACTCTATGTTTATAAATAAAACTCATGCAAAAGATTGTCTGATTCTGGGTCCCTTTGTTCAGCAGGTTTTGAACAGAAGCTATCCGAATTGGCCTGATGTTACTACAATGTTCATTTAAAAATGCTGATTATATACAATGCAGTTGTTAGTTACAAGTATTTTCGTTTGAATCAAAAAAAAATCTTATTTGACCATTTGACTTGTTTTTTTTTAGTATTAATTTAAATGGTTTATATTATATGCGATTTAAATGTTGCTTTGATGGAAAGCACAAAGCCCCGTCGGCTGCTGTCCAGGGTTCTGAAACTGACCTCGATTTTGATATTGACCGCCAATAAACCATAAAATTTCACAATTTATGAATCCTTTGGACCTTTTGTGATATTTAAATTAGCATTTTTGCCATATGAAGAAATGTACATTCTTGACACAATAAGACTGAATGTAAAGATCAGTTACCTTAGAGTATCATGCATTCCCCAACCATAAAGGCAAATCGTTTAAATTAATTTAAATCAAAAATATTTGTAATAATAAAAGAATGGAATAGCTAAAAATTCTTTACATCCATACCGAAGAGAAACCAGGACCAGTTTGGTTTCATAATTATTATTGTTTTTATCATCAACAACCATGTCAATGGTACACCTGAAAAACTATGTGCACATGTAGAAATATTTCCTTCTTAAATATAAGCATCCATTACCTACATATAAATAATTTTCAAATCCCGGACAAAACGTGTTACATAATGCTCACAAAATAGGTCAAATTATTATAAAATTGAACGAAATAGACAACATGCAAAAGATAAAGAAAAAAATAAATACAATGCGTTGCATCCATTCCCTTTTTTCTGAAAGGAATTAGCCAGTGGTAACTTTTGTAAAACATTAAAAGACTGAACTACGAGGGGCGATATTATACGTATTAACACTATACAATTCTGAGCCACAAAAACACAGCCGTAGAAAGACACACAAAACGTTTAAGTATTCCTGTCAACTGTGAAATAATGTACGTTTGTGCCATTTTAAGGTATAATTTTGCCGTAGAACCATAGATATTTAGATGAATGTCGTTTTTTTGTTTGTTTGTTTTTTTAGAACCCCTGGCTCTAATGCTTTCTTAACTTCATATGTAGAAATATATAACAGAGGCAGTAATTTGTGTGTACAGACATATTATAATTTACGGTACATGATGCGTAAAAGTTGGTGTAAACGAACAACCATGGCGTCATGTCGCACCGAGTCCGTGATGAAATACTTCTTAGTCAGTCTGTCAGTTATTTATATCTATAAATGGTATCGACGATCACAGCTATTCAACTAGAACAAATAAAAAGGACGCAAAACCAAAACGATGATTATAGCTTGGGCTAAAATAAGGGTCTGTAGGATAGTATCATCCAGCTCGCTGTGTAAACGAATGGCTATCGAAAAAGTCAGATGATGGAGGCCAGGACTGGGTCTCCTCATTTTATGTATTTCTTTTTAAGCAGTGAGCAGAGAAAACTGTTTTGGCATTCCTCCTCTGATGAGTCAATGATCAGTCCATTTTGATCTTTCTCCCCTCCATTTCTCTTGTCTCTTGTCATTTTCTCGCTTCCTCTACTCGGACGACCCCTTTCGTTCAGAACATGCTGGTCTTTACTAAAGTGGCTTTGGCTCCGTTCTGTCTTTGTAAAGATGACAGCACGCTGGCGAACGGTCCCCCGAGAGAGTCCGGAATGGAGGTTATGGTGCCCGGGGCGGATGGCCAGCCCTGACTGGGCGCTGTGCCACCCATGCCAACCACTGTCGTCTTGGCCTGATCGACCTGCCCGTTTCCGCTTGCGCTGACCTGGGATCCGCCTGTAGGGCTCGGACCACCACAGGTTGATGCAGGGTTCGGGTTGGGTCCGGGTCCTCCTGTGCTGTCGGGGTCGGTGGCTTTCGCCTCTTTGCTGTCCTCATCGCGAGCGTCTGACTTCTTGCCTGAGCCGTTCTTGGCTGCGGCGGCGGCGGCGGCAGCTGCGCGCTCCTGTTTGCGGAATTTTGCGCGTCTGTTTTGGAACCAGACCTGCAAAAAAAAAAAAACACACAAATGTTTTACAATACAGAATAATAAAATGATCTTTAAATATGCTTAAATAATTAATGAATCAATAATGGTACATTGTATTTATATATGGATCATTTAGATTTTTTATTTTTACTTCGGGTTAAATATGATTGGTCAAAGTGATCTATCCAAATAGGCGTATAAGCAATAAGCATATGGGCTATTAAAGCATATTTTGTTTTGAATTAAAATTGTGTATATAAATCAT